>CM032624.1:27418764-27643764 GCA_019097785.1 Fraxinus excelsior
TCTGTTGCACGATCTTCCTTGCCTGCACTTCCCAGACCCTCTCCCTGCCCTTCGGAAGCAGTGATCCTCGATTGGGCATCGTGAGTCACTGCACACCGCGCTGTTACTTGAAAGGGCATGGATGCTGCATGCATGAGAACCCCGTTGAAGCCAGTCGTCCCTTCTGATTTTGAGGCTAAAAAACCTTGGTAAAACCCAAGTATCTAAAAAGGATTTGTTTTGAGGAGTAAGGAGTATCAAAGATCGCGCTCTTCGTATCATCTTTCCTAGCTATCTTGTATGCTTCAAGACACGGTGTAGGGTTTCCTACAAATATTTTAGATGGAAACTTGTGTTGTGTTGTTTCCTACAAATATTTTCCTACATCCCCGAGATTGATCTTCGTCCCGGTCGGATGTGGCCTTGGTTTTCAAAAAACGTTATTCTTGCATTTTGCATTTTAGGGTTTACATATATAGTTATTTGATGAATAGGCTTTTTTTATCTACTTAGATTTCATTAAACTCAATTTCATTACTTGCTGCCCTAATTGAGTCAATTGGTGGATATCTACTTACCAAAACACCAAAATGGTGCAAAGTCCAATTTGCCATTCATTTTATTTATGAAGAGAATGATTGGAGAGTATTTGTGGCATTTATATTATATAATTTTAATACAATTATTATTATTATTATTATTATTATTATTATTGTTGTTGTTGTTATTATTATTTGTATTTATTTAAAATCAAGGTGAAATGTTAAAAAATCAAGCTTGCAAAAAAAAAAATTTAAAATATAATTAACACGATTATTTCGAATAAATAATATTTCGTAATTTATATTTTTCTAAAATAAATAATATTTAGAATAAATAAATTCCTAATAATAAAAAAAGAGAAGAAAATGATTAAACACTATTCATTTAGTAACGAGGATGCTGAAAATTTTGACACAGCTTGGGGATATGGTCTTGTTGGATAATTTGCTGGTAGATTTCCCGGGAAAGCGGCTCTGCACCAATAGTGTGATTCGTGAAAGGTGAAATACCAATATTTTGTTCATGTTAGTGGGTGGTTGGTATTCAAATCTGAGATGAATTCAAGTGTGCTACATGTGTGCTACATTGATTTTTTGGCTTTCTTTGCTACCTATTCCAGCTACTATTATTTCAAGAATGATAAGTCTTTGCCTTTGGTTGCTTTAAGGGATGTTTGCTTACCGAAGAAAGAAGGTGGTTCAGGCTTAGAGACATGAAAAGCTGGAAGTCAACATTACTAGCCAAGTTACTGTGGAATATCTCTCCATCATAAAAAGTGCACTATGTGGATTCGTTGGGTAGATCAATTTTACCTTAAATGAGCTAGTATTTGGGATGTCTCGCCTAGGAAAGATCACTCACCACTCTTCAAAAAATTGCTAGAAATAATGGATGTATATAGGCATATTTTTCGCACATGAATAGGCCGGTCAGCTTACTTTGGGGACGCTACAACAGAATTTCAGCCTAAATGTATGGATGAATGAATGGTGAAATTTTGTGTAACGAAGGCCTATGATTTTTTATGATCTTCTATTAAATGAAAGAGAAAAAAAAAAAAAAAAACTTATATAAGTTGTAATTTTATCTAAAAAGCGAGCATAACTGACCTTAAGCTTCATGGAAGCAAGTGGAATGCCCAAATATCGAAAATGCATTGTACCCTTGGGAATATTGGTCAGTTCTTTGATTTCATCAAGCTCTTCCCCGGGTATTCCAGCTGTAAATAAGCTGACTTAAGATTGTTCATCCTTAATTCCGACGCATTCCCAAAGTTTTTTTAAGCAATCCATCAAAAGTTTTCACCGAAATGACATATCCCTTTCAAAGAGTATTAGATCATCCGCAAATTGTGATGCATGTAGTCTTCAACGGGCCACATTTGGGATGATAGTTAAATTCACTCTCCTTTGGGGCTATCTTAAGCATTCTTGAAAGATATTTAATACATAAAACAAACAACATTGGTGAGAGTGGATCACCTTGCCGTAAGCCTTTTTCCTCAACTCGGCCACCAAAACTTGATATTGTTGGTTTGTGGGCTGATCATGGAGCATTTTTTGACCATCCTCCAACTCAACCTTATCAATGTTGGCCATAGTAGATATGTGTGCTAGCATTATGTGCCTTCAATGTTCCCTTCAAATTTTGCTTAGCATTATGTGCCTTCAATGTTTCCTCCATCAATGAAATTCCAGCCCCTTTGTACAACTTCTGAAAAATTCTCGTGGTTCGTCCACATGTTGAAAAATCTAAATGGCCCCCTATTGCTCCCATGGATTGCACATATTGATGTTATTGGCGTTTTAGAGACAATACATGGAGAATGATCGGAAAGGCAACCTGATGGCAAAAAATCAGCACAACCATAAGCACCATTTTTTCATTCAAGCTTCATTCACCATAGCTTTATCAAGCTTACTCCAGGTAGAATTGTTGGTCCAAGTGTAAAGACAACACTTGGACCTTAAATCCGTGAGACCAACTTGAATGCTACAATTAACAAAGTCCTTCAATTCATATGGCGTCACCTCTAATTTAATGAAAAAATGAAGTACACATATCCAATCACAATATTATGAAAAAATGAAGTAATTTGTTTTTTCCAACTTTTCATATATTTCGATAAATAGCTAGCTTTCATTAGAAGCTACATTCAAATGACATGGTTGACATTTAAACCCTATTTATATTTTAAAAGTACACATATCAAATCACAATATTATACATTCTCGACATTTCAAATGTTTATTTTCAACTTTTTATAATTTTTTGCATTTTCTTTTTGTTTTATTTAAATAGGGGGTATATTTGTTATTTTACAATTTTAATTGAGAAATTAGATAAAAATGACGTAAACGTGAACATAGGGATGAAAATGCAAAAATTTAAAACGTATTGATATTTTGCACACTAAAAAACAAACGTATAAACATTTTATGCTAATAAGCCTCCCAAAATTTATACAATATATAAAATAATTAATTATGACCCCTTTTTTATCAAATAGGATGACCAACAATTAACATATCAACATAAATAAATATTTTTAAAATAACTGATAAAGATTAAAGAAAATCTTCATACAATTATAAATGTTATTATAAAACTAATATAATTATGAGATTTATTTATTTTCAAACATAATTGATAAATAATTAAAAAATCAACATAAGTAACTTTTAAAATAATTTAATAAATATCTTGGGTTGATGCAATAAATACCTGTCTGAGTTCTTTTCATTTCTTACAATTACCAATTGCCCATTTGAACTTGATATTTCCTGATAGAGAAATGTAAACTGTTGCTTAATTCTTGCATAACTAAATGAGGTTTCAAGATCAAGCCATGAAATTCAGCTGATAGGACAAGTTTTTAGGTAACAACCTCATTTTAATTTAAATTAAAAAGTAAGAAACCATGGATTGCTATATGTATCTTCGAAAAAGTCTTATCTTATGAAGTGTTACTTGTGTATATTCCTTAATCTCATTTCTGTAAGTTTATTACCTATTTGCAGTTTTTGCTTTCTTCCATAAATGTGCTCATTTCAACCATAAAATTACTTCTTAGATATTAATAATCATATTATTCAAATGTTTTCTTATGGTTCTTTCCCTATCTTCAATCCTATCATATCGAGGCGAGTACTGCCTTGTCTCATCCCTTATTATAGAGTTATGCCTTGGCGTTTCATCCCGATGCCGATCCTCCCTAGATTTACTAGGGTTGCTTCTTATGGATCTAGAAGCTTCCCGACATTCACAAACATTTCAGCAGAGGTTGATGTGCTTTGTCATCAATTGAGCGCCTTGACCAACCCAAAAGCATCTCAAGGAACAGAATTTGTAGCAGCAGCAAATATGGTTTTTCTAGCCATAGTTGATAACGAAGAATAGGTACAATATGTGAACAACTGCGACTTCAACTATTGAAACAATTTCATGCCTAACCAATATCACTCGGGGCTCCGTAATCATGAGAATTTTTCTTATGGTAATACAAAATATGTTTTACAACCCTCTGCGGGATTTGAAAACCATGCTTCAGAGAGAAATATGCCATTTGAAGATATTCTGGGACAATTTATGATAGAATCAAGGGAAAGGTTCAATGGGAATGAGGCAAGGTTGCAATGAGGAGATCATAGAGGTTTTTATGGATGACTACTCTGTATTTAGCTCTTTTTTTGATACGGGCCTGGATAATCTAGGTTGAGTTTTGCAAAGATGTGAAGAGTCAAATCTTGTGCTAGGCCATCGGGTTTCATCTCAAGGAATAGAAGTTGACCATACAAAAATTGTGGCTATTGAAAAATTACCACCACCGAAGAATATAAAAAAGGATTCGAAGCTTCTTGAGACATGATGGATTTTACAGGCGATCTATTGTTATTTAAGAGGTACTCTGATCAAATCATTAGGAGATGTGTCCCTATCGAAAAAACTCAATCTATCCTTCATCACAGCCATTCTTCACTATATGGAGGCCATTTAGGCTTTGATCATTTAATTATCTATTTCAAAGGTTATTTCATTGGTTTATTTGTGTTTATCTACTCTTAATGCTTTTGAATGCTTGATCACCGTTTGAATGATATGGAATTTGAGATTTACTATCGAGAGAAGAAATTCTAAATAGGGAATATTGATAAGCCAGCCTATTTAGAATGACATCTTAAGGTACGAAGTCAATTTGATGCTCAATGCCTCGAATAGGTGGTAATTCACTAAGCAAGTCCTCCGAAAATAAGTCTTCGAGTTTCTACAACGAAGAAGTAGCCAAACTAGATAGGGGTATTTTAGATTCCTCAAAGTTGAGGAGTGATACCCTATAAATCAACAAGATCATATATCGGTTCTCAACTACTGTCATCTTCAACTCACTCCCTTTTACAAAGAAATTTACTTTCGAATTTTCTCTCATCTTAGAAGACTATTTTTCTTTACTAAATCTACTACAAAGCTTTACATGTGGTCCTAGAGATATATTACGAAAATATTTAGATGCAATGGCTATTGTACAACGTTATGGAAAATCAGATATATTTTTAACTTTAACATGTAATCCAAACTGGTTTGAAATTAAACAACAACTAAAACATAATGATGAGGTTCAAAATCGCCCAGATTTAGTTGTCCGTGTATTCAGAGCAAAATTAGAAGAGTTAAAACATGATTTATATATATAAAAATATTTGGCCGTGTTGTTGCTCATATATATATAATTGAATTTCAAAAAAGAGGCCTACCACATGCACATCTATTATTGATTTTTAATTCTACTCATAAAATTTCTTCTGTTAATCAAGTTGATAGAATAGTGTCATGTGAAATTCTTTGTAAAAATACTTCCCCATATCTTCATGCTATTATTGTAAGACACAATATGCACGGTCCATGTGGAAATTTAAATCCAAAAATGTATTATGTTAACGAATAATTGTTGTAAAAATAAATATCCTAAAGATTATTGTAATATTACTATATTTGGTGATAATTCATATCCATTATATAAACGTTCTAATAACGGTATTTATATTAAAGTTAGAGGTCAAATGTTAGATAATCGGTGGGTAATACCATATAATCCTTATTTAAGTGCAGAATTTGACTGTCATATTAACGTTGAAGTTTGTTCTTCTATTAAAACTGTAAAATATTTATATAAATATGTATATAAAGGACATGATCATATTAATTTTTGTGTTGACAAAAATAACATGAATACAGAAATAGATGAAATTTCTGCTTACCAATCAGCTAGATGGATATCTCCACCTAAAGCTATATGAAGAATTTTTTCTTTTCATTTATCAGAAACGTACCCTACTGTTTACGCTCTACAACTACATATTGAAAATCATCAACAAGTAACATACAATAATAAAGATAATTTATATAATATTATTGGAAATGAATCTACGAGAAGAACGATGTTAACTGAATTTTTTAGATGAATAAATTTAATGAATTTGCCCGAACATTATTATATCGAAATTTTCCATCACATTTTGTATGGAATGCAAATAAAAAAAAATTGGACACCTAGAAAGCAATATATTGTTATCGGAAGAATTGTAACAGTTAATCCATCTGAAGGAGAACGTTATCTCCTTCGTATTCTTCTTAATCATATCAAAGGTCCAATATCATTCAATAGTTTATGAACTTTAAATGGAAAAACTGTCTCTACATATCGAGAAGCGACGTTACTACATGGTCTTCTAATTGGTGATAATCAATGTGAAGACTGTCTTTAAGACGTTTATTTGTCACACTTTTAATATTTTGTAATCCCAATGATCCAAAATTATTATGGAATAAATTTAAATCTTATATGATTGATGATTATGTCCATCAAAATAAACCTGTTCAAGATGCTGAAATAGAATGTTTACAAGATATTAATTCTATATTAGAACCTTCAGGCAAAACTATAAATGATTATGGCATAGTTCCATTTTCTGTAACTATGAATGAAACTGAAAAATTGACGCGAATGATTGCTGAAAAAACAATCAATTTGAATTCTGAAACACAAATGTCTTCTATAGAAATATTAAATAAAGAACAACGATTTGCATATGATACAATTATGAAAAAAATAAAAGATGAATCAAGTGGTGCTTTCTTCATTGATGGTCCTGGAGGAACAAGTAAAACTTGTTTTATAAAAACACTTTTAACTAATGTAAGAAATCAAAACTTTATTGCTTTAGCAACTGCATCATCTGGAGTTGCTGCATCTCTATTGCTTGGAGGCCGTACAACTCATTCAAGATTTAAAATTCATTTAGAAACTATTGGCGAAATAAATTGTTCTATTAGCAAACAATCAGCTTTTGGAATCTTATTAAAAATGTCTAAATTAATAATTTGGGATGAAGCACCTAGTAAATCGTTGTGCTATCGAAGCTGTAGATAAATTGCTTAGAGATATTACTGATATTAATTTACCTTTTAGTGGGAAAGTAATAGTTTTTGGAGGAGATTTCCGTCAAGTTTTACCGGTTGTACCAAAAGGAAAAAAAAAAAGATATAATGAAAGCTAGCTTGGTTTTTTCATATTTGTGGCCTTCATATATACATTTACCATTGATTCAAAATATGAGAGCAAAGTTAGATCCTAAATTTTGTGAATACTTAATAAGGATTGGAGATGGAACTGAAAAAGAACATACTTGTAAATGTATTAAGCTTCCTAATAGTATAATTTTACCATTTGTAGATGAAATTACATCTTTAAAAAGTTAATACATCTGCTTGTCCCAAATATAATGTTTATGTTGACAATTTAAATCTTATGGCAAATTGATTATTTCTTACACAACAACGAATGTGTTGAAACATTAATCAAGATTTTACTGTGAACAAATTCCAGGTGATATTTCCAGCATATTATTAGTCTTTTGATGAAACAATTGAGACATCAGAACAAAGTTCACAAGAAGATTTTAAACACGTTTAACACAAATGGTTTATTCCACCACAATGAATAAACCTTAAAGTAAATTGTCGTGTAATTTTATTGCGACAATATCAATCCTTCTAAAGGTTTATGCAATGGAACACAACTTACTTGTCGGAAATTTCTAAAAATGTAATTTTTGCTGAATTACAATAAGAAAATTAATTTGAGAAAAAAAAACTAGTATCAAAGCCTTTATAGTTTCTGGGTGTGTATCTTTTTAAAAGAAACTCAATTTCCAATTAGATCGGTTTTCAATGATAATAAAATTAAAGCTAGGTCAAGCACTTGATTTGCGTTGGTTTATATCTTCGCCGAACCTGATTTTTTGTCATGGTCAATTATATGTAGCCTTATCAAGGGCGAAAACAAGTACATCTTTAAAGAGTTTTACAAAAACCTTCGATTATTGACAATGCACATGACAAATGCACTAAAAATGTGATTTATAAAGAAATTCTTTCGTTTATACATTCATAACTTCAACTAAACATGTTGATTTTTATAATTCGTTATCATAGAATACTATTCTTCGGTATTAATTTAATTTTATTTTTAACTTTTATGTTTAAATTTTGCAGGTTTCTCTATTCTTCATGATTTCAGACCAGCAAAAAGACGTTTAGATGGAAGGTAAGCCATTTTTAGTAGAAGTAGTCTTTTTTCTTACTTCAGTGGAGGATCGTGCGTTGCACGATTACCGTTATAATTTTAGAAAGGATTTTTGTTTTATAGAATGCCAAAATTATTCATAGATGTAAATAGCAATGAAAGGAAACTTTACCAAGGTGTTTAACTTTTCAGACCTTTTCATTCATTGAGGAAAGAAGGTGGATAATCTGAGATTTCAAGATTCCACCCCAATTGAATTTTCAACTGAAATATACGAACAATTAAAGAGGTACAAAAACACATAAAGATACAGGAGAACAAAAACGAGTTAACGGGAGGAAATATATATTAGGGCTCATATCAAAAAACCCCCCCAAAATCATGAAGCAACTGACACCCAAAATTGAAAACATGAAATTAAACACTCATTGAATCACAAAGACATTGCAGCGAACGGATTGCACACGGAAGACAGCGAGCAGGGGAGAAAACAGCAACGCACAAGGACAAATTCTAGTGCCCAGGCACTGGCCGAGACGCTAATAGTAACAAAAACAAAAATGCCATAATAATAAACTATAATCACCACCATAGTTAGGATTTAGGGTTGCAAAAAATTAGAGAATGGCGAGAGGAAAAAAATAGAAAAGAGAGGAGGAAGAAGTGTAGGGTTGTGTTGGAAAAGCAGAGTAAGTCAATAGTGGGTTGTATGTGAAATGAAATGGTTTAGACTAGATACCAAGGTAAGGTAAACAAGGCAAGAATTCAACGGAAACTTGGAACCAAAAAATCAAAATTAATAGCTAATATCGGTGCATATTAAAAAATTTCCTTTGAATCAAACTACAACTCAAAACAAATTCAAAACTAAACTATAATTTCTATTAAATACAAACAGATAAAGATACATCAACGAAAGAATAGATAGAGGTGGAGAGGACTGTTCCAACATCGAAATTAAATACATATGACATTAATCGGAAAGGTTACAAAATAAAGAGAATTAACCATTAATCACTGCATTTATGTATTACAAATATGAAGATAAAACCCCAGTTCATGATAGAAATCTAGCCTTACAAACTAAGATGAAATTCATCACATATACCAATACTTCTATATGGTTAACCATACATCAAAATTCATTGAGTCAAGAAGAAATATTTCTTCTTCAAAAAGTTGTGTTGGTTTAATGCAACAAGATTTGATTTCTTCTCATCAAAAGAATCAAAACGAACTTGATTGTCTAGTTTGAACTGGTGGAAGGCACATTTACTTTTGAGTTGGATCCACAAATATACCAGGGGCGTCTTCAACAACTTCTTCAACAGTAGGTTTGCTAGATGCTATCATCTTTTGTTCGGATCTGTTTAGGCTCTGATGCTTGTTTGGGGGAGATGCATTTGATTGTTATATATTGGTATTTGGTTTTGGTTTTTTTCCAAACAATTCATATCGGAAGTTGGTCTAGTGGGGGTATGTGTTACTTGGGTGGAGGTTTGAGGAGATTTGTATTATTCTTCCTCAGGTTTTTGTGTGGTTCATATGTGATAAAGAGCTATTTGGAGTGGCCTCTTGTGAGTTTCTTGCCCATTTTCAATTTACTATCCAGAATGTATACAACATCAAATCCTTTTGGTTTTGTGGTTTTGGTTCGTTTTTGGATGCTAAATGTTTCTCAATTGTGTTGTAATTTCTATAGAGTTATATTTTGTATGGTCTTCAATTTAGGTTGTACATCATGTGTGAATCACCTACCAATTGATGTATTTATTTTCTTGGTTAGTATATAACGTGGGATCGAAAATAGTGAGAGTTGTAGGACTGATATCAAGATATGTTTCGTAGGGAATACTATTAGTCGATAATGTAGTTAATTTATTATTTATTAAGGAATCACTTTACCTGTTTATATGTTTGTTTTTAGTTTTGTTGTGTTTGTTTATACAATCCATTCTCACAATATAGTAGTTCAATATCATTGGAATATGGTTTGTTGTTGTTTTTTTTTTTAATGTATATTTTTTATTCTAATTTCACCAATTAATGTATGTCAGATTAGATTATGTATCCTGGTTTTTGATTGGGATTTATATCTTAGCCATATTTATGATAACATTTTGCAGTGTTCTCTGTCGGAGGAAAGAATACTCAGAAAAGTGGTGTTTGTTTGTTTTTATTGACAGTTTTAAATGTACAATTTATATTGTTTTAGTATTTGTACCTCTACAAATGGCTATGATAATACTAAATAATTATTTTATAAACGATTTTTTTTTTAAAAAAAAAAAAAAAAAAAAATTTATTTTTATTTGTATTATCTACTTTTGGCCGAATTGCTTTTTCAGTCATTATTTGCAATAAGTTGCAAAGAGGATACAATTTTTACGTATTTGCACTGAAGAAAATGACATCAGCCACAAGGTGTCACAAGCATTTGATATTACACAAGAGTGATTTGAGGTGCTTGCCTTATTATTGTGAAATAGATTACTGGTTCGTTTAAACTGACATTTTATCCAGAATGGTTTGCGCTATGAAGTAGTGAGGTAATTTGTACATGTGATATATATATTGTAAGAGATGTTTGATATTTGAGTGATATTTTAAGTATAGTAAAGTATTTTGTTAGCTTTATAGATAAATTAATATTTTTTTTTTTTTATACTCGATTTGAGGAGTTTATTACTTGAGCAATATCTTTTGATGTTATGAATTTGTTATCTGGAGGTGTTGAATATAATATATTATTGGGTGTGGAAGATGTGGTTTGGCTCATAATCGGTTTGTTTAAGTTCTTTTTGTTCCGTGGGTTATGGATCAGTTGGTGTTGTCTTCTGTTTGCGTACGAGTCTTGTCTTCATTTTGGAGAGCGTGTGTGGGTGTGTAATAGTACAATAAATGAAAGATTAAGAAAATTTTTGAAATATGAAAATGCTAGAATATGGAATTATTAGTTGTGTGAGAATATTAATAAATGGAATTATGTTAGTGTATGAGTTCTGTTTAAGTTCCTCTTTCTTTGTTTGTCTTGCACCATCTCTAATTATGTTCTGAGCAAGTTGTTCGAGGTTTAGAATGGGTTAATTCAGGATTTAATTGAGTAGATAATGCATATCATTCCTGCTTGTGGAGAATGAGCGAGCATCTATACCTGATTTTTGATTTGTGTAATGAATTGCAGAGTGGGCTTAGGATAAAATGATGATTAATTGGACATTGTTTTTACTTATGGGTGAGCTATGAATGCATGAGACTTTCAATTAAATGTGAGTACCTAAAACTATCTCGATTGGGTGTATTAACATATGAGGGGCAGTCTATGGTTAAGTTTAATCCTAACTAGGCCAATTTGAGAAGCCTTTTGGAGTGTGTGCGATGAAGGTTGTCCCATTATGTTGAGAATAATTGCTTTGTCAATCTCTAGAATATAGAAGATATTAGTTTCATTATTCAATAAACTATATGGAGTGAGGGATACCTTACGGTGGTGAATATAGTGTGTCTATGGCAGTGATATGCCATAAGATCTAATATCAAATCTCGTTGTGATTATGCTTATTAACTATGTATTCATTATCGACTAGAGACCGAATCGTTCAGGGGTGGGGGACGGGAGCTGAGAGCTGCATCTGCATTCTTGTTGCTTGTAATCTTTCGTTTTGGCCTAACATCAACAGCAATACCAAGAATCAGTCATGCTTGAGCAGTGAAGGAGAGTGATTTGAAAAAGGCTGATTGCATTAAGTATTAATATATGGCGTCTCCCAAGGTTGGTATAATGACTATACTAGCTCGAAAATTCTGGAAAATGACTAAACTAATAGTAACTATTACCTATTTCGATATCAGCATCTATGTAGTTTTGGAAGTTCATCAAATGCGTGTAAATGATAATTGAAGGCATACTTGATATCATAAGAGGACTATGGTCTTCATTTTGATTTTCAATCTCTTTGAGGGATTGTCATTTCGGTTCGAAATTTTGATGGATTGCCCCTTAAAAATTTGGGAAGTGCGTTTCCGGAATTAAGGTGGAACCAATTTAAGTCAGCTTATTTAAGCTGAGATCGGGGAAGAGTTGTGAAATCCAAGATGAACCCATATTCCAAAGGGTACAAATGCTTTTCCAACCGTCTGAAGTTTGGATTACGGGATACTAATTGTTTTTATGGTTAGTAGTTAATGCCCTCAGGTGTCCTCACCTCGCTTCTCCATTCATGTTAGATACCTGATTCGCGATATCTTAATGTTTTTTTTGTTTTCGTTTTTTTTTTTTTTTTAAAATGTTAATATAAAGATTTGATTCTTTTGCACTAAGGTGTTCTTCAACAGAGCTTTGATATCATTCTAGAGCATAATGAGTCGCTGCCCTTGGTACTTTTGAAATCTATCTCCTAGTTGCTCAAATATTCATATCTCCAATTAACGTACGGATGCATTAAATTTGTTGGTCCAGTAAGTGAGTTTCTTGTGCCCGAATGCCTTACTTTTGTATCACCATCATCGTATATTCTTGCTTTTTTTCCTGGATCGGTGTTAGATGAGCGTAATCATTCATATTATCTGCATAAGGCTAGGAATTATCACAGATGTGCAAAGAGTCGAAAAACTAGTCCTTACCGTCTTCAAAGGTAAATTGATAGTAGCCATTAACAGTTGTGCCTTTTTATGAATGGGAAGTTTAGTACAAAGGTGCTGATATGTTCCATTTCCTTTCTAGTTTTGGTTGTTAAATTTTTTTTTTTTTTTTTTTTTGTTCTATTTTGTTAAGCCTGAAACTTCTTTTTCCGGATACTACTCTTAGAACTTTTACATTCCATCCTAGAAAGGCCGTTTGGAGCAATATCAGGAATCAGTTTCAGTTTGAAATTTTGAATAACTGCGATATGTCTTATTGCAGATAGGTAGAGGGGACACACTTTAATTTGAAAGAGCATCAACATTGAATTATTAATAATGTAAAAGAAAAGCAAGCTAATGAATGACTTAAAGGGCAAATGTAGGCACCATTTTGAATCCCTTTTCGATTGTTGGTATTCTGTGTCTTTTCTTCACTTTTCTGTGTATATATTGTAGGTAATAATATGTGTCTATATAAGGATATAAGGCATGCATGTATGCAGAGATAAGGTGGCAGAGTTGGTAGGTAGACAGAGAAATGATATGGTGAAGTGGTATGGTGAATATAAAATTCAGATTGACGTAGAACAAGACTTTGTTTGTGGGGTTTACTAGGGACTTGCTTTATGGGACAGTAATTTATTAAAAGCAGCCTTACGATGTGTGATGATGTTTATATTTACTTTTACAATAGACAATCAGAATAATATAATTGAATCAGGTTACAATTAGATCCCCCGTTACTTGAAGGAAAATATTTATTCATATATATATAAAAAAAAAAAAAAAAAAAAAGTATTTTATTTAAACATGTGATTTAGAGAAATAAATAAAAAAAAAAAAAAAAAAAAATATTAATTTTGTATTTTAAAAAAAAAAAAAAAAAAAAAAAAAAAAAAAAAAAAAAAAAAATTTTATTTAATTTGAATATGTGTAATTTAATTTTAAATTTTTTTTTTTGCAAAAGTTAAAAAAAAAAAAAAAAAAATTAAATTTCATTAATTATTGATATATAAATTCAGATTATGTACTATTAGTACTACTAAACGGGACCATACTGTTCATTATTGATTACTTATAATTAAAGTTATAACTATATTTAGATAATTTATTATATACTTTTACAATATACAATCAGAATAATCATTTTATATGTCGAGAGATTCAATAATTTTTTTAAAAAAAAAAAAATTATTGTTTAAAATAATACCTCAGCAAGAGATAAGTTATTAAATTACAAAAATGATACAAGTCTAATTTATGACAATATTCGTGGTTTAGATATACGTCGAAAATTACCACACAACCATATTTTGGTGTTTGGTCTGTTCTTGCTTGATTTGTTTGGAGAGTAATGTGGTTTAATGCTTAGTAAATAAGTTTAATCATACGAGTCAGGATGATAAATGTTATGAATGGTGTGATTTGACGACACAAAGAACGACACGGAGAAACACAGAGACATGACACGGCGTGACACAAAGACACGACACGAAGACACGACATGACACGGAGACTCACAGAGACATGACAGGACTGCCCACACTAACGGCAGTGATTTTTCAAGAATAGTAAGAAGCGGAGAATTTCACAATAACATCTCTTTGAAAAACTTTTATTGGTTGAAAACATATTTTTAAAAAAAAAAAAACACATGTAAAAAATTCGTTCCTTTTGTGGGCGAACTGGCTTTTCAAGCTGTGTCTCGGTCAGTGTAGGTGAGTGTTCCGCATGAGTCGAATCATTATATGAGATAATGAGCAACATCTTCAATTATATAGCATTTTTTGTATATCTCTGGGTTTTCATCACCAGGTATATTTATTATCGAAGCTCTCAAGACTTGCGTGAGGTACTAGCAACATTATAGCCCTGAAGAAGTATTATGAATAGAAATATGAGAAAACTCGAGTTGCATGTATAAGCATTATAAGTGCACCGACAAAAACGTGTATGACAAAAGCTCCTTATTCATATTACAAGATTGGAGAGATCGGGTAGTATGACCTTTGGTGAGGATTCAGTGAGGTTTTAATAGGTCTCGGGATTGTGAGGGGGGGGGTAGCTTGCTCCATACCTCTCTTTTTCTCTCTGATACAGAAACTGTCACTGGGATTAGTGCACTGATTTGCGAACTATGCAAAGGCATTTGAAGCTTTCTGTCATGACGTCGCCCTTCTTTCTCAAGGTTTTTTGTGTAGTTAATGTCCGGGAGCTCATCAATATGGGAATTGCCGCCGGGATGATACGTTCTTTAATAACTGCGCCAATTTGGATACTTGACGCTCGTGAGTGGAAGCAGAAAGAAGGTAGAAATGTTATATAATTTTTAGTTAATTGTTACTCTGCGCGTTGAGAATATAAAACAATTTGAAGTGGTGTCCATGAATAAGTATGCGATGCACATCAATCTATCAGTGCCATACTCGTGGTTAAAGGAAACGAGATTTTAGCATATACAATGATGAGCAATATATGAAATAGCCAGTGGTGTGATTCTTTTTATACGAACAACAGGAAAGTAACACACTAATTGAAGATAACTCAACCTCATATTCTCGAAAAAACATGTAATATTATATGTCAATTAAGTCTATAGAATGAAAGCTTCTCAATCAGCCGTCCAATCTAATACATATAATCCACACTTCAAAGTGTCGAAAAACTTCCGTTAGAATCTTGTTGGACGAAAGTAAGTTTTGGGCCGAATAGCAAAATCGTCTTCGAATGGTCAAAATTTGCCGATTCAACCTGAGCTTGTTGTGTTAGTATCTGTAAGATAGTTTTTTCACTTTTTTTACCCATATAGTTATCCTAGCAATCCTCATGTCACATCGCAGAGGATTGGTGATATAATCCTCATAATTACATTTGTAGTGATGGCTAGAGGTACCAGAGATAGAATATAGGATGTTGTGGGTAAACATGTTCAGTATGTTGGTGAAGTTCGCTTATTGTTTATGCTTAGTTAACTTTCAGTGATATTGATTGGGTATGGTGGTGTTGAGTTAAATGCTAGGCGGTAACTTCAATGGTGGTGATAGACCTTTATGTTATCTAGTAACTTCAGATATGATAAGTGGTGTACATGAGCACACCAAGTTAGAGAAATAGCTATAATCCTTCACCAACTGCTTTTGTGGCATCTCCTAATACTATGAGTGATCCAGCTTGATTTGTAGATACAGGAGCCAGTAACCATGTTGCTACTGAAAGGGGAAACATTACTCCAGTCAATGAGTACATCAGTAAAGAGAAAATTATGGTTGGAAATGGGAATAAGTGTTACACATTTCACATATTGGTATCACTCAAATTTCTACCTCAACTAATAAATCACTTGTGTTAAATAAACTACTACATGTACCTGAAATCAAGAAAAATCTCATTAGTGTCTCACAATTGAATTTGGCAATCATGTCTATATGAAATTTCACTCTAATTGTTATTTTGCTAAGGAAAAGCAAACAAGGTGGGTGATGCTGTAAGGGAAGCTTAAGGAAAGTCTGTATCAATTGAATTCTTCCCACCAAAACACGAAGTATCACCTTCAGAAGTTAGCTCCTTCAAATAAATTATATTGCGTTTTCTCTTCGTCATTCCTTGTTTAGAGTCTAGTCAAGAGTCTTTAAATTCCAAAGTTGATGTATGGCATAAGATACTTGGACACCCATCCAGACAAGTGCTATCCCAAGTACTAAAAACTTGTAATCAAAAGGTGAAAGACAATAAAATCAAATCATTTTGTGATGCCTGGCAGTTTGGAAAAGCTCATATGTTGCCATTCTCTTTATTCACTTCATATAAAAACGCTCATTTAGAACTTATATATACATATGTGTAGGGAAAAGCACCTATTCAATCAACATCAGGCTTTAGATGTTACATAACCTTCCTAGATGATTTCAACAAGTTCACCTAAATATATCTCATGTGATAAAAATTAGTAGCACTGAATTTCATTCAATTCAAAAAATTAGTTGAAAATAAATTTGAAAGTAAGATAAAACTGTGCAATCTAACTGGGGAGGAGAGTACAAAACCTTCACAAAACCTTTAGCACAAGTTGGAGTCGAATTCAGACATCCTTGCCCTCATACGTCAACTCAAAATGGTAAAATAGAGAGAAAGCACAAACATATAACTGATACAGGACTGACCATCTTAGCTTAAGCCAAATTACCTCTGAAATACTGGAGGGAATCATTCCAAACTGACACATACCTCATAAATAGGATGCCTAAACCTATACTCAAAATGCAATCCCAACAACCACTTAGAAGAACGAACCCAACAAGAAGAAACCAAACTCATGGTGTAGATGTAGCATGCTCGAAATTGACGGAGCAATCTTAGAGAAAGATTAAAAATGGAACATTAATTAAAAAAAAAAAAACTTTCAACAAACTCTTGAATCGACCAAAGAGAACCGCACATATTTGAAAGTCCTACCTAAGATCTTGTTCTTTCTAAATTGAGGTGACACATGGGATCCCAACAACAATATAAACTCACTAATAAGTCTAATATGAGAGAAAAATATTTTGATACCATAAATATTAGTATTTTTCCTCCACCAAGACAGAAGAAGCCACACGAGGGTCAGGTAACTTGGTCATTAGCCGTTCGGACATCTTTTCTACACATATCAGTCCCAGCTACAAGCTATTCTAGATTGAGAATCTTGCTCAATTAATTAATCTAGTCATTGTTTCAATATATTGGCGCGAAAAGGAAACAAAAAATACAAAACAAAAATTAATCAACATAAAATGTGTGTGAAATTGTACAATGACTAACCTCAGACAAGACGAAGAAGACATCAGAGAGCATGAAGAAATCTGAAACATAGCAACTTAAGCATGAAGAACCCACAAGTTAGTTTTTTTAAATAACAAGGCAAACATCTCAAATCGAGCGAGAAAAATAAATTTAGATGCTCACAAGTAGGTTAGGTGATCAACTGGTTCACTTATGGTTTCTATGATTTGAGTTACAATCAGTTTTCTTCTGGTAATATACCAGCAAATATAGGGGAATCCAAGCCACTAAACAATCTTCGGTTGCAGGAAAAAAGTTATTTAGTTTAGTACAGATTCATTAGGCTCTTATAATTTAATCACTGAAATAACATGGATCGCAATTCTTTAATGGGCCAAATTCTTACCTCTCTTGGATCTATACCAGAATTCTCAGTCACTTGTCAAGGATTAAACTCTATGTTTCAATACCAGCAAGTCTGTCCTTACTCGGGCTAAATTTGGAACTCCAAATAAGCTTTTGAATTTCAATAAATAACGTTTGAAAAGCTGTTATTATACCGAAAAACCCACCAGCAAAAATTTTTTTTTAAAAAAATGTAAACATGTAAACTCGATAATATAAATATGAACCCAGAAAATATTAATCCATAAAAATACCAAAAAGCAAGCTGATCACTGATCCCATAACGGGCGTCGGATGCACTAAACGCCAATGATCTGTCAAAAAAATATTTTGTTTTTGTAACTACATTTATCGACATGCATTAATCCTTTTCATCAAATTACCTAAAACAAAATTACCAAGAAACCGAACAAATCTTTAAACAAAAAAGAAAAGGAAAAAAGTATAAACCTGAAGCTGAAAATTGAAGCTACAGAGGCGAGTTGGGGTAAGTTGTTGGTCTTTGTCTCTATCATCCCTTACGTTCTCTTTATATCACTTAGAAGATCGGTATGAACTTGAAACAGTTCAAAAGATTTTGGACAAATCATTACTCGAAAATATTTTTTTGAATCATAATCAGCATGTCAGATGATATGATAAAACCACTAACCGGCTTTTTCTTCTTTTACAGACAAGCAAATAATGTTTCAAGACCATAAGAAACTGCAGAATTCAGTAAACATATACATCATGATAACACAATTGTCGGCCTGTAAAAAAGCTATATAACAAAATTGACATTGATCTAATCTAATTAAAATAAGATACTGTGAAATTAAAGAGTACTTAGTTCAAAATCAAATATAAGAAGTAAAAAGACAAAATTAATAAGATGATATACCTTAGTAATCATGCAGAAGAAACTGCAGATAGAACTTCTTTATATACAACATTCTTTGTACAAGTGTAATGGCTCTGCCTATCTTCATCTGGTTTCATAAGAACTCTAACACATTTACTACTTTTTGCTCTTGATAATGCCACATAAAGTTGTCCATGTGAAAATACGGGCTCAGGCAAATATAATCCAACAAAATCAAGAGTTTGACCCTGGGCTTTATTTATAGTCATGGCAAAGCATACACGAACTGGGAATTGAGTTCTTTTGAATCGAATTGGACTCATATCATTTTCAAAAGGCACAAATGGTATACGGGGTAGAAAAACTCTCTTATTTTTATATTGTCCAACAACAATTTCAGCATCGATTATGTTTCGATCAAATCTTTTACAAAGAAGCCTAGTTCCGTTGCACAAACCTTCTGATGGATTTATATTCCTCAATAAAATAATAGGGCAATTTGTTTTCAAAACTAATTCATGCGGTGGAACACCATTAGGAGTTAAAGTATTGAAAAAATCTTCATCAAATGATTATGCATTAATATTGATTGCTTCATCAAAACTATAATATTTAATACAATCACCGGGGAACTGTTCTACTAACATCGCATTTATAAAATCAACATTCTCATTTTTTGGACTTAATATGATTCTATCAATCATAGTCTCACTATTATCTGGATAAGTATTTAATTCAGGGAATACAACATCTATCAACTTTCTTATGGAAGCGGTCTCATTATCATCTGTAATAATCATTTCACCTGGGAATTTAATCATATTGCACGAATGTAAAGGTTCAATCCCATTTCCAATTCGTAGTAAATATTCAGCAAAAGGCAAATCTATTTTAGCTCTCATATTTTGAACTAATTTGATTTTTTTATAAATGGCCATAAGTATGAATTCACAAGTGTTGCGTCAATAATATCCTCTTTTTGTCCCTTAGGAACAACAGGTAATATTTGACGGAAGTCGCCTCCTAGAACCACTACTTTTCCTCCGAATGGAACTTTAATTTCCGTTATATCTTGTAGCATCTCATTTAAGGATTCAATAACTGTTTTATTTAGCATAGGAGCTTCATCCCATATTATTAATTGTGTCATTCTTAGTAATTCAGCTAAAGATGATTGTTTACTAACTGAAGTAGTTGATTTACTGTTAACCTGAAGTGGAAGTTTAAATCTTGAGTGAGCAGTTCTACCTCCAGGAAGTAATCCTGGTGCCACTCCAGAAGAAGCAGTAGCCAAAGCTACCATTCCTTTAGATCTTACTGCTGCAAGTAAAGAGCGATACAAAAAGGTTTTTCCTGTTCCTTCAGGACCATCAATAAAGTATACGCCATTGATTTTCTTGAAGACATCATTTAGAATTATATCATATGCTTTTCTTTGTTCTAAATTTAACTTTGTTTCACTTAACATATCTTCTTCTAAAACTATTATCTCTAATTCGTCTACAATAGTTTTCGCAAGATGATTGTTTTCTTCAAAGGAAATATGATGTTCAACAATTCCATAAGCATTCAAATTCCTACCCGAAATTTGTAATATTTCATTCAAATCACTTAACACTTTTAATTCGGATACTTTTGTATTTAAACCTTTGTTCACATAATCTTCTATCATATATTGCTTAAAATGATTCCATAATTTTCGGGGATCATGCGGATCACACAATGTTAAAATTGTAGCAAACAATTGACGCAATGTTGATGGCATTTGATATTGTGAAGCTTCTTGTAAACACATTTCACAATCAGTATCCCCATTAAGCAAACCATGTAATAATGCAGCCCCACGAAATGTCGAAGCATGAATTCCATTAACATGTTTCAAATCTTCCTAAGAAATAGCTCCCTTAACGTGGTTTAGCAATTTTCTTAAATAATACCTTTCTCCTTCTATAATATTTACAGAAACAATTCGTCCTATTGAAAAAACTTTATTTTTTCTTTCGCACCAGGATCTACATTGTGAATTCCACACAAAATGTTCTAGAAATTCTCTGTATAACAAAGTTCGCGCTTTAAAATTACTAATATTCATACGAAAGTATTCTGTCAACATTGATCTTTTGTAATAATCTTTTTTAACAATTTCTTCTAAATTATCAAATTCTTTGTATGTAATAGATTGATAGTTTTCTAAGTGCAATTGCAGAGCAATAACAGATGGACTCATATCATATAAAACAAATCCAAAAATTCTCCATACAGCTTTAGGTGGAGAAACCCATCTAGCTGATTGGTATATTTTAATTTCATCATAAACAAATTCGGGATCGTTATCATTGACAGTAAAATCAATTTTGTCGTGACCTTTATAAACATATTTATATAAATACTTAACAGCTTGAATTGATGAACATATTTCAACATTAATATGAGAATTATACTTTGTTAATAAGTATGCGTTGTATGGAACAACCCACCTGTTATCTAAAACATGATTTCTAATCTTAACTTTTTTCCCGTTATTAGGTCGTTTATATTTAGGGTAACATTTCTCATCAATAATTGTGTTCTCACCGAATTTTTTTGGATAATCAAATTTACATTTATTTTTATTATTCATACAAACATTGTTTGGATTTAAAATACCACATGGACCATGCATCATATGTTTAACAACAAGGGAATGTAGGTAAGGATATTGAATCTCATCAGGGATCTCAGCACTAACAAATCTATCAACCAATTCAGGAGATACAATCTTACATTCATTTTTTAGAATTAGCAAAAAATGCACATGTGGGAGCCCTCTTTTTTGAAATTCTATAACATATATATGTGCGGAAACCTGTCCAAATATTTTCTTTTTCAAAATATCTTCGTTTAATTCTTCAAGTTTTGCTCTAAAAATACGAGCTATTAAATCAGGTCTATTTTGAGCTTCATCATTATACTTCAATTGTTCCTTTATTTCACGCCAATTTGGATTACAAGTCATTGTTAAAAATATATCAGGCTTACCAAATCTTTGGACCAAAGACATAGCATCCATGTAACGTTTTCTTAAATCTCTAGGACCACCAATAAAAGATCGAGGCAAAACGATCAAACGACCAATTTTATTACCTCTTGTTTCCCCAATTTCAAGACTATCTACAATTCCTTGATATAATTCAGCTCGAAGTACACTCTGATTATGGCGAAAGTAATCTAATCTAGATGTTTCAATTTTCACATACATGTCAACAACATATTGTTGTAATTATCTTCCAGAATGTAATAATATTGAAGTTGTTGATAATCTCATTTGTAATTTATAACAATAATATTCTCTACATGATACTTGCATCCTGATTTTCTTATTTTCCATCACTAATTTTTTTTTTAAAAAAAGGTTAATATTTCATATAAGAATAAGAGGAAAAAAAAATCACAAAGTAATCAAGGAAAAAAAATTAATAAAGTAAAAATTTTAGACATCATGAACTAACCTAATCGTTGTTTCTCAATCAATTCCTCAGGTGACGAAAAGTTAACTGCATCAACAACGTCTTCATTTCTGCAAACAAAATTTTCTTTATTTTTTTTTGCTTTTTTTCCTTATTTATTCGCTGAATACCTTGGTGCCAACCTGTTTCACCATAAGGAAATAAAAGTGGGTATTGCAATGGGTCATAACATCCGTAATAATATTGTATTCTATTGTGATTTCCATCTTTACAATGAACTATAATATCACGCATATTAACATCATCATCATGATCAACCCAAATAGAACGATTTTCTAAATCATGAATATTTCCCAAAATTCTAAAAAATGTTGTGTACGGATTATTCTCTAAAATTTTCATCAATTTAACAATAAGAGATTCAACTAACCATTCAGAAAGATTTAATCTATTTTGCACTTCATTATTGGTATCGAAAAAGTAAAGTTGCAAATGAGAAGGACGATTGTCTTTTGGAATAATTTCATTTATGAAATGGTATATCTGCCCCTGAATTCTAAATGTATAAATACCATTATAGTTTGTGCATAATGTTTTATCATAATTCACACCAAATGATGTCATAGAGAAATTACAATTATAGCCTCGCACCATTTTTCTAAAGTTTAAAGATTCTTCAGAATTTGAAGTAAACAACGTATATAATTCTAGAGGCACTTTATTTGTTTTCAGAAGAATTTGCCCATTTAAACAACAAAATCCCTTTTGTTTCTCTAAAAAATTTTAAAGCACCACAAAATTGACAAATGGTAGTTTCAGGTAGCACATAAGATTCTGAGAAAAGATTACCATCATAATGTCGCTCATTTGAAGACCCTAATAACGAAAAAAAAATAAAGTAAATATTTAATAGTGTAATATACATGAATATTACATTTTCTTAAACCAATTGTACAATGACAAATTAAAAACACAAATAGCAATAAAAAAAACATTGTAGAATGATTCTCACCAATTTGTTTTCCGGTATTTACTCTTTTTTCTTTCCATTGTACATCATGTGTATTTTCTGTTACAGTAGTAATCTTTCTAGCTCGCTTAATACTCGATTCAGCTACAACCGAATCCTCTGAACCTATATTTTAAACGGAAAGAACGAAAAAAAAAACTTAATTCACAATAATTTAATTTATAATTGACATAACTAAACCTGCAACATTAAATAAAATGAAAAAACTATAAACGAATCAAGAGAATCAATAAAATATAGATATGGAAACCAACCAGAGGAAACAGTTGGAATAGAGGGAATTTCCCTATTCCATAAAAATGTCTGACTTCGCCTTGATGAACGAACAGATTGCCCACATTTATGCAAATGCTTTTTTCCTTCCATAAAGGCACTGAAACTATTCTATAAAAATAACACACTAAGTTCCTTTAAAAAAATGTACTTAAAATAATGCCAAAAGTTAGCCACATAAATGAGAATAAGAGTGCACTACAGAAAATTATTTTTGAAATCTAAACAAATACAAATGTGACAAATGACTTCCAATTTCGGCATTCTTCACAATCTACAAGTTCGTTGATCACTATTTCCATTCATCATCTAGAAAGTTGTAATATGAGATAGGCCCTTTTGAATTATTAATCTGTAACAAGTTCAGAATATTATTGTTTGTATTCTAATTGTCTTCACAAAAGTGCTATTGAATATTAAGCTGCACCAAGCACATAATGAATACCAATGAAATGCTAGATAGTTTGCTTAGTAAGACAAGGAATGAAAACCAAAAAATATGCTACTTGAAGGTTGGCATGTACCTCAGCACATTCTTATACGAACAGTCATACACTTAACTTTTGCAGTTTCAAGATTTCACACAGTCGAAACAGGATAAGAAGTTCTTATTTGTTGAAATAGAATATCAATCTTCGAACATTCTAAAAAAGATAACAATATTCAAGCAAAAGAAGAAATGTATTCACTATTCACATCTGCTCCAGGCTCCCTTGATATGTCATTACTTAGAGATCAGACACAGTGAAGGAGATTTATATTGTCATCCCCAACAAAAGTCTGATGCAGTTTTTCTAACATCAATTATTTCAATCATCAACTATATTGCTTATATTTTTTCATTTTCCTGATTTCAAAATTTTCTTCCTTTTATATGTCAAAAACTCCATTTTTTTAGTTTTGAAAACAGAGACATAGGAAGTATACATGACATAAATTTAGTGAAAAGAACAATAATAAATAAGGATTAGTAGAATGGCCACTAATCTCATCCTCAAAACAATTCCAATAAGTCTTCAAATATTAGTATGGCTTTATTGTCTCAGACATTATGCAAATGAATTCCAACTAACAATAGAAGAGCACAAACATAGCAGATTATTATTTATGAGCCTAACTTTCATTTGAATTCACAAGCATAGATTTCTATAATGGACAGTTAATTAAGATGACAAAATCTCAAGTCAAAACAACCCAATCAACTTTTTTATAAAGTACATTATTAAGAACATATATAATCTCAATACACAGAAATGAAAATCAATTACAACTGTGACAGATAAAAATCAATATTTGAACTGGCGATTTCAAGATGAAGGTTTATTCACCATGCGTATTCTAGCTAAAAAATATACCAAAATTCATCAGAACTGAGTGAAAAAATCATTAGCAACTTATAAATAGTTGAAACGTCAATGCCAAATAAAATAATTCAAATCAGCACCTTGTATTGCTTCTTAATGTGTGCTTCCTTAGTCCCACAAGCCTCTGCAAGTGCCTTAATAATATACATAGAAACTAAATTAATGAAATGAGTAAACAAAATCTACACTCGTGAAAAAAAATTTAGAAACCGATCGTACAGAGAGAATACGTATGTATTTACCCATTTTTCCAATTTTTACCTCTAATCTAACCGTCTGCACCCTCCGTCACTGCTGTCTAGAGCTCCAATCTCCAACAAAAACGACTAATAGCAGGGAATAAAGAAAAACAAAACCTCTGCAATTTTATACCGTCGTATTGTACCTTAAACGGAGGAAATTTGCGAAATCTGTTAGGGTTTCAAAAGAAAATGAAAGGTCATGAGAAAAACCGTAAACAGAGAAAACCAAGCATGGGAAAAAACTCTTGAAATGGACGAAATGTGTGAAATCTGTTAGGGTTTCAAAAGAAACTCAGAGATCGCGAGAAAGAAGAGAGAGAGAGAGAAGCATCTAGATCCAGAAAAAATGAAGGGAAAGAAAGCAAAAAAAAAACTGTTGAAATGGAGGAATCGGTGGAATTCCTTAGGTTTCAAAAGGGGAGACGAAATCGCAAGAGAGAGAGGGAGAGAAGTTTGTAGAGAACTCGAATGAGAGAGAGGCGGAGAGAAGCGTAGAGAGAAAGCTGAGAGGACAAAAGGCAGGAGCAAATTCTGGAAAATATCTCCTCTTGTATGGCTCGGCTTACACGACTCGACGAACCGGCTAGCTCAAATTGGCCAAACGGCTTAGTAACAGTAAAATCAATCTTCATCTTTTATATATTGTAGAGGATTTACGTTTTCAACTTAAACAGGTCATGTAAACTCTTACCTTTATAAGGATTCTTCAAGTTAATATTTGAAAATTTTTCCACTATGCATATATGAATAAAACAAAACAATAAAAAAATAAAATTATATAACACAATCCAAATTTCCAATGATTTTTTTTTCTAATAATAAAAAATTATTTTTTATCTTCTCCAATTATATCTCACGGAAGTTCTATTTTTTTTTTACTATTAATTAAAAAAACCATTTTTATTTTCTTGTCCAATTATATCTCCGCCCTAAAAAATAATATGTCGACACATTTTTACCCAGTATTATTTTAATATTAACTTCATCGATTACTACAATTTAACAATAAAATACTATAATGAAAGATTCAAGAAGATCATTTTTAACTTTATACACTTCATACAGATATTTTTCATTTAGATATTCTTTAGAAAAATCCCTGCAATTTTAAAGCTAGATTTACATGACTATAGTCATGACTACAGTCTTTCTTCAACTTTTAAAGCCAGATATACATCACTACAGTCTTTCTTTATACTTCAGCCAAGTGTACGATTTAAATTACAAACAACTATTTTTTATCTTCTATAAATAGGCAACCATCACCTTCAAAATTATTATCTCCTCCGTATCTCATCTCCAATTATACTATCTACGAACACTTTCAAAACTTTATCTACCATGGGTACAAACTATAAACCCATCCCACATATTTGTACATATGAGAAAGATTGGTCTGCCAAAGTCATTGTTGCAGGAAAGCAACCACCAAAAATTGCCCGAAATACTACTAGTCGGTATCAAAATATTCTACTGATGGATTTAGAGGTTAATCTTTCTATATATATATACACATACACACACACACACACACACACACACATACGTATATTCATATATATTTGATTTGCATGTCTTCACAGGGTAATACAGTGACAACTATTCTGTATGATGCAAATATTACTGCTCTCGCAAATGAGCTAAACTTGGGAAAACATACCTGCTATCCAATGCAACTGTCAAAGATAACAAGAACAAATTCAAAGGGTCCATCAATGACAAAATTTGGAATATCACAGGGAAAACTAGAATACAAGAACTCCAAGAAGATAATTTGAATTTCATTTTCTCAAAATACGAGCTCTCACCGTTTAACAAACTCGAACAATACATGGATACTAATACAGACATTAGTAAAATTCTAAATCAGCTAATTTAATTATATTTTATATTTATTTCATAATGATCATTTTCATCTTTATTATGTACATAATAATATAATCTCCATGTATTATTACAGGTATTATGGGTATTGCTATAGACCTACGTCAAAAGAGGATTATTCAAACACATTTCGGGACAGAAGCCTGCCTTCAAGATGTTATACTCATTGATAAAGATTTTCAAACCGTCATGTTAACCATGTGGGATACTTTTGTTGACAACGAATGTGTAACCATAAGTGAAAACCTTCTCAACAAACCTATCTTATGGGCAACCAATCTGAAAGTTTCTTCATACAATGGTACAAATAAAATATTACAATTTACATATTATTAAATAAGAAAATTAATCATATAATGTTATTTTATTAGATATCACACTATCTACAAAAGTGAACAGCACCTTCTTCTTGGAGTAGGCTTAAATGACATACTAAATAGATACTGACAGTACGTCGACTGCTTATTGCAGGTAGGGTTGTAAGCAAAAATCGCCAAATCGAAAAATCGAACCGAAACCGCATTTTAGAAACCGTCGGTTTGGTGCCATGTGGACCCGTCAACGAAATGGTTTTGAACCAAACCAAACTGGTCAAAAATGGTTTGGTTTAGGTTTGAGAATTTTAATTGCGGTTTAAAACCAAACTGGACCGGCGGAAAAATATAAAAATAATGATTTTTTTTAAATTCATCCAAATATGTAAAATTCAATAGTTTTGTCATTTGTGTGCATTTTTGTCAATTTATAATTTTTTATTACATATATATTATTATTACCAAATAATTCTATTTTATATCTAATAATCTCAAAACTAACATAATCTATCAAAAACCACTTTCCTCTTTGGAATTCAAATTTCTACAGTTACTTTTGAGTCTGCATTCTCAACTGGAGGTCGGATACTTGATTCCTTTAGGAGTTTATTAGGTGCAAGAATGGTTGAAGCTTGTATATGCGAAAAGAATTGATTGCAAATTAAGAATGAACTTATAGTGATGCGCCAATATTTAGATGAAGTGGAAACATTTAATAATTCAATGAAAGTTGTGGCAGGTGGTTTATATTTTCTATTACCGTATTTTTAAAGATTCTCTTATATATCTAGTATCCAATACTATGATGATTTAACGAATACATTTGTTTGACTATGGAGACTATGAATCATGTGTGACAACAATTGATGTGTGAGTATATGTGAGAAACTGAATTCGTAACAATATACAACAGTAAATTTGTGTAATTGTTATGTTTAGATATTATAAACAATTGATTTATTATTATGGTTGGTTATTCTCTCTGTCTAATCAGTAATTTTATTTTTCAGATATGATGATCACGAGGTCTTGTAGAACATCATTATGTTTTTTAGGCTTTATATGTAATTTAGTAGACTTGTATTGTAATGTTATCGTAAAGTTTTAGCCTAAAATGGCAAACAAAAAACTATATTTTAGTTTATTGTGATTTCACTTTGATTTAGTTGGAATTTAAACTTGTAGCAGATATATTTAGTTTGTTTTAGATTTATTGGTAGTAAGATATAAATATATATTGAATTCAATGAATTAATATCATAAAAGTAGACAGACAAAAAAATATACGGCGAAACCGGCGATTTAAAACCGGACCAAACCGTTAGGTTTAGGTTTGAATTTTTTCAAATCGTTCAAAATGGTTTGGTTTAGGTTTGAGTTTTTCTCAAACCAGTTTAAACGGTTTGGTTTGAAAAATTGTCAAAAATCGGTAAAATCGGATCGCTTACACCCTTAATTGCAAGAATTGAGTATCACATTTTGTTTCACATTGAAGAAACTACATCAACAACTTTCCTATAACTCAGAAATGGCTACATTCTTTATTTTACCGAGCCGTGAAATAAACCATATTTTGTTTCAAAGAATTATTTGAAAACTTTACACTTATTTCTCATTGCAAAACCTATTTGTTGCATACATTTCAAAGGCAAATTGACTTAAAGTTGTTTTCGATAAACTTCTCAGTGCAGTACTAGAACTACAAAGATGTGTGCAGACATGAATGTCATCCATACATGAATTGTTGAGGACAACTTGAATTGAGTAATCTCAAATCCTCGAGCCATCTCTCAAAACATATTTTGTAGCTCTTCAATAATGTATGTCTTGCCCTGCAAACATAAATATGAAGTTAGTCATAGCTTAAAAATGAGATTTCAGGACACCAAAAATGTATTATTGTTTACAAAATTTTGCGAGGAGAATTATGCATCCATTAGTAAAGAGGCAATGGTCTTAGATTCATCACCTAATAAAACTATTGATAAGTCAAAATAAAAAAACTTACTTTTGGGAAATAGAGAAAAGCTTGAAGACAATGTGCTTTTCTACCAACGAAGACGAGGCTATATATATATATTGTTCACAAAAATATTTGTTTATTTTAAAAACACCGCAAGTGTATAGTTCGTTGACAAGTAATAAAGTGAACTTTTTGAGTCTGAGTATCATTCCCAGAGAGATTTATTTAATTTGATTTTTATTTACTACGACCTTAACCGAAATGATAATATTAATTAGAATTAATTCAACTAGGATGAAAGTGTGAATTAATAAACTAAATGCAATTGATGGTTGAATACAAATTTTATGTAATTTATGAACGAAGGACGCACTAGGATCCCGAATCCCCAAGTAATAATTATTTCTAATCCTAGTTTTATAATTTGACAACACGTATCCAATTATGATGAATCAATGTTCATATCTTATCCAACAATCTCTCTCAAGTAATGTTGGACCTACCCTCACATACGACCCGACTATATCTCTATGACAGATGTGAATATACAAGAACTTATGTGGTTTTATGAACACTTAGGCATAGTATCCCCTATTCGACCTTATGATGATTTATATATGTCAGATTTATTTCTCTTCTCTTGAATGCATGAATAAATCACCAAACCCACATAATTATCATGCACTATAATCATGGAGGCAATTAATTCATATAAATCATTCTATAATTCAAAAACGTGCTTTTGCGTCAAATATATAAAACTAAAGATCAAAACATCAAATTACAAGGTTCATCATTCACCTAGCACTGATTAACCTAGCCTAGAATCAAGAAATGATATCACCAAATTAATTATGGATTTGGTTCTTCACGCCTTGGGGATGAATTTTGTGTTTCTTGCCTCATTCTATGCTCTCCAATTTTCAAAATTTCGTCCTCTAGGTCCCCTCCCCATTTTGGATGACTTTTTAGTTTATATAGATGCCCAAAGATTGGTTTCCATAAGAGTTGGAATAAAATAAGGAAACCAGAATTTTCGTGTAAAAAACCTACCATGCGGCCATATGGTTATGAGCTATGCAACCGCATGATTCATCCAAATGAGGCGTCAGAATTCCCTGCATGGTCATGTGCGGCTACATGGAAGTTCTACCATGCGGCCGCATGGTTATACTTTTTTTCCCCATCCGTCAACCTTTAGTATTTTGGTCATATCTTTCTCTCTTGCTATCTGATTGAAGTGATTCAAGATGCGTTGGAAATCTTACTTAAAGGGATACAAATCATCAACAAATATAAATCTTCAAATTTGAAAGTATTCTATGCTAAAAATGAATCTCAAATTAAAACTGAAAATTCGAAGCATAACTTTTTCGGTTGAAAGTTGATATGTGATAGTGTTTCGACTATATTTCATCCTTTTGGCTTCTTTCCTCATCCACTTGATGCCTAACACTCTCAAATCTTCATCCTGAGATCGACACAACTTTTCAATATTTGCACTTGAGTCCTCAAACTTTGATCTTGCTTCATTTTAATTATTTTTCACTTGTTTTTCCGAATTTTCACCACGTTCATCGTTTTTAGCCTTCAAAACATAAATTACATAGAATTAAGCCATATTCACATATTTATTGACAATTATCCATATTTGTGAATCGAAATGAACGTGTAAAAAAGCCCTTATCATCTACCTATTGGATAGCCTTCTTATTTAGGATATTATAAGACTGAAGTTCTGAAAGAAGATTAAGAGTCCCTATTATAACATTTAGTAAAATCTTTATCTGTAAAACGTTCAAAGAACTAACCAAGTTAGAAAACTGATTCCTAAAAGCATAGAAAAAATGGATCAATAATAAAATAATAAGAACACCGTATATCTAAATTAGAAAGTTACTTGAATTGTGTAAGGATAAATGTACTCTGGAGTAAAAAATATATATTTGCATTTAAAGATCTGAACTGATCTACCCCTGAGCCCATACAATGTTTTCTCTTTGCAATGACCATGTAAGTAATCTGCAAACGATGAACAAAATTTAGGCTATTGAATTTAGGAAGCAAACATTGCAAATTGCAAGTGAAATGGGTTGTCTCTTTTTTGTTAGTTTAAAAATACAAAAAGTAAATAGGGAAATTTGCGATGTAGATGGCTAACCAAAATGTACCATTCATTCGATGTTGGTAACACAAAAAAAATATGTGATGCTTTTTATTATCCTAAATTAATCTATGAATAATGTAAAATATTGATTTTATCAAATTATAAGATAAATGTATTGGATTTTAGAACCCATCTACTAATTTCTATTTCTAATTTTCAACATAAGTTAGCATCATTCAAGTGTTCATGATAATTGATAATCCAGTAATATCAAAACACGCCCTAAATATTATTCATAATACCTAGTTCCATCACTCTTCTGCCATATAAGCCTTTCCAACCTTTGACATATTCGCCAATTCTAGGGGTAAAGGGAATATTTGTATTCAGTCCTAAATGGTTTCACCAATATAAGTGAAATTTGATAATCTAAATGCACAAATTAATTCTTTGTTTTCTGAGAAGTACATATGAAAAGAAGGTTGATGCCCTTCGAACGGATTATAGCCCCTTGAAGTCATATACATAAAAGAAGGTAGCTACAAACGCAGAGACTTTAGCACAACAAGAAGAAAAATTCATCAGCTTGAGGAACAACTTAAATTTGACTAGGATGAAGTGAATAAAAACGAAGCTATTATTGCTGATTAGATTATATAAGAAAAGCTAACTATGGAGTCAAAAAATTGTGAAAATCTCGAAAAGGAGCTCCAAATTACCCAGGAAACTTTAGAGAAATCGCGGAATAAAGCTTCTAATTTGGCGAAACAAATGTGGGCTACAACCACTTCCTATTCTCCGTAAATTATGTTTCCTCCCCCCTCCCTTTTTACTATTTATTATTTTTGTTTTATTGTTGTTATTTGATGCTGGTTCGAAACGGGGATCGATTTATCCAAGTCGCAGGGGTCGAGACGACAACGGAGGCTCGGGGGCAACTATTCGAAAGGCTGGGATTGACCTTGGGAGAAACTCTGCATCAGGTCACGAGGGTCGAGAAGGCAATGCCCCCGACGAGGATCGACCTAATCGGTCATGTCGCGGGAGTAACACCCCCGAAAGGAATTTTGATTTTCATGTATGTATGGAATTGAATGTTTTTTAATGTTTTCGAATTAAATTATTAATAAGTGAAATTATATTTTTAGTTTGTGTAAAATGTAAATAAGTAGAATTTTTGGTACAAAAAAATAAGAAATTAAAAAAAAAAAAAAAGGAGATTGTGTCTCCGCACTGTGCGGAGGAGCGGAGACATGGTGTTTTTTTTTTTTTTCATTCATTAGCTTTTCTCTTCTTTCTGTTAAATAACATGTAAATTCATTAGCTATTTTCACTCGCTTAAACTTCTTACTCTCCCAAATAGTTTTTAACAAAATGCAAATAATTAAAAATTACGGATTTAACATAATCACCAACGTGCAAGTTTTCGATGAGAATAGAAATATTGCTTTCCTGAAAAGCTCGTAGTCATCCTACCCGATGGACATCGTTTTGCCACTTCACGGCACCATTGAAAACAAGTGAGAGAAAAAGGGTGAGAAGTCAAAAGATTCATATACCATGAAGAATTCTATATATTGTAAATATATGTAAAGATGGAGAAGAACCAGAACAATTCTTTGTTCTGGGAATGTTCTTCCGGCAAACTTAACTTGTATAAGAATTTCAAATAAATAAAAATTGAGTTGGAGATGACGAAGATGATATATACATGAGAAAGATAAATATATACAAATGAGAATTATAAATATCTGGAGATATTTTCTAAATATATATAGTCAACAGTCTATAATAAAACAATGATTATTGGATAGGAGGGAAACTTACTGTAGCTAAACCAGATATGAAGAGGTCAATTGAGAAACTTTATGTGACAAAAATAAATAGTGATCAGTGATTCCCTCTTTTAGAGTAGGAGTGATAAGTTAATATTTAACTCAAAAAATTAAATAAAGTTAAGTAATTACTTAAAATTTAAGTAAATTTTACAATTATAAGTTAATTTTATACTTTTAAATAATTTTACTTAAAATAACTTATAAATATTGTTTATATTTTATAGGTGAATTTTTATCTTATTAGTTGTATTTTTATTTTATAAACAAATTTTTTTACATAAAAGTAATTTTTTACTTATTAAGTAATTTTTAATTGTTATGTAATTTTTCTTATTATTTTACTAATAAGTATTTTTTATTCATAATATAAAACACAGAATCAAGAGGACTCATGACACCTTGGGATAGTCGCAGCCCCATTTCGCTCATGATTCTATTTATGAAGTTCTCAGGGGGAAGAAATTTATCCCTCAAAATTTTGATGAAATTCACTGTTGAAAAAAACACTCTAAATAGTCGATGAAGCTGCTATAGTCATTCGATGATTTCCAATGTATTCACGTGCTTCTCCAAATTCAAACATAGTTCACAATTCCTACTTATAGTTACAAAATTCTTTGCCATAAAAACTCTGATCGATTAACAGTATATCAACAAACACTGATCATTTTGTAGAACACTTTCCGGTGACGAGGCAAGGAGGAATGATTGTGGTGGCGGCTTGCATCAAAGACTACTAGAGCGAAACCCGCAGCCAGCTTCCTTCCTTAACGCAGTCCAAAAACCTTCTTGGCATGTTAATCCCCTTTCTTTTCAAATTACGAAATACAATTAAAATTAATGTTTGACTTTAACCATTTATTTATATTAAAATTATAATGTTCCCCAAACATGCACTTAATATGGTGTCCGCAACACATCCCTACGTTATCTTTAACGGCTTGTGATTTTGGATGTTGCTTAATAGATCAATGGCAATGGAATCCTACGTTTCCAAAGATACACTTACTGTTCATGGTATAGTGGATACACGGAATGTCCATTAATCAAACATACGTGACACGGCTTATTTGCAACAATGAATTGAAATTGTTAACGCGTTCTATGAGACAATATATGTTTTTTTTTTTAATAGTAGAATTACTATTCTAAAAATTCGTTGACGAGAAAAACCTCTTTGCACCCGTAAAGATCTCATGGTTGATGATACGATAGTGATATAAGAGCACACTTGAGCAATGCACAATTCTGAGGCTAAAAGCTCATCAGAATTAGGACATTAAAAATCACTAAATTAAGAAAGCTTAAAGAGCAGCATAATATGGAGAAACCATATTGTTCAAAGTGCAAATTACATAATATATTAAACAAGCTTACTATATAAAGATTCTATAGATATGATAGTTCAGATTCTATTTTCGGATACCAGAAGAACACCGTTAAGTACCTTAGCTACAACAAACACCAATGCTATCTGCAGATAGAACCTCGTCCGATATCTGCAAAGAAGATGTAACCAACTTCAACCTGGGAGAAAGGAATAAATTCGGTTAGAGTTCAGAAAACAACAGCAGCAACATATTTACGCCTCACTTGCCAGTAAGAAAAGGAAAAAATAAATTTGAAAACCAAGTTTTCAGAGATGTAAAAATGTAGGCCTCTATTAACAAATGCATGTGCAGGTATGACAATGTTGTTTCTGCAATGAGCAATGCTGATCAAGCTCGCTCCTCAAACCATTGAATGTAAAATGAGAAAATGGAATTGATGATGAACTGGTCAAAAGAATCTGGAATAGAGTTATCTCAATTTTGCACTTAGTATACGTAAAATTAAAACATTACTAATCGAACAATCTTAAGCGGATCACCAGTGGCATAATGTTCCAAAAGTTACAAAGTGCACATATATAATTAATAAAATATCTAGAAAGAATTCTAGGAAAGCAAGCAAACTGAGAGGGGGAAACTATCAGGACATGTTTGGTGCTTTTTTGTTAACACTGTCCAGTTATACAGTCCACCTTATGAAACAAGCCATTAGTATTTAAGGTTTAAGCATAAGCTTGTGGCATTCCTAAAACAGCAACTGCTACAATTAAAATACCAACTTATTTTCAAAACATGGAGGGCAGCAGGGATCAATGAGGAAGAGAATTCAACACATACCTAACAAGAAGAGAAGGCAGAAGAGAGAAATTCTTCATCCTCCAAAAATATCTGCAGATTCTTAGTCTTCATCAAGAACCCAATAGCTGCCTCATCAAATTCCAAGATAAAACCTAGTTTGATCAGTTCAGCAAGCTGTTGAATATGATCTTCTTTATCCCAAAGAAGTCCCTCAGAAATTACTTCAGCAAAATATGTAGCGCATTCAAGGACATTCTTATGACCACCTGATTTATCCACTTTCTGCATAAAAAACTGAGACTTCTCTCTCTCCCAACGCATCAATCTTTTTGCACTGACATTTATGATTTTCCCCAATTTAAGTGGTAAACTGTATTCCACGGTTATTGGTGTTTGTGTCTCAAGAACAGCAATTTCAAGCAAGCCCTTCAGAGCATCGTGCCTCTTCTGTACTTCAATTTGGAGATCAGCAAGAAAACCAAGAATTAGTTTAAACAATCCTCTTTCAATGAAAACCTCTCTTGAATTCACCTGTGTGGGAGCTATGTCGTCGACAGATTGCTTACTTTTCTGAACAGATTCAGATAAATTTCGCACTCCAATTTTGCTGTAAATATCAAGCAACTTATTTCTGGGCAAGGATTGCAAACTTGGCTGAGGATACCAGACAAATAGAGACTGGGAAGTAGACTGTTCAAAAAGATCCTTCAGGCAAAGATCATCTGCAATGAAGACGTCACGTTTGTCCATCAAAGAAATTCCATCTGAACCAGACAAAACTGGGAGTTTCAGAAAGTTCTCAGAAAGAACTTTCTGGGTCACTAAACTCCAATGCTTGGCAACGAATCTCCAAAAGGCAATGCATTCATCACTAGATAATAAGTGGCCAGAATCTTCCCAGTCCATCCAAAGCTTGCAGTAGTCAGAAAGAGAAGGAAATGTTTTAACTTCAAGAGCATTACAGAAGAAATTCAGCAATTTCTTCTCGTAATACTTGTCCAAAACGTTCAACTGGTGACCAAATAGACCATCTTTGTCATGTAGAACACATTCATCAGAACTTACCCATTCACCATCATTAGAACCACTGGGAATCCATATTTTTGCAGCATCTTCACCTGTGGGTTTCCAGTTCAATTCATTTAAGTAAGAATAGATCCGCTTGATAACCATAAAATTTGTATGTGTGTTGAGGTAACTGGCAAGCAACAAGCATCCATTTCTCTTTTCAACCACAACTCCTAACGCATTTAGCTCTTTTGAATAAGAACTTATGCCAGGGCCGTAAAATGTTTCATCAATGAAAGGCCCGTCCTCTCGAGATAAGGTAGAACCCCAATCAGAACCAAACAGCAGGCACTTGTCTGGAGACCTATAACCGGCATGCGTCTTTATCCATTCCCGGGCAGCTTTTTGCGAAAGAGTAGCAATTAAAGGCTCATTCGACTTTTTTTGCAATTTCCTAATGCATTTCAACAATGAGCATGCAGCTGCAGCCGTGATGCTGCTAGGATCTTGAGGTAAACGAAGGCTTGAAGCCACAAACGCAGCACTGCGTTTAAAAGAAACAACAACTCCCATGCTCTGAAGCTCCTCTTTATACTCGTGAATGCCCTTGCCATAGTAATTCTCACCATCATCAATAAAAGGCAATAGAGATATCGAAGAGATAGATATCCAATCTGGGCTAAACAGGATGCAGTCTTTTGGTGCTCTGCAATCAGTAAGTCGAGTGCGCAGCCATTTAACCTCTTGAATGCAATTCATGAGATCCAAATGAAATTTAAAACCAGTACCTTTCAACTTTTTGTAGCATGCGAGAAATAAAAGGACATTATCTCTATTTATGGAAGACAATGTTGCTTGCTGCCTAAACACATGAGCAAATGCTATAGTTGCTTCCTCAAAATCAACAAGCACTCCGATTTTTGCCAATTCATTTCTGAATGACAAAATGCTTTTTCCATAAAATTGGATATCAACAAGAGAAAAACTGCTGAAAACTTGCAGAAGGCAACCCCACCTAGGATCAAACAGATAACATTCAGCTGGAGATTTGTAACCCTTATTTGTCTTCAGGAGTATCGAATCTTTAAGAACTCTAACAAGTTTGTCAGATGAGCTTAAATGATGCATACACTCAAGCATCAAAAGAACAGCTTCAGCTGCCAGATGCCTGAAGCAAGATGGAGATTTTAAGTTGTCGACAATAAGTTTGTAATTTCCACAGAAGCCAACTACCACACCAAGAAGTTTAAGTTCCTCACGAAAAGAAACAATTTCTGCTCCATAATAGTCGTGATCAATAAATGGAATGTCACTAATTTGAGAGGCAGCCTTCCATTCTTGATCATTAAACACAGATTCCAGAGGGCTCCTATCACCTTGGGAAGTCCGTAGCCATCTTTTGTCCTTTATTCTGTTGATGAAGTCATCAGGAGGAAGAAATTTGTCCCTCAAAAATCTGATGAAATTCAGTATTGAGAAAACATGGGCTCTAGTTAGAGTGGATGAAGCTGCTATCGACATAAGATGATTGCCAATATATTCACATGCTTCATTAAATTCAAACATAACCCCGACTTTTCTCAACTCCTCCTTATAGTTAGATATTTCTTTGCCATAAAAACTTTGATCTACCAATGGTATATCAACAAGCACTGATCCATTTTGAAGAAGGCATCCCCGTGAAGAGGTAAGTAGGAACGATTGTGACGGTGGCTTGCAGCTAACACTGCTACCGAGTGAAACCCGAAGCCAGCTTCCATTCTTTATGCAGTTAAAAAACTTGTTTGGCATGTAAAGTCGCTTCTCTTTCAGTTTATGAATCCACTCTAAAAGCAAGAATGCATTTTGTTTGGTTAGTAAAGAAAAGAAACTTGGTATCTGAGCATCTGGAGGGGGCAAATCAGGTATATCTGAAGCTGCAACATGAGATTTAAGAAATTGAAGCAGTTCTTTCTCATGGCTAAGAACACCTGCATAATTTCCTGAATACAAATAGTCCTCTCCCAGTTCAACATAACCTTCATTTCTCCATGGATTTGAACCAATGAGTTGCACCCAACGGCTTCCATTAGCAGGGACAAGAACCCCTTGTCTACTTACGATCACCTGCCCATAGTTATTAACAAGTGGCATAGAACCAGATGCACAATTAACCTCTGTTATGGACAGGTAGTTCTTTCTAAGCGAGTGATACAGGAAATGGACATAGGTAACGACACGTTTTCTGTCATTACCAAGCACCTTGCTCAAAAAGAGAGCATAGTCATAGACACTTACACAACTAACCTTCACTTCCTCCATGAGCCAATCCCATATCGTCTGCCCTTGGGAATGTGAAAAAATTTCACTTTGTGTTGACTTGGGAAGGAAAAACTGATTATTAACACCTAGGAACTCTCCATTCCAATCAATCAGCCAAGAGATTCGATCGGACATGTTGGATAAAAGAATTTCTCGTTGCCGTGAGACTTCATTTATTCTACACAGAGACACTTCAGATTGTGCACCTACATACTTAAGAATTGGTATGTCCACAAGACTAGTATTTGAGAAGGACCTCCAATTTTCAGCAGCGAACAAAAGAAGTTCCAAATAAAGATCTTCGGATCCTCCCAGCACAAGATTGGAACTCCTCACACACTTTGCATACCATTCATCATTGACATACTCTACTTTCAAAAAATTTAGATAGTTATCGTACTTCTCCTCATCAAATGCAGAGCTTAAAATATACTTCCCGTGGGTTGAGATGTTATCCAAGCACACTCCTTGTTGCCTTGCCATCTTTAACAGATTCCAGAAAGCAGGCCTTAATCTTCCAACTTCTTGAGGTTTATAGAAAAACTTCTGCTCTGTGTATGATTCACAAGGAATAATACTTTCTTCCATCAGTTTTGATTGGATTGATTCTCTCACAGAATTAAATAAAGCATATGGAGAACTCACGACCGGTAAGAAGCCGAACATCCGTGGCAGAAGAAAAACGGGAGCATTTTCCTTCTCTTTCACAAGTGAAATAAATGCATTAACAAAAGCAGATGGCACACAATTAAGTATACCCTGGTTCCAATTGCAATCCAAAAGGATCGTTTCCCTTGATGATGCCAGAAGAAAATCTGCCTGAATTATGAAAGGAAAGTTTGTAACCATCTCAGTGGGAAGGAATGCATAGATTCCAGGGGAGGTTGATCCTCTGTGAAGACGCTCTCCATTGGGAAAAGCCAATGTGATCACATATTCTTCAACTTCAATTCTTCTTTCTACCTTATTTTCCGGGCTCACGGGAAATCTCTGCCTCCACATATGATAGCTGCATTCTCTATCCAAGTTACCACCTCTTTCATCAGCAGAGAGATGGAGCAGGTAGGATTCAGCATCGATGTTCTTCCTTGTAACAAAGTTTGTCTCACTTGAAATAGAAATTGCATTCACTGTATTGCACCTGGGGTCCTCAGTATCTTCCCTGACAGAAAGCCTCTTTATCTTTGACAGAAACAACAAAAGTTCTGGATGAATGCTTGAAAGCTGTTCTTTCACAGGCTTCACCTTGTCAGGCTTCAGAGGTAGTAGTATAGCTGTGGTTGGAAGGTTGGAATTTGAGCCATATATATGTTTTATCTCTGAAAGAATCGGGTTCTCCTCAACCCATTCAGGGACAATGTAGCCAACGTTGCACTTCGAGCAAGGGGATTCGTTAAAACGAATCTGATAGCCATTGCTAAATATATATGGCTGAGAAGTGATTAGAAATACACTCTTGAATCCAATTCCTGAAAAACAAATGCAGTCATATTTTCAAAACCAATATAGAATGGAGAGAGAATATAGTTACGCGATTTATGCAGCTTCAGGCAAGTTTTATGAACAATCAAACCAGTCAAAAATCAAATCCATAGATATCATGGCATATTTCACATCAGATTCAGAAACATTAACTGCTGGCCAGTGAATTGATAAAAAATGGACAGAAAAATTGCTGAAAACAAAATATCTTTCTGAAGGTGTAAGAATGTGATAACAATGATAATGTAGAAAGAGGATTCACAACTTTGGATTTGATTCTTTCTTCTTTTAGGAGGGGAGAGGGCATGTGGCCATGTGATTCATGCTCCAAAATACCAACGGTAAATACAAAAAGAGACAGCCTCAAGGATATTTCTATCAGTGAATTTAGTAATTCACAGCAACATTGTTAAATGGGAATGATTCTGTAATTGGAAGCTTAAATCTGATGTATGCTTTTACTAAACACCATTTAGCCATTTGAATAGGTTATGACACATCCCTATAACATATCAAGATTTATTATGACATCTTATATTATCTATCACAAACTGAAAGTTAAAAAGACAATGTGTCAATAAAGAAAATCTTAAGACCAAATAACCATTATATCTCTAGGATCCGATGGACAACAAATCATAAATTCATACTATTCAACATAGCAGACAAAATAGTACTACGTACTCTCTTCATTTCAACTTGAACAGCGTGGTATGACTTTTTCAATCAACCAAAACTTTGTTTTAGAGAGAAATTTCATACTTTTTTATATTGTCATGAACAAAATTATTTAAATAACATTAGAATAGAAACTAACAATTAAGAAACTTTGAAATACAAAAATTTAAATAAACTAAATTACGATAAACCATACAAAAGCTTACAAGCAATCGAGAACGGGAAAAGTATCCAATAATTACCTTTCTCACCAACATAACCACGTTTGCGGTTGTTCTTTTTGGTGGACCGTCCAACGCTACAAATGGACTCAACGTTCTTAGGTGAAAAACCCTTCTCATTGTTAAAGATGAGCAATGTAGATGCTGCTCCAGTTCCTGTAATATCCTTAGAAGTTATGACAAATTGTAGCGATGGAGCAACGCCTTCCTCGTACTCATTATCCTCAGCATTCGGTTACATGGTAGTAAATTAAACTCGTTAATAAATTAATATAAAATTCATATAGAAAATTATATTTGACAAGTGTTTATAAACTGTTTATCATCTCTGAACATTGTATATATTTAATAAATAAAAAAAGCATTAGAATTAATACTACAATTAAAAAATTATTTTTCAGCACATCAATAACTTTTCCTTACTTTTTAACTACATATTTCTCAACATATAACTATTTAAAATATATTATTTCCTCAATAATATCCATCAAACACACCTTTACTATAAATGTTAGTTAAAAATAATAATCCAATTAAAATAAAGTAAATAGTTAAATAATAAAACTGTAAGGGGATATAATAGAAATTAAAATTTGTTGCAGTATAAAATGAAGGACAAAATAGGAATTATGAAACTCTAAAAATCACACAAAATTGATGGGCACTTTGTGTATGATTGGAGTGGATTTTTGCATCAAGTTGGAGTTTCTACTCCAATTTGGTGCATGGTTTTTTTCAAATAAATAAATTGTTAAAAATAAAAAAAAAATGATTAAACATTGTTCTTCTGACGTAAGTTTTTGTGTAATGGGTTGAATATGATTTTCAATTTAATGCAAAACTTACCTCAATATTTTTTTTTAAGACCTAATATTACACCAAGGAGACTGAGATCCAAGCACAAAATTTTATATGTTATTGCTGACAACATGAGCATGTGAATATCTTCTAAAAATACAATCCCCTTATTTGATACCCCATTATTTTCAAAATATATTTTTTATATTTATTTTCAACCATGCATTTTTTAATAAAATAATATTAAATGGAAACAAAAAAAATTTTAACCATATATTCTCAAGCAAAATACTATTTCAAAATATATTTTGGGCAAAAAAATGAGCTCAAACAAGCACATATGTAATTATTTTTTCATTACATGAAAAAATAAAAAATAAATAAAAAAAGGAAAAATATCCATCCAAGATAAAACTAAAAACCTCTAAACCACCAAATAATTAATTATAATAAAAATGAAATTTGACCGCCCAAATGAAGCCAGATGTATCAGCATGTTTGGCTAAGCTTATTTGTAAAGGTCAAAAATAGAGAATATTTTTTTTTTTTTTTTTTTAAACGTTTATAACTTCTTATACTTTTAAATATATATATATATATATATTTTTAAAGGTATATCATCTGAAGTATGCTCATTTTTCGAAAGTCAAAAATAGAGAACCATTTTTTTTTTTAATATTCTTTTTTTTTTTTTTTTAAAAGTACATCATCTGAAGCATATGGTATGACACATATTCAAGAACTTCAATAAACCATTAAACCCATTAATCTACTACAAAGATGCAAATACAAACACACTGATCAAATTTCTCTGCAGATCAATAGTTTTAGCATATCGATACGTATATACATGCAGAGACAGTCACAGACCTGGATGAGTTCCATGAGAAAGTGAACATCCTTAGCGTAGAGCTCTGCAGAGAGATTTTTAACAGCCTGATGAAGATCCTCTGTTAGTGGATTCGATTCTTTAGCTCCAATCGAAAACTTGATTCTCCTTATTTCCTCTACGTGCTCCCTTGGTGTCGCCATTGTCGCCCTGTGATATCACAATAGTCTACACAGCACAACGCTTTTCAGTTTATCAATCTGAGATTGAAGGACAGTTGTGAGAAATGAAGAAGTGGAAAAGCTTTAGAATGTATATATAGAGCACCCCAATGCAATTGCAATGTAAATAAACAGACTGTTCTTTGACGTTACTGTTTAAATAGATTCCAAATTTCATTTTTGGTTCGTAGCCTATGCCCTTGTTTTTCGCCACCGTTTTTTTAAAAACTAATGTTATCAGAATTCATTTTTAATTGTACATTTATCTATAAAATAATATTAAGTATAAATTCAAAAAAAAAAATTATTTGTTAACCCCACAATCTCCAACAAAACATTATTTTAAAATGTATTTTGACCCAAAAATGAGGCTTGAACAAGGGTTATGTTTGGCACCCATTTTAATTTATTTTTTTTCAAAACTCATTTTTAATTACGCATTTTTCTATAAAATAATATTACAAGTAAATGGACAACGATTGAAAGCTTATTGGAGAGGTGACTACTCCAATGAAAAAACAACCATATCACTTAATACTGCAGACTAGCCTAAGCAACGAAGTTGAGCTATAGACTATAATCCAGTGCTTATTGGGAGGCAACCCAATTCTCTTTCCTTTTATTCATTCAGTTTTGATGCATTAGATTATGATTTTTTATTACTTTGGTTGATTAATGTAGAGTCAACATCATTTATTTGTTACATTAGTCACACAAGTCTTGTATGTGTTCACTTGAGTTTCAAACTGGAATTACACGAGTTTAGGCGATGTTACCATTCTACTTAGGTGTGTTAAAAAAAAATTAACGTGGATAAAAGAAAAATATAATTTTTTTCTAACGTGTCTATGTCTTTAGATATTATGCATTTTTCTATTTTTGGGGTCTGTACGTGCTATTCGGTGAGGTGCGCGCCTCACATTCCACTAGGCGCGCGACTTAGCCTTGTTGAGGGGTTTTAAAACCCCTCCACCCGATTTTTATGCCCCATTTTCCCCTTTTCTTTCATTTTTTCTTCCCTTTCTTCCCACACACCATTCATTTCCTTCTTCACCTAGCACATGCAATTTTTCCATTAATCTTGGTTGTTTGTTCTCTTTAAGGTGTCTTCCTCCATTAAAGTACCATCCTTTCTCACTTCACACCATACATTTTCAAGATTTGAAAGGTAAAATGGCTATTTCTCTACCTTGGTTCTTTGGAAATTTTTCTTGCATTTCTTTTGGTTTGTGCTTTGCCATTTGTGGTCATGGGTGTTGGGTTTAGGTAATACTAGTTTTACTTATACTTGGGCTTTCATTCTATTCATGCATGGTTTCTTTATTGCCAATTCTTAGATAGATTTACAAAGTGTTTGTTTAAATGCCCATGTGAAGAATTTGACTACAATTGCACACCATACTCACACACCACACTTTTTGTCCTTAGATGAGCCTTCTCACATGTTTGCACTCGTATATGTCACATCTTTTGTACACAATTGGATAATGCATGCATCACATATTTCAATCCTTGCATTACACACATTCATCCCCTAGTTCCACTTGTCCAATGCGTCCTACTATTCTTTTATTGGTCACTTTTCTTTCACCTTTGGACTGATGGTTTCCTTCATCTTGTGATAAGATGCTGTCGAAACAACAATGCATAACCTCTACATCTAAAGGAAAATAACCTACTAGTATATCTGGCACTAGGGGCTCGTACATGTGTCGACGATCGCAAAATGAGACGTTTCCTTAGTGTTGATCACAAGAGACTTTTTGAGAGAATACTCCAGAAGAGAAAAATGTGGTCAGAGAGGCACATTGTTCTAGATGATTTCGAGGGCTATGAGGCTCTTATTAGAATAGCACAGTGGACAGGGGTGATAGAAAAGCCCCATCGAGTGTATCCAACTTTGGTTCAGGAATTTTATGCAAACTTTAACGAACAAATCGACGATCCAGAATCTGACCATGAGCACTATACCTAGGTTCGGGATAAGTAGGTGATGTTCACCCCTGAGGTGATTGATGAATATTATGGTTTAACGTGGGACAACATCATTTCGATACCTATGGAACATGATATAGCCCTGGTAGTTCAGATGCTCTACGACGAATAGGGTGAAGTACGAGAAGAGTTTGAATACAACCGATATACTTGCTCGTTGGCAATGCTGATAAAATTTATTTGCCACAATATTGAGCCCACCTCGCATATGTCTGCTTTCAACTTTGCCAAAGCAAGACTTCTCTTCTACTTGGCACGGGGTTTCAAGATTGATTTAGGAACATTCATCTACAATCAAATTGTTGTGTTCGATTTGACACTGCAGGCACGTCAGAAGATGATTTTTCCTATCCTTATCAGTAGGATATGTTTATCCTCGGGGGTATGACTCATTTTTATCGAGCAGTCGGCTCCACCCAGTGTCACTATCAATCGTACATCTGCTGTAAATTCGTGGTAACATATCTTTGCAAGCAAGCAGCACCATCAATAGCATAGAAACAACAGCTACCGAGGAGCATACTGCCACCACAGCCTGACCCTATAGCCGATACACCACTCTTACGACATTTACTTACAGGATCAACTGAAACTATCCAAGGTAGCGGCTACAAATCGAACATATACTGGGTCCTTGGATTTAAGAGTTGATCACATGGAGACCATGACCAATACTATACATGACCATATGATGTTGGTACAAGAGGATGCATCTAGTGTGTATAGGAGGGTCTTTTTATTTTCTGAGAGAATGGATTGTTATGCCGGTCGGATTGATGAGCTTAGTATCTAGGTTGATCGTTCCTATGACATGATAAGAGGTATGCCGGGATGACTTGATGAAAGTTATGTTACGGTAAACGACATCCAGAGTGAGATGGGCCAACATTCTATTCTATTACGAGATATTCTTACATGCCTACCTCCGTACCCCCTTCATCTTCTCCAAGTCCTTCGAGTTTCGATGATTACATACATTTTCCACCATCACCTTCAGACTGACCAGAGGAGTAACCACCTTCCCTCTCTGCCCTACTTTTTGTTCTTTTTCTTATTCTATTTTTTTGTATAATTAAGGAAACGCATGTGATAGGTTTGGGTGGTTGGCCTATTTATGATCATTTACTGTTGAACATAGTTTACAGCATTTATGTGATTATCGTAACTACATTTGTGTGATTGTCGTGTGTTAAAAAAACTTTTAAACCTTTTAGTCTTAATGTGTGCTTGTGTAGGGTGAATAATCTTATCGGCAGTGTTGTATATATTGGAGGTGTGTGCTAGACTTAAATTGCGAAGATATTATACATTGAGTTAATTGATACATATTAATGTGAAACTTGATATTTATTGCGCGCTATACTCATGTTCAGATTTTGAGTTAATGAATTGGTTCATACTAGGAGAGAAGTTAAACATAGTTGATTCAATTCTGAAAGAAACTCATGATCATATACTTTCCTACACCATTTATAGAACAGTTTGGAGATTGTTAAACTAGTATAGGGAAACATTGAGAATAGGGGTTCCATGCATGAAATTATTGTGTGGATTAACCATCAAGATGAGATTATGTGAAAATCCTAAGTCAATGGTAGGTTTTCGAGAATAAGTGTTTAAGGGGCATTGCACTAATCTTGACAAATGAAAAGATAAAATAGTTTAATGGAAAAACTTCTCCTCGAAGCCTTTTTTACTCTGGTAATTAAGCCTGTAAGAGTCTTTAAAACCTGGTGTCCTATGGCCATCTGACTTGGGAGTCATCGACTGAAAGCTCGCTACAAGGGTCACTTAGTCGCTTAATGGAGAAAAGTAAAAAAATATAAAAAATCCAGATGCAAAGATTAAGCTCCAAACGCTTATTTTAGAAAATTAGACTGTTGACAGAAGATTGTTAGCTTAGTTCATTCTTGGAGGATGAAAAAAAAAATCAGAGAACACTTGTTCATTGAAATGTTAACTTGTACTGGCTAAATTCATGACTAATTTCAGGTATGCCACCGTGTGTTTGTCCCTAGCCACAAAGCTTCCGTTAACCTAGTTCATCACTGGCTGTGAGTTACTATTGATGGTCAAGCTCTTCACTTGCAGCTCTTTATCCAGACGGAGGCCGGCTAGGAGCTCTTCGTATTCAACTACATTGTTGGATGCTCTAAATCCAAGCCTTATTGCACAATTAAGCTCGTGACCTTCTGAACTTTCCAAGACCACTTCTGCTCCTAAACCAGCTTCTCTAGAAGAGCCGTCTACAAAGAGGTTCCAGGTAGGAGGCTCCACTCGTTCCATGTTCACTTCAATTTTGGGGGCTTTGGCAAATTCAACCACAAAGTCAGCCAGGGCCGACCCTTAACCATAGCCCTGGGTGTATACATTATGTTAAACTCACCGAGTTCTACTACTCACTTCAATAGCCTCCTGGAAGCGTCTGATTCTCGAAGGACTTGATTTAGGGAGAAGTTTGTCGGTACATAAATGCTGTAGGTCTAGAAATATGGCCTCAACTTTCAAGATGCAGTGACCAGGGAAAGAGCAACCTTTTCCATGTTTGGGTAGCGCACTTTTCCTGGTAATAAAGCTTTTTTACGTAGTAAATGGGCTACTAGTGCGTCCCTTCTTCCCTTACAAGAACCGAACTGATGGCATCTTTGGACACGACTAAGTAAAACAATAATGGTTTGCCCACCTTTAGCTTGCTTAGGATAGGGTTAAGTAACAGGTGATGGAAACCGACCTTTGGGTCTATTCCGATCATGTCCTCATGTTTCCATGCAAAGACGTCTAAGTTTTTGCGGAGAAAGTCCTTCAACTCTTTGATTCCTCCTTCAAATCCTTCTTGACATGTAGGACTTTGGAAGCATCTTGGGGATCCACTAGAAAGCTTTCCAGCTCTTCCATTGGAACAGTTTGTGACTGATTCAATTATCCAAGGATCTAATTCATCCAAGGCTACCTTTTCCACACGGCTTCAAAAAACCTTCGATCATCTCGATATCTCCTTGTGCAGGGGGTTATCCTTCTTCAAGGGCCTCCATCATCTCGGTGTCAAGGAGTACCTTGTTAACTTCTCGTGGTTCAGCCTTCCTCAAGGGGTTGAGGTAACACTCCCTTGAGACCATCTAATCACCTTAAACGGTGGCTATTCCTCATTTACTAGGGAACTTCATGCATAGGTGATGTATGGAGGTGATTGCCCACAGCTCCTTCAGGGCTGTTCTTCCTAGCACTCCATGATATGCAAGTCAGTGGTCAACTACTAAGAACTCCATGAAGTGGTGTGCTACTAGAGGTGGGTGTTCACGAAAATATGTTTCGGATTTAAAGCATCTCAAGTGCACGGTTCGTTGACAAGTAATAAAGTGGAAATTCAAGAATTTCGAGTATCGTTCCCACGAGGATTGATTTAACGTGATTTCTATTATCTCTACCTTAACTGAATCTATTCAAATTTGGAATGAATTTTCAAGTTTTATGATTAAACTAAAACTATTATGCAATTTAAACTAAAGTTATAAACTAAGTGCAAAAATAACGTTGAATGCAAAAGTTAGAGAAATCAATGTATGAAAAAGCGTACATTACCATACAAGTTGGAGTCGGATAAGGAAACCAGAAAATTCGCGCCGATTTTCTTCCTTGCGGCCGCAAGGACAAACTCCTTGCACCTGCAAGGAATAACTTTTTTTCCATTTTTCCCTGCCTCCTTACTTGCGGCCGCATGGAAGATTATACCTTGCGGCCGCAAGGTATAAGAAACTATCATGTATCTTCATGTTGGTCCTCCAACTTCATTCTTCTCTTGTCTTGACCTCTTTTGTTCATTCTTTTCCTCCAATCATCCCATGCATTCCTCAATGTATGATTAATCTCATGTCCACTCTTGAATTGGCCTCGGGTCATCTTTTGATTATTTGCATTTTGGTCCCTGGACTTTTGTTTTCCTTCTTTTTGGCCCATTTTCTCTATTTTTCCTCTAGTTTCCACCATAATCTTCATTGTTGCCCTACAAACACAATTTACACAAATTAAGCTCTATTCCGAATGTTTATTGACAATTATTCATGTTTGTGAACGAAAATAAATGTATAAAAATGCCATTATCAACTGTCCCAAACTTGCTTCTTTGTTTGTCCTCAAACAAATTTATAACTTACTTCCAAGTAGCAAATGGTTCAACAATTTTGCTGTGTCTCAGGATAGGAACTTAGTAAGAGCACATGAACAATTACAGCCATGAATAATCAAATCAATATCCACATGTTATATGCAAAACTCGAAGTGTGTGTGTGTGTAAATTCATACCAATATATTAGGATCATGTTTGACTCATACCTGACCCAATATAGTCAGATTTTTTTCTTCTCATCGCTCGAGAGATACACACACTCCAAACTTATTATTTTTACTCAATTATCTCAAGGTGTGTTCTAAGGTTGAGCATATTCACATCTATTTCTTCCCCTCTCTTAGCTTAGATAGATCTTACCATTACAAGTTCACACTTCAATAAGTAGAGGCCCTCCTATTTTTTTGATTTTTTCAACCTTTTAGATTAAACTGAGTTAGTTACCTCGCATTAGAGATATAGTTTTATCAACTGAGTGTTTGGGGCTAATCAATGCATTTCATACATAAGAGTATGTATATAATTCATCCATAGATAGATACCATTTTTTCTTTTCTTTTATATAACATCTTTCCTTTACTTTCTATATAACCCACATAGCGAGCTTTAGGCCGATGACTCCAGAGTCAGATGACCATAGGACACCAGGTTTTAAACACTTATAGGCTTAATCACTCGAGTTATACAGGCTCGAACAAATGTCTTTGTTTATTCAATTATTAGTGCAATACCCCTTATCTTTTAGACACCCAATTTCTAAAACTACAACCTAACTTGAAACTTTCACTTCGTTTTCATCTCATTGGTTTAAGACAATCCACACATAACATCATGTACGGAACCCCTACTTATCTCAGTGTTCCCTTGCAACAGTTCAATCACCTCCGATAGGTGTTTTGAATGTTGTTCTGTAGGCCCACAAAGCATCATCAAACTTCTTGGACCAGTCCTTCCGTGAAGAATTTACCGTAACCTGTAGTATTCTCTTTAACTCCCTATTGAAAACTTCAACTTGCCCGCTGGTCTGAAGATGATATAGGGTTGCAATGCGATGTTTGACTCCATACTTGCTCAGCAACTATTCAAATTGACGATTACAGAAGTGTTTGCCCCCATCACTAATGATAGCCCGCGGTGTGCCATAACGAGTGAAAATGTATTTCTTGAGGAATCCAATCACCACTTTTGCATCGTTGGTAGGTAATGCCACTGCTTCCACCCACTTGGAGACATCGTCGACCGCCATAAGTATATATTATTGGAAAATGACGATGGGAATGGTCCAATGAAGTCGATCCCCCAGATATCAAATAACTCCACTTCCAGAATGCTTGTCAGAGGCATTTCATTCTTTCTTGAGATATTCCCTGTGCGTTGACACCGATCATACCTCTTCATGAATTCAAATGAGTCTCTGAACAATGTAGGCCAATAAAACCCCGACTATAAAACTTTTGCTGCTGTCTTGGAAGTTCCAAAATGTCCCGCATATGTCGATGAATGGCAATGTTCCAAGATCTAATGTACTTCTTCTTCAGGCATGCACCATCGGATAATCTGATATGCCACTCACCTATAGAAAATTGGATCTTCCCAAAAATAATACTTCAGATCTGCAAAGAACTTCTTCCTCTGTTGAGCATAATACTCTAGTGGGGAATAGACTTGGCCAAATAGTTCACAACATCGGCATACCAGGGTACTATCTCCACACTGAGGAGTTGTTCATCTGGAAAAATCTCATTGATCTCCACTACTGGATCTGGTTGACCAAGCACCAGCCAGGATAAGTGGTCGGCTACCACGTTCTCACTACCCTTTTTATCTCTGATTTCTATGTTAAACTTTTGTAGCAGTAATACCCATCGTATCAATCTTGGCTTAGCATCCTTCTTAGTCATCAAGTATTTCAATGCTGCATGATTAGGGTAGACAATAACCTTTGACCTAACCAAATAAGGGCGGAATTTATCAAATGCATACACAACCGCTAATAACTCATTTTCTGTAGTTGCATAGTTCATCTGTGCATCATTCAAGGTTTTGCTGGCGTAGTATATCACATGAAAGATTTCGTTAATGCGTTGTCCCAAAACCACTCCCATGGCGTAATCACTAGCATCACACATTAATTCAAATGACAATTCCCAATCTAGTGTGACTACTACTGGAGCCGATGTAAGCTTCTCTTTTAGGGTGTGAAAAGCTGTCAAACACTCATTATCAAAGTCAAATGAGCTGTCCTTCATCAATAAGTTGCATAGTGGCTTCATGATCGTTGAGAAATCCTTGATGAATCATTTGTAAAACCCAGCATGACCTAGAGAGCTGCGAACACCCTTAACAGAAGTTGGTGGCGGTAGTTTCTCAATGACTTGAATCTTTGCCCTGTCCACTTCAATTTCCTTTGCTGAAACCCGATGTCCCAACACAATACCTTCCTACACCATGAAGTGGCATTTCTCCCAGTTTAATACCAGATTCATTTCTCTACATCTTTCTAACACCAAGTTCAGATGTTCCAAGCACTCATCAAATGAAGACTTAAATACAGAGAAGTCATCCATAAAGATTTCAATGAATCTCTCAACCATGTCGGAAAATATAGCCATCATACATCTCTGAAACGTGGCTGGAGCATTGCATAAACTAAATGGCATCCTACGGTAAGCAAAAGTACCATAGGGGCATGTGAATGTGGTTTTCTCCTGGCCATCCGGTGCTACTGGAATCTGATTGTAACCTGAATACCCATTGAGGAAACAGTAATGTGAATGACCTGCTAACCTCTCCAACATTTGATCAATGAAGGAGAGAGGAAAATGATCCTTCCTAGTAGCTGTATTGAGTTTGCGATAGTCAATGCAAACCCTCCATCCCGTAACTGTTATGGTAGGTATAAGCTCATTTCTCTCATTAGGCACAATTGTAATTATCTCTTTCTTTGGCACAACTTGAACTGGGCTTATCCATGCACTGTCTGATATAGGATAGATAATTCCAGCATCTAAAAGCTTCAATACCTCAGCCCGGACCACTTCTTTCATATTTAGATTCAACCTCCGCTAACTCTCCACACTCGATCGAAAATTCTCTTCCATGAGAATCTTATGCATGCACAACGAAGGGCTGATCCCTTTAATATCTACAATGGTTGATCCTATTGCTATTTTATGTTCCCACAGTACCCGAAGTAGTTTCTCTTCCTCCACTGCACTGATTGAGTTTGATATAATCACTGGAAGAGTGCATGATTCTCCCAAATAAGCGTATCTGAGGTACGGTGGTAGTTGCTTGAGCTTCATTTTAGGTGCCTACTGAATGGATGGTACATGTTTTTTAGTTCCTATTCCAAGGTCTTCAAAATTCGGCAAACGTGGTTTCCGAAAGTATGGTGGATTGGTTTCCATAAATCGTATACAAGTCTCCATCTCCAGTGAATCAGAATCGGTTAATTGAGAATGAGCGATACGCGCCTCATATGGATCTAAATGATATTGAATTAGGAATGTATCATGCACCACCTTATCAATGATATCAAGTTTGAAACAATTGTCTGCCTTTGAAGGAAACTGCATGACTTTGAAAACATTGAAAGATAGATGTTCTTCACCCAACCTCAAAATTAATTGCCCCCTCTAAACATCAATCGGTGCTCTACCGTGGCCAAGAATGGTCTGCCCAGAATTAGTGGCACATCTTTGTCTTCCTCCATATCCAATATGAGAAAATCAGCAGGAAATATAAATTTCTCTACTTTGATGAGCACATCCTCAATGATTCATCTTGGGTGTGTCAACGATCGGTCAGCGAGCTGCCACGTGACCATGGTTGCTTTAGCTTCTCCTAGGCCAAGCTTCCTAAAAATAGACAAAGGCATTAAATTAATACTTGCACCAAGATCACGCAATGCTTTATCAAAGAAAATTTCACCAATAGTACAGGGCACAGTAAAACTCCCTGGATCTTTTAATTTTGGTCGAAGCTTTTTCTAAATCCTGGCACTGACTTCTTCAGTTAACATCGATGTCTCGTGATTCTCCAGTTTGCGTTTGTTTGATAGTGTCCTTCAAGAATTTGGCATAACTAGGTATTTAAAAATGTACATCAGCCAATGGGATGTTTATGTGCAATTTTCTGAACACTTCCAGAAATTTCTTGTATAGCTGCTCCATCCTTTGCTTCCATAGGCGTTGTGGGAATGGTATTGGTGGTTCATAAAGGTTTACCGAAATATTCGATTTTTTCTGTGGTTCTTCTGGTGTCTTCTCGATGTTGTCAGCCTGTTCCTCATTCTCTTCTCCAAATAACTCCACATACTCTTTAATTGCACCCGGCCTCTTAATATGTATTTCAGGCAGCTGAACTTTGCTTCGTATAGTAATGGCTTGAACATGCTCACTAGGATTTATTTCTGTGTTGCTCGGTAATGAACCAAGCACCCTCCCTGTCATAGAAAGAGATAACTGTCCCACTTGGGTTTCTAGATTCTTAATGGTTGCACTCTGATTCTAGAGGTTAGTTTCAATTTTTCTCATGAACTGATTTGTGGTTTCCATTTACTTATTGGTCTTTTCCATGTATTTTGTGAACATGTCTTCCAACTGAGATTTCCTCTCCTGCTGAAACTGACCCTGAGCCCAATTATGATTATGATTGTGATTTTGGTTTCCACCCCAAGAGAAATCTGGGTGATTCCTCCATCATGGATTGTAGGTGTCAGAGTAAGGGTTATTTAACTGACGTTGACCCCATTGAGCAAAATCCACATGTTCCATTCTTTATGTAAGGACGGGGCATTCGGATGTGGGGTGTTCTGCTCCACATTCTTCACAAACCAACTTCATGGTCTGTGCTGAGTTAACCATCTGTGTCATGTTCTCCATCTTATGAAATAACGAATCAATTTTTGCAGACAAAGCCGAGTACCTATCCACCTCATACACTCCAACTGCTTTCTTTGTGCTTATTCGATCGAATGACCACATGGCTGAAGTATTCGCCATTCTTTCGAACAACTCCCAAGCTCCCTCGGTTGACCTTGTGATGAGGAAGCCATTTGAGGAAGAATCAACCATGCTCCTGAAAGTTGGAGTTAGTCCCATATAGAAAAATCTGACTTGTGTTTTCTTATCGAACCCATGTTGAGGACACTTCCGTAGTATGCTCTTAAATCCGTTCCACGATTCATCAAAGGATTCGGTGTCATGTTGGCTAAATATTGATATGTCATGCCTCATTCTCACCACTTTGGCTGGTGGGAAGTATTTGGTGCATAATTTATGAGTCGGGTCATTCCAAGTAGTTATACTCACCACCGGAAGTAAATCGAGCCATTCAAGTACTTTATCCCTAAGAGTGAATAGGAACAGCCTCAGTCTGATTGCATCTTCTGATATCCCTTGGTACCTGAAATGTTGACACATATCTAAGAAACGGGATAAATGTGTGTGGATTCTCGTTGGCTATACCATAGAATTGATGTCTATTCTGAAAGAGCTGAATGACATTTGTCTTCAGTTGAAAGTTCGGTTGCTCGAATGCTAGGTAGACAATGCTAGATTGGCTATGAATAACAAACGGTGAAAAAAAGTCCACAAGCAAAGCATCCCCATCATCGTGTGTTTCAGCATTGACTGGAGCTTGAGGTTCTACAATTGGTTGTAGTTGTTGATCAGCCATTCGTATTAGCTCTTGATTTTCCTACTGTGCTACTCTCGCTATCCTCTGTCTTCGATGAAAAGTCCGTTCAATTTCCAAATGAGTTGGGAGTAATTCACTGCCAACCGATCTTCGCATGCAAGACCTGAAGAGATGAAAGGAGTTAGTAGCACTTAGCTCAGCCTATGTAAATAAACTTAATAACATAAAATAAACTAAAATGCAAAGAAAGTAAAAACAAGTTCGAATTAGTGTCTAAATAATAAAACTCAAATTAATACTCAATCCCCGACAACGGCGCCAAAAATTTGTTCACGAAAATATGTTTCGAATTTAAATCACCGCAAGTGCATGATTCATTGACAAGTAATAAAGTGGAAATTCAAGAATTTTGAGTATCGTTCCTACGAGGATTGATTTAACGTGATTTCTATTATCTCGACCTTACCAAATCTATTCAAATTTGGAATGAGTTCTCAAGTTTTATGATTAAACTAAAACTATTATGCAATTTAAACTAAAATTATGAACTAAGTGCAAAAATAACGTTGAATGCAAAAGTTAGAGAAATTAATGTATGAAAAAGCGTACTAGGATCCCGAATCACCAAGCAATATTCACTTTTAATCCCTATTTCACAATTTGATAACACGGTGAATTGGTTGAAGAATCAGTATTTCTAACTTATCCAACAATCTCTTTCAAGTAGAATTGAACCTATTATAGCATACCATTTGACTATATTTCTATAACAAATGCAATATATAAGAATGCATGACGTTTTGTAAACACTTAGAGATTCACTTAAAGCATGTCGGCATAGTTATATCCTATATGAACTAAACGATGATTTATACCTTGTCAAGCTTATTTTCCTTCTTTCGAATGCATAAAATAAGCCACCATACTCATACAACTATTGCGCATATAATTGTAGAGAAAAGGTAATGTATATAAATAATTCAATATCCATCAACGTGTTTGGATATCAAATTGCAAAATAAAGAATTAAAAGATCATAATGTGAGGTTCATTGTTCACCTAGTACATAAGAAGTCTAGCCTAACATAGATAAAATAAAAGAACAATAAAAAGTATTACGATAAGACATCACCAAAAATGGGAACTTTTGCTTGAATCTTTAATCTTGAAGTGAAAACCTTGTTCTAGCCATTTTTCTTGCTCTTCAATGGTGTTTTTTCTCTCTAGAAATGTGTAACCCTAGTTTCTAGACGTATTTTAGCTTTTATAGTTGCCCTAGAATCATTACCATACAAGTTGAAGTCGAATAAGGAAACCAGAAATTTTGCGCCGATTTTCTTCCTTGCGACCGCAAGGACAAATTCCTTGCACCTGCAAAGAACAACTTTTTTTCCATTTTTTCCCTGCCTCCTAGCTTGCGGCCGCATGGAAGATTATACCTTGTGGCCGCAAGGTATAAGCAACTATCATATATCTTCATGTTGGTCCTCCAACTTCATTCTTCTATTGTCTTGACCTCTTTTGTTCATTATTTTCCTCCAATCATCCCATGCATTCATCAATGTATGATTAAGCTCATGTCCGCTCTTGAGTTCGCCTCGGGTCATCTTTTGATTATTTACATTTTGATCCCTGAACCTTTGTTTTCCTTCTTTTTGGCCCATTTTCTCTATTTTTCCTCTAGTTTCTACCATAATTTTCGTTGTTGCCCTACAAACACAATTTACACAAATTAAGCTCTATTCTGAATCTTTATCGACAATTTTTCATGTTTGTGAACCAAAATAAACGTATAAAAATGCCCTTATCAGTGGGGTTCCTATTTCAACAGTCAAGGTGATCCTTCATCTTAGGACAATGCTATCTCCAGTAAGTCCATACAATGAGAAAGTCATAGGGGTGAGTTCATGGTCTACTGCCATCTTATCATAAGTGAAACCGAATAGGATGTTGACTGAACTTCCCATTGTCTATTGGCATGCGCTTCAATCCATTTCGAGCCACCACAACTATTACCACTAGTGCGTCGCAGTAGGGATAATGTACGCCCACAGTATCTTCCTGAGTAAATGTAATAGGCTCTACGACCTCGTCCTCTAAGACTGACTTACTATATAGCTGGCCATAGGAGGATCCCTAGCCTCCCTGGTATAATTCAATTGCGCATTTCTAGACTCACCTCATACGTGTGGTCCCCCAAAGATCGTGTCAATCTCTCGAATGGATTGGTGGTCAGGTCTCTCCTAGGTCATAGTTTTCTTCTAGGTATTTCCCTATCTTCAATCATATCATACCGAGGTGAGTATTGTCTTGTCTCATCCCTTATTGTAAAGTTATGCCTCGGTGTTTCATCTCGATGTCGGTTCTCCCTAGTTTTACTAGGGTTGCTCCTTGTAGATCTAGAGGCTTCTCGACATTCACTTATGTTGTGGCCATGAAGACGATGGAAGGAGCAATAAGGCTATGGCTCCTCATGAAGCCTATTTCTTGACCTTCCGCATCTTCCTCTATTCCTAGAGGTAGAGGGTTGCCCAGAGTTTCTGGCTAGATCATTACCACTCCAACATTTTCATGAGCTAGTGTTGGTACAACATTTAGAGTGGTCGTAGCCAACGCCTGTCTTGAAGTGGGGGCCACTACGTGCTCGTCTTGAGTCCATTGCTAGTTCACGATCTGAGAGGTGGGCCCTCTACTGATTTACCTCTGAGGCAGAGGAAACCTTTGTGCCACCATGTTTCAGTGGTCAATCATTTCTTCATTGACAATTTCAACTTTCAACATTTCTACTAGTTCGTCGTAGGTAGAAGTTTTTTACTTCGAAAGTCTCTCCAAAACAACATATTCATATTCTGCCCTTACTTTAGAGTTGAGAGGGCTTTATTGTCTGTTACTTATTCACAATAAGTTATTTCATCAGTAAAGTGGGTGAGCTATTTAATGGATGGACTGATCCCTATTTCTAAGCATTCGTCCATCCGATCAAACACACTAGCAGACCTCTGAGGCCGCTCTTCATAATCTGGAGGAAAGTTGTACCCCCCAACTTGGGCATTGTCGGCTGGGGTGACGGTGTAGGACGTATCCATTTCCAATTCTCTTTCAATTGGAGCCTCTCCCTGTAGACTTTGATGAGTTTCCCAGCTCGACTCCACTTCGGCTCGTCGATCGTGGACCGATCTCAGAGGATTTTGATGGGCTTTGAAGCCACCTTGAATTTGTACTCGTATGAGGAGTTCTTGCGTAGCTACGTTTTGAGCTACAATGTTCCTCATGTTAGTAGCAATGCGAGCCACTTCGATAATTAGTCGTGCAGTAGTTCTACCATCATTGCGATACCAGTGATGAGGCTATTGATGCGTTATGTTATTCTAGATGATCTCTTCTTCAGAGACCTCCCTTACTCTCTGCGGATTCACCTCTTTCTGGAACTCATTGGTTCAGGGTTGCAAGTTCTCTTCTCCTAAACAATGCGGGCTAGGATTATAGCTTCTTATTTTTTCTTCAAGAACAAATCCCTTGTTCAAGGGGTAATATCAATCCCGATATTCCAATAAGCTTTTCTTTCATGGGGATAATAGTGGTTTGTAAGTTTTCCATAGATGGTGCCAATCTGTTAACCTCGAAAAATAGCTCCGACACGTGGCCAACAAAATAAGTCTTCATATATGCTTCAACCTGCGCACGGTAGGATCCTGTTAGTCACTCGTGGCCTTTTTTGATGGAATTGGAAATGGTCGCAAGCACTCTGACGGTCAAGTTAGTATTTCGAACAATCGAAAAGTGGTCCCCGGTGGTGTAGTGGTTGCCGGGACGTGTTGAGAATGCGTATAAATATAGAGAGGCTTTTTCGAATCCAAAGATTAGAATGGGAACCCCTGCCTTACCATAGTGGGGGTATTTTTAGTAGAGAAAGAAAGAGGAGAACCGTTGGATGGGGGACACGTGGCTTAGGATTCCAAATAGATCATCATTTCATAGACGTCAATCTATAGGTTGGCGGGTATTAAATGATTTCTAACATAGCAATTGATTTGACCATTTGTGGCCTGCCATACGTCCCATCAATCAGTCAAGGACTTGACTTTTGAGAAATCTCCTTATAGAAGATCTTGGTAGAGGTGTAGTAAGACAGGTTTGTGAAGTTTAATGAATGCGGAGTACAGGCATTTGCATCCGTCGTGAATGGCGGATGAGTTCGACTCTTCTACCATGCCGGGCAATAGTGTTTCAGTTCGAAGTAATGGAATCGGTTCGTCTGCCAATGGTAACACGAATCAATTCGGGGTAACACGTGGCACGTGGTCCTTCTAGATCAGTTCTTCCAACACGTGGCAGATAAGGTGGACGGATGAGGTGGAGGGCCTCCGTAGGCCAGTAAGAACAATTTGTAATAGATATATGTTATTTGACGTCTATATTTAAACGTGTAGTTATATATATACGTATATGAATCTGCGTGCATTTCAATGGTGGTAGGCATTTATGTATTAATTTTTGGTAAGAAAAGTAATTTATTAGTTAATGATTAATGAAACAAATTAATATCTATTTGAATGGAAGATGTCTTTTACATTAGATTTCACTTGTCATTTTATGAACCTTAAAACTTTTATTTACATATAGGGTTTTACAGTAATAATATATTAATTTATTCAATATAATATAATGAGTTTATATTTACAGAGTGAGCTTATCGAAGTTTCTAAATAAATGATAATGAATTAGGATTTTGGACACTTTGAGTTCATAGACGGCTGGGAACATCTCAACTTGCAATTCGTAAAAGTAAAACTTAAGGACTCAAAGGTAATCAAACCTTCCTTTGCCTTCATGCTTACTTTTATAGCTAAATGCATTAATGTGATATCTAAATTATTATTATGTGAACTTTGTAGTTGGTTTTTACATTTTATGTCATTAATATATTCTTGATATATTCATGCATGTCAATGCACCCATAAGCATATACGAAATTTCAAGACATAAAAGTTTTCAAATGTCAAACGTCAAAGAATATTTTAAAGATATGTATTCTAAATGTTTTGTTAAGAAGTGTATGTCTATGACATGAAAGATGTGAATGGGAAATAAGTCGTGGGGGACCGGCGCACCAAATCAATGTTCAATGATAAAATTAACGTTAACCTCTTTGCAGTACTACCGGTAGGACAAATCGAGTTCCAAATAATAAATGTGGAAAATGATTATATTTTCTTCAACATAATAAATATCAATGACTTATTATTTTAAAATAATTTGTACTTCATAAAATATGAAACAATTAATTTGAATGTTAGCTTTATTACAAAATGAACTCAATATTTAAATGTGAAATACTGAGTTTGTTTCAACACAAGTCGTCATCTCAAATCACTTTGCCTTCATCGTATGAAAATGGGGAAGGATAACGTGGAATGAGCTAATGCTTAGTTAGAAAACCTCACATATATGATTTATGTTTATGATATGCATATGAATTACTTTAAAATAAAAGCATTTATCAATAAATATTCACTTTTATTTCATTTCTTTAAAAACATTAACATTGACATTGTGAGCTTACTTAGTGTACCATATAGTCAATCAAAATGCAGTGGGCAATTATTATTTGGAATCTGATTCGTCTTATTGGTAGTACCTCAAAGTGGTTGATGTGAAACCATGTAGCAATTGAAGCTACAAAAACCCATGATAGATTAGATCAAACCCAAAAAAGTCAAGAATTAACGTTTGAAAACTTGATTCGATAAATTATTGAACCAAAGAAGTAAGACAATTGTAAATAATATCTTGACCCCGTGATTACAAAACTTATGAACCTTACTTGAATTGTTAAATGACACAATAATTTAATTCTTGATAAGTTGGAAATTAATTTGATGAAGAACGAGTTGAAAGCAATATGTCTCGCAGTAATATCTCTTAAATTGTGTGTTTTACAATAAATAAAATGAGTCATATTTATAGGGAACCAATAAAAACCTAATTTAAAAAAGAATTAAGCCTTAAAAGATATATATATATATATATATATATATAAGACAACATAAAAGAGTTTTAACTAAATTAAAAGTTTAGGCGAAATTTGGACTTTTAATCAGCCTTAAGTTTGGTTTTGGTATGGAGGCATGCGGCCAGATATACTATGCGATCGCACAACTATTCCTTTCAGCTTCCTCGTCTATTGCTTGAATCAAGTTGATTCGTCTTGTTCCCTCTTCCATGCAAAGTATGAAACTTGTCCTTTTTCTTATTGTGGTCGATGTTTCATCCATCGTAATTTGAACAAGTAATCCCATGGCTTCATTGACCTTTTTTGCTCGTGACCTAGTTGTAGGTCCTTCTTCCACAATCAAATGGTCATTGTCCTTGCTAATTTTCGAACCATGGTCCTAATCATTCTGCCCTCTTCAAAAGGGTTCGCCCTCAAATCTCTACTTGTTTCAAATAAGGAAAGATCAGAAACATTGAAAGTAGCAGAAAATTTGTACTCAAGTGGAAGATCTAACTTATAGACATTATCATTGATCTTTTTAAATACTTGGAAAGGTCAATCTCCTCTCGGTTGCAACTTTGACTTCCTTTGAAACAAAAATCGTTTCATTCTCACATGCACCCAAACTAAGTCTCCTGGTTCAAATGTAACGCGCTCATCCCTTATTTACTTGAGAAAGATGTTCATTTTTCTTCTCAATCTAGCATTGTACCTTCTCATGGAGCGATCTTACCCACTCGGCCATCTTCTTTCCATTTAAGCTACATCTCTCATCAATAGGTAACGGGATCAAATTCAAAGGTGTTAGCGGATTAAAACTATAAACAATTTCAATTGGAGTATAAGAAGTAGTAGAATGTGTGACTCTATTATATGCAAATTCTATGAATGGCAAGTAATCCTTCCAACTCTTCAAATTCTTATTGACTATAGTGTACAATAGTTGTATTATAGTCCTATTAACAACCTCAGTTTGCCCATCCGTTTGTGGGTGACAAATTGTAGAGAATAATAGCTTAATCTCTAACTCACTCCACAAAATCTTTCGAAAATGACTAAGGAACTCAACATCTCTATCCGACACTATACTTCTAGGTGTCCCATGTAAGCGCACTATTTCTTTAAAAAATAAATCAGCAATATTAGTAGCATCATCAGTTTTATGACATAGAATGAATGTGCCATATTACTAAATCCATCTACCACCAAAAATATGAAATCTCTTCATTTCTTAATCCTATGTAAACCCAACAAAGTCCATAGGCACTTCAACCCAAGACTTACTAGGAATGGCTAATGACGTATACAAACCTTGAGGTAAAACCTTAGACTTAACCTTTTTACAAAAGATGCATCTACTACAAACCCGATCAACATCAACTTTCATCTTAGGTCAATATAAATATTCATTTAACATCTCCAAGGTTTTCTTATTCCCAAACTCACCCATTTAACATCCATTATGTGCTTCACGAACTAACAAATCTCTCATTGAACACCTAGGTACAAATAACTTATTCTCTCGAAATAAATATCTACCATGTTTAAAGAATCTATTTATAGCACCTTTGTCACATGATTCATATATATTAGAACAGTCGGGTCATTAATATACACGCTCTTAACATATTCAAATCCTAAAAATCTGACACTTAAAAAAGTGAGAAGTACATACCTCTGATAAGTTAGTTTTATAACAGAGTTATTAGATATCTTTCACTTTTGAATTTGAGAACTTCTACTGCACTTATGTGTTTTTTTCGATATATTTAGGTACCTTCATTATAGGAGAGTCAACAATGAGAAAATGGAATCAATTAGGAGCAATTCAAGTGTCACCAGTCAAACCAAGGATGTATATTACAGGGTATTGGCACTCTCGCACCCAACTAGAAGCCTCAAAGTGTTTTCACCTGAGACTACGAGTGCCTCTGTGCCCAAAATAAGCACACCCACGCCGCAACGATACCAGTCCACCACATAAGCCCTAAAACTGACGAGTTTAAATGAAGGACTATAAATACGCCTAGAAGGGTTCAATTAAAGGACTTTTGGGAGAAACAATCCAGCATCACACTAGAGAGAACACCCTTGGAGATTGAGAAATCCACAAATCAACAAGTTCTTCTTACTCTCTATCAATATTCTATATCAATGTTTAAGAACATGAATTCTGTTTTCTTTTATATTTTCATGGAGTAATTTATTTTTCTAGAGATACAATGTAGCCAACACTAGAGATTATGCTTTGATCATTTAATTATCTATTTCAATTGTTATTCCATTGGTTTATTTGTGTTTAGCTACTCTTAATGCTTTTGAATGGTTGATCACCATTTGAATGATATGAAATTTGGGATTTACTATCGAGAGAAGGAATTCTACATAGAGACTATTGATAAACACAACCTAAGAGATTATAGAGTTCAAGAGGCCTATGAAAGCCTTTGTAGCTATTGAGAGAACCAAAGATTTTAATGAACTTTATCATCTTAATTTTAGATGGAAACTTAAAATTAGGATTTTAATAGTAATTCTTAATTCGCCATCGAGAGAGGTGATTAAGATAATTTCAGGTTCTTGTCTAATAAACCATAAGAATAGATTAAGAAATAGATAGATGATTGAAGCATGATCGATGGTTAGGTGAAATTGGATCTCTAGATTTTAAGCTCATTAGTGTTAATCTTGTTTAATTGCATTGTTAATTAATTAAATTAGTTGAGTTAGTTATCTCATTCCAATATTCCTATTTTCTAGATAAAATTAAGGTTATTTTAATTACAGGAATTATTAGGATTTGATTTCAATCTCTGTGGAAAACGATACTCTACTCTCACTATATAAAAACTTGACACCGTACACTAGCGGTTGGAAAGTTTTCGCACCAACCTCCTTGACAATGCATCCACTACTACATTTTTTTTATCTTGTTTGTACCGAATAACATATGGAAATTTCTCGATGAACTTCATCCATCTTGCATGGCTCTTCTTTAATTTTGACCCTTTAAATGCTTCAAGCACTCATGATCGACGTGGATAACGAACTCCTTTGGCCATAGGTAGTGATGTCATGTCTCCAAAACTCGAACAAGTGCATACAACTCCTTGTTATATATATAATAGTTGAGAGTTGTTCCACTTAGGTTTTCACTAAAGTAAGCTATTGGCCTTCGTTTTTGCATCAAAACAGCTCCAATACATATTCCTGATGTATCACATTCGATCTCGAAAGTATTGTTAAAGCTATGTAGTGATAAACCGGTGTGGTACACAACCTATCCTTAATAGTGTTAAAAGCATGTTCTTGTTCAATGCCCCAATGAAATCCTACACTTTTCTTTACAATCTCATTGAGTTGTGTGGCAAGTGTGATAAAATCTTTAACAAAATACCTATAAAAATTAGCTAAATCATGGAAAGTTCTTACCTCGATTATACTTTTAGGTGTTGGCCACTTCTTAATGGCTTTGATTTTCTCCTCATCCATTTCAATACCCTTTGCACTAACAACATAACCAAGAAAAACACAATTTTTATGCAAAATGTACACTTTTTAAAGCTATCATAAAGTTGTTCTTGTCTTAAGATCACAAGCACACATTTTAAATGTTCTATATACTCATTTAAATCCTTACTATATACCAAGATATCATTTAAGTAAACTATTACGAATTTACCTATAATTGCACTCGAGACATGATTTATTAATACCTTAAACATGCTAGGAGTAAGTCCAAGTGGCATGACTAATCGCTCATATAAACCATACTTAGTCTTAAAAGTAGTTTTTCACTCATCCCCCCTTCCCCCTCGCATCCTAATTTGATGATATCCACTTTTAATTTATATTTTACTAAACACCAATTATCTATATAATTAATCTAACATATCATCTAACCTAGGTATAGGGCGACGATATTTTACCACTATGTTGTTGATCGCCCGACAGTCTACGCATATCCTCCAAGTCCCATCTTTTTTCGGCACAAGTAGCACTAGTATGATACATGGACTCGTTATTTTCATCACATACCCTTTACTCATTAATTCTTCTACTTGCTTTGGAAGTTTCTTGGTCTCCTCAGGATTAGTCCGATAAGCCATCCTATTTGGAATGACATCTTAATGTACAAAGTCAATTTGATGCTCAATGCCTCGAATGGATGGTATTCCACTAAGCAAGTCCTCCGAAAATAAGTATTAGAATTTCTGCAACGAAGAAGTAGCCAAACTAGAGATGGGTATTTTAGATTCCTCAAAGTTGAGGAGTGATACCCTACAACACTACCACCACCACCACAACACGACAATGTTGAAGAGAGAGAAGAGATCCCCAAACCCACAACCAAATCCACCACCGTCCTTGTCCCCTCAACAACACAAACACAACTGCCACCACACCACCACCACCTCCACCCACCACAAACCCGCCACTACCTCCACCCCCATCGATTCCAAAACACCACCACATCACAGCAATATCGCGACGTTGCGTTCGCAGGGAAACAACCTCCACCCGTCGATGCCAAACACACCACCAACAAAACCCATTGCCGCCGCTGCTACAACACTACCACCACCACCACAACACGACAATGTCGAAGAGAGAGAAGAGATCGCCAAACACCCAATCTCCTGCCACAGAACAAATCGCCGAATAGAGCACCGAACAAATCGCCACCGCTGCTCAGGGAGTGTGCTACTGGTGTTGTAGGGAGCTCCATCGCCGTTGTATTGGTCTTCGGCGACGCTGGTTGAAGAAGGGAGACGGCGAGGGAGAGGAAGAAGGGAGACGTGAGAAGGGAAAAAAGAAAAATTAGGGTTTTAAATTTTTAATATTAATATATTAAATTATTTACCTAATACCTGAATTATGATTAAAAAATTTTAGCACCTGACATTTGCAATGTGAACTTTAAAATGCCTGAACCGTGTAATTTCCCCTAAAATAAATAAATTCCGGTTTTGGGCTCATTTAATTGGACTTAAATGGATTAGGCTAAAAGAATTAAAACTTAAATTGGGCTTATGTAATTGGACTATAAATATTGGATTTTAATAATTGGGTTTGAAATTATTAAAAATTAGATTTAAATAAAATAAATCGAGATTGATAATAAAATTATTATTCGAGTTGGATTCGATCGAATAGATTTGAATTCGTTTTTATAACGGCTAGACAAATTCACTTCTCTAAAAATTTAGGGTTAACGTTTAGCGACACGTTTTTCAAGAAAACTAATTTTATTTTAATTAAAAGTTCTCGGTCGCTACAACCTTACCCCCTTAAAATAATTTCGTCCTCGAAATTTAAACTTACTTGATCTAATATATCTGGATACTTAGCCAGAATCTCTTCCTCTTTCTCCCAAGTAGCTTCATCGCTATCCTGTCTACCCCATTGGACTTTGACTAAAGGAATATCTTTGTTTCTTAAGACATGGATTTTTCTTTCTATAATGCACATAGGTGTCTCCTCATACGACAGATTCATTTGAATCGAAATAGTCTGGAAATTTACCACGTGACTTGGGTCGTGGATATACTTTCTCAATAAGGAAACGTGAAAAACGTTGTGTATAGCCGATAGCTCTGGTGGCAACGCCAAACGATAAGCCACGTTACCTACTTTCGCTAATATCTCAAATGATCCAATAAAACGGGGTCTTAACTTCACTCTCTTGCCAAAACGGATAGTTCCTTTCATAGGAGCTACTTTCAAGAATACTTTCTCTCCAATTGCAAACTCCAAGTCTTTTCTCATTTTATCGGCATAGCTTTTCTGTCTGTCTTGTGCGGCTTTGATTCGTAATCTGATCTTCTCAATAGCCTCAACGGTCCTTTCAATCAATTCTGGACCCAAAATTCTCCTTTCGCCTACTTCATCCCAATAGATTGGTGATCGACATTATCGTCCATAAAGTGCCTCATATGGTGCCATACCAATAGTAGCCTGAAAACTATTATTGTAGGCAAATTCCACTAATGGGAGGTGAGTCTCCCAATTACCACTCAAATCTAGTACACAAGCTCTAAGCATATCCTCTAGTGTCTGAATAGTGTGTTCGGACTGTCCATCGGTCTGGGGATGGTAAGCAGTACTAAAATTTAATTTAGTACCCATAGCTACTTGTAAACTCTTCCAAAATCTCGAAGTAAATCTCGGGTCTCTATCTGAGACAATGGAAGCTGGTATTCCATGAAGTCGAACAATCTTTCTAACATACAACTGGGCTAACTGATCCACATTGAGAGTCATTATGATCGGTAGGAAATGAGCTGACTTCGTAAGTCGGTCTACAATAACCCAAATAACGTCATGTCCTTTCACCGATTTCGGTAACCCTGTTACGAAATCCAAGGGATTTAATAATCCTGACGGTCTCTGATGTTCAGCCTTAACTTGCTGACACGTCATGCATCGAGAGATAAACCTTGCAATGCAACCCTTCATGTTTCTCCACCAAAAGGTATTGCGCAAATCATGATACATCTTTGTCCCTCCTGGGTGGCATGCACATGGTGCCGAATGAGCTTCTATCAAAATCTCAATTTTGATATGCTCATCCTTCGGTACACAGAGACGCCCTTTGAACATAAGTGCTTTATCAGCGGCAATCTCGAAACCTATTCTCTTGCCAGTCCCAACTTCGGATCTAATCTTTTCTAGGAATTTATCTCTGGCTTTAGCCATCACAATCCGACCTCTCAAATCTGGTTTAACGGTCAAATTTGCCAGTCTAATAGATCCTTGGACTAATGGGACTCATACTTCGATTCTTAAATTCAGAAAATCTCGAATCAATTGATCTTGTGTTATTCCCAAAACTGATAGTTGTCCGACGTTCTTTCGGTTCAAAGCGTCTGCAGCCTTATTGGCTTTACCCGGGTGGTAAAGAATGGTGTAGTCATAATCTTTTACCAGCTCTAGCCATTGACGTTGTCGCATGTTTAGTTCCTTATGAGTGAAGAAATACTTGAGACTCTTATGATTGGTGTAAATCTCACATTTACTACCATACAGATAGTGTCGCCAAATCTTAAGAGCGTGTACTACAGTTGCGAGCTCTAAGTCGTGTGTCAGGTAATTCTTCTCATGTGGCTTCAACTATCTTGAATCATAGGCGATCACCTTGCCATTTTGCATCAATACACAACCTAAGCTATGTTTGGATGCATCGCTATAAATAACGAAACCATCGGACCCATCTTGTATAGTCAACACTGGTGCTGAGACGAGTCTGTTCTTAAGTTTCTGGAAGCTTTGCTCACACTGTTCGGTCTACTGAAACTTAACTCCTTTCCTGGTCAAATGAGTCATAGGACCTGCTATTTTAGAGAAACCTTCTATGAATCGCCGATAGTATCCGGCTAATCCAAGAAAACTTCTCACATCTCCAACATTTGCAGGTGTCGGCCAATTCGCTACAGTTTCCACTTTAGAAGGATAAACTTCGGTACCCTTGGCTGTAACAATGTGACCCAAGAATCCTACTCTCTCAAGCTAAAATTCACACTTCTTGAATTTGGCGTATAACTTTTCTGCTCTCAACGTTTCCAATACAATCCTCAAATGTTCCTCATGTTGTGCCGAATCTCTAGAGTAGATCAATATGTCATCGATAAAAACAATAACGAATTTATCAAGATACTGATGGAAGACTTTGTTCATCAAGTCCATAAATATCGCAGCTGCGTTCGTGAGTTCGAAAGGCATCCCTACGAACTCGTAATGTCCATATCGTGTCCTAAACGCTGTCTTTGGTACGTTAGCTGGCGGAACCTTTAGCTGATGGTAACCAGATCTCAAGTCGATCTTGGAGAAAATAGCTTTACCTTTCAACTGATCGAATAAGTCCTCGATCCTGGGAAGAGGATACTTATTCTTTATCGTCAACTTGTTAAGTTCTCGATAGTCGATGTACATCCTCGTACTTTCATCCTTCTTCTTTACGAACAGAATGGGCGCTCCCCATGGAGATACACTTGGTCGATGAAACCCTTCTCTAGCAATTCTTCCAATTGCACCTTCAGTTCTTGCAATTCCTTTGGCACCATACAGTATGGAGCTTTGGAAACAGGGGCAGCTCCTGGTACCAAGTCAATGGAAAATTCCACTTGTCTATCGGACGGAGTACCGGGTAGATCATCTCGAAAAACATCACCTCACATACTACTGGTGCTGATTCCAGAGTAATCTCCTCTACGGGTTTGTCTTGCAAACTAACCAAAAAGCCTTGACAATCATCCTTGGCTAAAAACCTCTTGGCTTGTAAAGTGGAGATAAGGCGAGGAAGTGACTTGATTCTCGTCCCATAAAACCTGAATACTTCTTCACCATCCTTGCGGAAAATAACCTTTTTCTCGTGGCACATGATTGTGGCACGATTGGCGCTAAGCCAATCCATACCCAGAATAATATCGAAATCTTTCATTCGAATAATATTCAAGTCTGCCTTCAAAACTTGACCATCAAAATCTATTTGTACGGCCTTGACTATCTTATTAGTATCGATAGTACTTCCTGACGGCAAACTAACCTCGAGAGTACTACCAGTCTCTACTCCTATCAGGTTTAGTCTTTCTAAGCATACATCGGATATAAATGAATGTGTGGCTCCCGAGTCTATCAAAACATATACAGATATCCCAGAAATAGATAGTATACCTGATATCATATTAAGATGCTCAAGATGGGAAGGAAAATACGGTATGGAAAGCAGTTAAGACATGTACAAGAGTACTAGAGTAACTAGTATACCTGCAATCACATCGGAATCCTCAGCTGCATCCATAGCGAATACTCTTGCCTTCTCCTTCCTATTCTGGTCTGGGTTCATCCTCTGATTGGAACCCTGGGAAGGTTGAGCACAATAGTCCGATGTGAAGTGACCTAACTGGCCACACTTGTAGCAGACGCTCTTTCCAAAAAGACATTCTCCTTTGTGCATCCTCTAGCACTTAGGGCAGGGGGAAATGAAATTGGGCATCTGCCTCCCTGTTGGTCCTGGATTCGGCCTCTTGATGAATGGTTGGTTCCGATTATGGTTTTGGTTGCGGCTCGGACCTTGCCACTTTCTCTTTCCTAGGTTTCTTTACTCATACTGATGTCCCTGGCTTCCCGTTCTCCTACTGGCATAGGCTACTGCTTGAGCCTTCTTTACTACCTCCCGGTAAGTCGGCAGCTCATGCGAACTGACAATTTGTCTAACATCAGAGCGTAGACCCCTCTTAAATCTCCTAGTCTTTTTGAATTTCGTCTCTACCAGATGTGGAGCCTAACGTGACAGTTCTTCAAATTTTCCCTCATACTCGGTTATGTCCATTTCTCATTGCACCAATCACAGAAATTCAGCGTCTTTGTAATCTCGAAGAGCCTATGGGAAGAACTTGTCCCTGATCTCCTCCTTGAAATCATCCCAAGTCAGGGCTGCTTGTTGTTCTTCGCTCCTTGTGCGGGATGCGGATTCCCACCAAAATCCCGCTCTTCCGATTAATATGAATTCTGCACAACCTACTTTCTTGTATTCAGGGTAGGCTATGTGCTTGAAAATTTTTTCAATGGCCTGAAGCCACTCTTCCACCGCCGTGGCCCATCTTCGCCGTCAAACGTAGGCGGGATGTACCTTCTAAACTGTTCAATCATTGGTACAATGGGGTTGGGGTTGACTGGCTGTGGAATTTGTCTCATTTCCTGCACAGTCCTGAGCAATTCTCGGATGATGTCAGTTTGAGTAGGTGGTGCCATGACCTTTATAAAATTTAAAGTAATTTGTAACAGTTGACTAGGCGTATAAACAATAAAAGATAACTCGAAAGACGAAAAATAGGATTCAAACATCATTTCATTCATAACTCAATTTCTTTTGGTACGGGTACATGAATAGGAAGGCATGTATGCTGAACATTTCCAATATTTTTTTATACAATGATGTCAAACCTACACTAGATCCTATCTCTCTATTCTCCTTCGGTTATACATGATTCGGCGTCGGAGAACTCTCCGAGCGCTGGATCAGCGTCCTCTTCCGGGTCTTCTTCCGGGTATTCCTCGGGGTCTTCATCGGGTTCTTCTTCAGGAAAATCCCCGGGTACTAACCCATCTTCTTACCTAAGTTTGGGCTCGGGCTCAAGTTCTGGCTCCCCTTCAGGTACAACCCCAAAGCGGTGCTCAAAATACATGGGCCAGTATACCACAAATCTCACGCAAAAGGTGTCATATTCAACCTCTACATTAGGTGACACCAGTGCATCTATGTATATGCTGCGAGCTACCTCCGCGTAGTCACCCCGGAAGGTCGATAGTAAATGGATAGATCGGTGATCATTGGTCACATAGCCATGCTGTATGGCCCGATCGTGTACAATGTTCAGTTGCTCTACGTGTTGGGCTATAGTCCAATCGAGTCTAGGCCTGAAACGATCGTAGTCTCTAGCGGCTTGTTCCGCATCACTTGGTGCATTTCTACGGATGGGTGCCATGTCCTAAACCAATTATGCGGGGTTATTTATCTCTTTTAGTTAAAATTACGATGACGTAAAAATTTAAAAACTCTTGTAAATTATGCACAAACTCGTCTTTCTTTCTAATTCGGATACATTTCTTTCTCTTCTTCTAAATCTCGTAAATTGTAAAACAAGTATCCAAAATAAAATAACGTTAATGGTGGATTTGGTTGTTCTTGGTTTTGAGATGAGGGCAGTGAGTTTATCTTGAGGTTGATGGTGGATTTGGCTTACTGGTTGGACTGTAGCTTGGGTTTGCAGTGAGCTTGGTGTTGGGAGTAGCTGTGCAGTGTTTAGAGTTGGTGTCGTGAAACATAGTGTTGATGTTGGTGAATGGCTGCAAAGTGTTGCAGCTTGGGGAGTTCACTGTTGATGCTAGAAATGGATTTTCTAGCATCAATGGTGTCTTACATTGGAATAGAGAGAGTTGGAGGGATGGACAAGTTCTTACCAAATGGATGTTGTGTGAGTGTGAGTGTGAGGAGAGTGGGAGTGCTAGTGGGGTATTAATAGTGATAATTAGGGCACAAAACCCTAGGCAGGTAATTGAGCCAAATAGTTGGGCTTTAGGGTTTTCTAATTGGGCTAAAATAAATAAATTCCTGTTTTGGGCTCATTTAATTGGACTTAAATGAATTAGGCTAAAAGAATTTAAATTTAAATTGGGCTTATGTAATTGGACTATAAATATTGGATTTTAATAATTGGGCTTGAAATTATTAAAAATTAGATTTAAATAAAATAAATCGAGATTGATAATAAAATTATTATTCGGGATTGGATTCGATCGAATAGATTTGAATTCGTTTTTATAACGGCTAGACGAACACGTTTCTCTAAACATTTAGGGTTAACGTTTAGCGACACGTTTTTCGAGAAAACTAATTTTATTTTAATTAAAAGTTCTTGGTCGCTACACTATGGAAACACATTCACAATAGTGCAGAGCGGGTAAACTCACCATAACTGATCATACATTGTGGAAACACATAACTGATCATACACTGTGGAAACACATTCACACCAGTGCAGATTGGGTAAAATAACCATATAAAGTCATATACCGTGGAAACACATTCACAACAATGCAAACGGGGTAAAATCACATGGGTACTTTCTGGTGGTTTTAAAATAACTTTAAATATGCTGAAGTATGTAATATGAATATAACATGCTTAGAAAAATAATTTCAATGAACTGAATTTAACTTTAAAAGAATGACTATAAATCCATTTAATTCTGAAAGTCATGCTGTCAAATCAAGTATATCAAATAATTAACTTTCTCATATGATATAAATTCAATAAATATTTATTTCTGAAAACTAAACTTTTCCACTCACTCAAAGCAAGCTACAGACTAAGAAGGTCGGTAGGGTTTTTCAATTTCCTCATCACCACCTGAAATATCATACAAGATAACTAATACAATCATGATCAAGTCAAGAAACCTCTAATATGAAATGCTATAATGCTTCAACTAAGTTTCTCGATATTAGAATAAATGTCTCACATTATTCCTTTAATCAAGTGGGACCAATTACACTTTCTAATCCATTCATTAATAACCTCATGCATCAACATAACCTTCCATCCAAGAATAAATGCAATTATCCACTTCAATCTAGTGAACTAGCAACCAACACCATAACCAATATAATATACCTATTTTCCCATAGAATCATGTTTCTAGTAAGTATTTATCCACACCATAATTTCCACTAAAAATACTAGTTCAAGTATCCATCCATTCAAACAATCTAGGGTTTGCCCAGAAAATGAATTTCTTACCTTGATGTAAATGGAAACTAGAGGATTAATAAACTTGAGCCCCACTATATCTTATATCCCATAAATCTAAAAATTTACCACAACTTAAACCTTATAAATTTATCATAATAATCCTCTATTTCAAAAGAAAATCACAAGAATAACAATGGAAATTCAAGTTCAAAACACCCACTTTACCTTCTTCTCCTTTTCCTTCTTTTTTCCTTTCTTTTCCTATTTCCTTCGGTTTCTTCCTTCTCTATCTCGGTCTCTATTCTTCTCTGTATGCAAGTGTGATGAAAATGAGAAAATCGCTTGGGAAATGTCTAGATATAGGGCTTTTTGCATTTGAAGTCCTTCAATTTCCAATGGTAATTAAGTAACTTCTCAACTTTCAATGTAATCCAATTAAAATCCTTTTCTTTCACTACTTTAAAAATAAGTCCCAAGAAAAATAACTTATTCCAATTTAACTCCATAATTGACTTTGACTTAGACAATTCAACCGTTGGCTTTGACTAAAGGAAATGGGTTGTAACATCTAGTCTCTATAACACTCTTAATTAATAATTGTGATTTGTTCAAATATAAAGTGTAGGTTAATTGCAGAAATGCTTGACAATTAAATTTTCACTTAGCCGTTTTAAAATGGTGTCATGCATTTGGTGGCTTGAAGATAGCATATTAAAAGTAAACCATTTTCAACCGCAAGTGACCTCACGAGAATTTTGATATATATGAATGATTTACAGTAATTTCAGAATATGTTTAAAGTTAGAGTGAATAGCATACTTTTACATGGCATGCTGGGAGATTAATAGCATTGGGAAACATGCTATTTAGATGGTCTATTTAAAAGCCAACTGGATTTAATAGCATCTTTTACTATGATTAGCTTGGATCTGCATGGTAATAATTTCTTTGGTCCATTACCTAATTATCTTGGAAGCATGTTCACTATGCAAAATTCAAAGTTAGCAAACAATAACTTCAATGTGATTATCCAAGTTGGTTGCACCTTATTTGCTACAAATATTTAAGTTACATGTGCATGGCTATTTATCTTCAAAGTTGCCTCTAGGATTCGTTGATACTAAATTTGAGGTGAAGCAATTATGAGAAACCACAAGTAGCAACTGTGAGACTATATTAGCTATACTCCGGTCAAAGTTAGCCACTGAACCACTCTGATTATTGCTTCAATTTCTTTCTATCTGGGATTTACTTGATAGTGAGATCTAGTATTCTTACTGAAATTCATGCATTGGATTGAGAAGATGTGGCTTCATGAATCTTGAAGTCCCTGTTCCTTGAAAAAGGAAGAGGTAAATCGCCATATGTTTATTCCTGGCCTCGCGAGATGCTTATTCCTCGCCTTTCACTATTGTTGAGTATAGCTATAAGACATCATCATTCTAAGGTTAGCCTAACTATAAGTCCTTGTCATTTCTAGGCCAGTTTATAAGAGTTCGATAATTTACGAGCTATGTGCGAGATGTTTATTCTCCGCCTCGTCAGATGCTTATCCTTGGCTTCGCGAATCTCGAAATCCTCATTTTTTGAATAGAGAAAGATGTAGTATTTTTCGAAGTCCCCATTCCTTGAATAAAGGAAGAGGCATTATCATGAAGTTCTCATTCCTTGAATAAATGAAGAGACAATATCTTGAAGTCCATGTTCTTTGAAAAAGGAAGATGCGACATCAAAATAAGATTTCATTCCTTGAATAAAGGAATATGCATTATCATGTAGTCTTCGTTTCTTGAATAAAGGAAGAGACCATGTTTCAAAGTCCTCGTTCCTTGAATAAATGAAGATGCGATGTCAAAATAAGACCCCATTCCTTGAATAAAGGAAGAAGCATAATCATGAAGTCTTCGTTCCTTAAATAAAGGAAGAGATGATAGTTTGAAGTCCTTGTTCCTTGAATAAAGATAGAGGTGATATCAAAATAAGACCTCATTCCTTGAATAAAGGAAGAGACATTATCATGAAGTCTTCGTTCCTTGAATAAAGGAAGATGTAATATCTTGAAATCCTCGTTCTTTAAAAAAAGAAGAGGCAAATTGCTAGATGTTTATTCCTAGCCTTGCGAGATGGTTATTTCTTGCCTCTCACTATCGTTGACCCTAACTGTAAGACCTCGTTATTCCGAGGTTAGTTTATAAGACTCCGATAGCACTATTGTTGAGCCTAGTTGTAAGACTTTATCTATCCAAGGCTCGTTTATAAGACTCCAATAGTTCGAGAGCTATTTGCAAGATGTTTATTCCCCACCACTCTAGATGCTTATCCCTGGTTGGAGACCTGATTCCTTGAATAAAGGAATATGTAGATCTTGTTCCTTGAATAAAGGAAAATACGATATTTTGAAGTCCTCGTTCCTTGAAAAAGAAAGAGGCAAATCGCTGATATTTATTCCTGGCCTCGCGAGATGGTTATTCCTCACCTCTCACTATTATTGAGCCTAATTGTAAGACCTCATCATTTCGAGACCAGTTTATAAGACTCCAGTAGCACTATTGTTGAGCATAGCTGTAAGACCTCATCTATCCAAAGCCCGCTTATAAGACTCCGATAGTTCGAGAGCTATTTGTAGGATGTTTATTCCCCACCACGCCAGATTTTTATCCCTAGTTGGAGACCTCATTCCTTGAATAAAGGAATAGGCATATCTCATTCCTTGAATAAAGGAAGAGATGATAATTTGAAGTCTTCGTTCCTTGAAAAAGGAAGGGCAAATCATCGTTGTTTATTCCTGGCCTCGCGAGATTGTTATTTCTCGACTCTCACTATCCTTGAGCCTAATTGTAAGATATCGTTATTTTAAGGCCAGTTTATAAGACTCTGATAGCACTATTGTTGAGCATAGCTGTAAGACCTCATCTATTTGAGGTCTGCTTATAAGACTCCGATAGTTCGAGAGCTATTTGTGGGATGTTTATTCTTCACCATGCCATATGCTTATCCCTAGTTAAAGACCTCATTCCTTAAATAAAGGAAGAGACAGTCCTCATTCCTTAAATAAAGGAAGATGTGGTATTACCTTGGAGTCTTCATTCAGGAAACAAAGTTTGCAATCTGAAAAATTAAATTTGCACAAGTCCAAAAGTAATAAAAAAGTACTTCCTATTGACAAAGATCAAAGGGGAAGTCTCTTTATAGATGATTTGTCCCTATGAAGAGATGTGTGGGCACTTCGACAAGGAGTTGGATTCCAAAAAGGACCACATCTGCGCTTGCGAAGTGTGGCACACGCCTTGAACAACTAAGGTTGTTAAGGAAGCCTCAGCATGGGCGAACCACTCAACCTCATGCTTAGGAAAAGAAAGGCAAGCAAACTGCCTATACTTGTGCAAATTATAAATAAAGTCAGACTAAAGTCTGCAGTGCTAAAAAGCCTCAGTTCATAAACATTGATGTGCATACGTTCAGAAACTTATAAAGGTACACGACCTTCTAACACTTGTACAAAACTATGAATTTGATATTATTATTAGAGTGGGCTAAGTTCGGATTATACTGAAGAGCATAGCAATAAATTAAACAAAAGCAGTAAGTGCAGAAAGTAAATAACACCAGTACATGAGCTAAAATAATTTTATTTATTTAACAAATATTTGACTCAGACTTGGGGGGCTATTGTGATATTGGTATCTTAGTATCATTACGTTATTACTCTAGCACATGTATTATATTATTGCTACCAAGTACGTACTTCACATCACTGCTTATGATGCATATTATATCTTAGAGAAATTTAAAATGTCATTATTCACTTTATCGTCACGAGTAATTTGAGGGGCAAATGGATCCCAAATTTATTTGGTATATGTATAGTGCATATATTGTTTTGTATTACAGGATTGATTTAGTCCAAATTAGAGATGGGATGTTGCCAAAATCTCGACAAATTATATGCAACATCTATCTTTCGAGGCAATTCGTAAGCTCTCGCTTATTCAGGCTGCCACACATATCTTCTGAGGCATTTCGTAAGTCCTTGCTTATCCAAGCTGCTTATATTTTCGAGGCAATTCGTAAGCCCTCGCTTATTCAGGCTAACACGTATATTTTCTAAGGTAAATCGTAAGTACTGATTTGTTGAAGCTGCTCGATTATTTGGGAACGAAGCATATTTTCAAGGAGTTCATAAGTCCTCGCTTATCGGAGTTACTTATATTTTTAGGCAATTTGTAAGATGTGACCTACTGACATCTTATATTTCAAAGGCTGGCCCGTACATGAATGTACGACTCAGACTTGGGGGACTAATGTTATACTCATAAAATATTTTCTTTTGGGCTTGGACCTCGGTCCATTACCCATTTGGCCCATTTGTTTCTTTATATATATGTGCGTGTGATCCATTTCAATTAATGTATGTTCTCTAGCCCTATCCTCTTTCCCTCTTATGTCTCTTGTACTCATTTTTTTTCTTTTGTCGGGTCGTTGAATTGACCGTTGAAGTGCAAACGATTGCTGGATCTTTTTCATGACCGAAGGCCTTTTGCCTTGAACCGGGTGTTTAGTGTGCATGTGATGTCCATGTGGAGGGGACATGATGGGATTTTGTTGGCACAGTTTTTTAGTTCAACAGTATGTATTGTGAATGTCCTAAACAAACAACATGCTAAGTAAAATTCAATTTAATAGGCATAGAATTATGATATATTAGAAATTAAATCATATGATATATTCATTATGCTTATTATTTAATATATAAAGTAAATCTTTATACCTTTTAATATATACTAGTAGGAGTTGAATGTGCATTGCATGTTATTCTGAAATAATTTATAAATGTTGTAAATGATACCAATTTATTGGGAAGATTTGATAAGTCTCAAACAAATTAAAGAAAATAAAATTTAGCCCCTGTTTGGTACACATTAAAATTTTCATTTTCATTATTCTACTCATTTTCATCACACATTCTTCAATAAAATAATATTTTACATCACATCAATAACTTTTCCTTCTTTTTCAACCATACATTCTCCATTAATCTACTATTCTAGAATACATTCTTCCAAAATAATATGACTTAAATACACTCTTAGAATAGAAATTTAAGAGAAAAAAATTATACTCTCAAAACCCAACCTCTATGATTCAAATTTTTTGTGATGATGAAATACTACAAATAAGTAACATTTTTATACTACATTTTGAACATAAGAGTTAATTGTTAATACATAAATTTAAACATCCATTAAAACTCCTAGTACATGAATAGAAATAAATTCATTTAAAATAATTCTAAATTCACGTAAATCAAAATTCATCAAGTCAAGATTCATTGAATCTAGATTAATATGAATGTTAATTAATTAATAACTAATAGCACAAAATTCATACATGATAAGGGGTTTTGTAGTACTTATTACATATTTAAAAACAAAAATAAAGTATTATTGAAATAATTGAATTGTAGTAGAGTTAAAATCGTCCAAAAAATAATTCTCACTTGATGTGATATTTAATATATTATAGATAATAATAAATAATGTTTTTGAAATTTACATAGCTAAGAATCAATGAAAGGGATACAACAAACAACCCCCAATTTCAAACCACAACGGCAATTAATTCGAGGAAAGCGTCCAAGTTGACTAAAATATTCCACAAGAATTCAACTAGGCAATTTCAAACACTTTGTAGACACTATGCCCATTCATGCACTAAGCAAGTTCTAATACCTTCAATACACGCCATACATCCAGAGTCCATACCCTAAAAACACTACAACAAAAATAGTCATTTGCAATACTAAAAATGCAACATTTGTTGATAAATTTGCTAAAAGGGTCTTTTGGCAACATTTTAGTAAGTTAATGTTGTCATTTGTTAGTATAAATGAGTTTTTGCAACGTTTTATATAAAAATGTTGTGATAGACCCCTTTTTACAACGTTTATTGAGTGTTTCAGAATTGTTTATTTTTCGCGACGTTTATCAAACGTTGCAGAAGAAAAACCTTTTGCAACATTTGTCAAATGTTACAAAATGTCTTACTTTCGCAACGTTTGTCAAACGTTGCGAAAAATCTACTTTTGCAACGTTTATTAAACTTTCCGAAAAGTGAGACATTTCGCAATGTCTATCAAATGTTGCAAAAAATTTCACTTTTTGCAACGTTTGTTTAAGTGTTGCGAATTTTTTTTTCCCAAATAAATGGGCTTAAATTGTATAAGCCCAAAATCTTGACCCCATGCCCTAGCTATATTATAACCCCCAAATCATCTTCTCCCCTTCATAAAATCCTCCCAATTCCCCACCGCCACCATAACCTCCCAATTCCTTCGGGCTATCATCTCCACGCCGCCGAAGCTTCGTTATTAAGGACTTGAGAATGCATACAAATGGTCAAAGCAGAAACAAGACCTCTCCGCGCTTCGACAACAGCGACATTGAAAATGGTCAAAGCAATTAGGGTCCATGAACATGGTGGCCCTGAGGTATTCAATTTTTCCTCATTTTGTGGTAATTTTTTATTTTTGATCGTGTATGTGATTCAGAAATATGGGAATTTTGGGTTTGTTATATTATGCATCGAACGTTGATCCTTTTGATGATAGATCCTAAAATGGAAGGATGTGGAAATAAGGGAGCCTAAGGATGGAGAAATCAGAGTGAAAAATAAGGCCATTGGGCTTAATTTTATTGATGTATATTTTCGAAAAGGGGTTTACAAGGCTTCTGTAATGCCCTTTACACCATGTTCGATTTTGTTTCCTTTCTTTTTTAGTCATGTGCTAATGTTAAATTCTTGTACTGCAGTACACTTGGCATGGTAATGGTTGATGATGATTTAAAGTAAATCCCTCTGAATTTTGTTATATTGAAAATTAGTATTTTGTTGACTTAACTTATGCCTACGCCTCTACTGTCAATTGGGTTTCTTTTGTTGATGATGGTATGTGGAGCAATGGGGACAGCTCCAAGGAAACCAGGAGATGTACCATTTGGGAGAAACTAAGTAACCACTTGGGCTCTTGATCATATCAAGTACACTGGTAGTCCTAAATCCAATATTGCACTATATTCCTTGCATTCTTTAGCTTGGCCATTCCCATATGTAATCTTAATTTGTATTTTGTTGCAGGTACCGATTTCCAGTCAAAGGGTTCTTACCAATCTGGGCACTTTAATATGTAGATTAAAATGGTTTGATATTTCAGCCATTTTCTCAAAACTCGGAGCACAGGGAAATAGATTTCGAGTTCTTGGAGAACAAATCAGGGCAACCATACATATTGTAGACAATTACCATGAATGATGATAATTGGGTGGCACATATTTTTGGTCGATGATGTCCCAATTAGAGTATTTAAAAATAGCAAAGACTTGGGAGTGAAATCTCCATTCGACCAACCCATGAAGATATACTCTAGTCTACGGAATGTTGACGACTGGGCAACCAGGGGAGGGCTCGAGAAAACCGATTGGTCTAAGGCCCCATTTGTTACTTCATACAAGAGTTTCCATGTTGATGGCTGTGAGGCCTCTATGAATGCCAGATTCTGTGATAGTCAAGGCAAATGCTAGTGGGATCAGAAGGAATTTCAAGACCTCGATGCCTTCCAATAACGTCGACTCCGATGGGTTCGAAACAAGTACACTATATATAACTACTGCACTGATCGGGTCAGATACCCCATTATCCCGCCATTGTGCAAGAGATATAATATCATCATCATACAACTCGTTATTACTTATATGTTCAGTTTTACCTAAACATTAGTGAGTATGATTGTGTGTGACTTAAGTCCCATGTCTCCAGAATTGTTCTTTGCTTTTATTAATTTCTTCATACCGTTATGCTCAGCTGTCAACTTCTGTCAATTGGGTTTCTTAAGTGATGTTGTATCACATTCTAATGTTCATGTGTATGGATTCAAAAATTTGTAATGAAATTATCAATTTTTATGCAATTCTAAAATTTGTTCATAAGGTGCATTTTCAATTTTGACAATCAATTTGCATAAATTTTTGTTAAAAAAAAGACATATGGCAACGTTTAAAACATGTTGCCGTATCTTTCTACTCTACGGTAACACCTCGATTTGCAACACACGTCCAACTAACCAAATACCACCATCAAATGCTCAAATGCCTTCCATAGAAGAGAAAAATGTTCCATTAAGAGTGCACTTACCTTATGTGGTAAGAATGTCAATATCCAAGCAAACATTATGAAAAAGGTGGAATATAGTGAGAAGCAACTAAGATGTGTATGTAATGGGGAGAATATATTTTCTTGTAAGAAACGTGAATGATTTGAAAATAGGGCTTCGGGTTTCGAATTGGGTTAGGTTATTATGATAGAAATGTGGTGTGGGTTGGAAGAAAATATAGGAGGAGGGAGTTTGAAAGTTGGGAGGAAGTAGGGGAAGATTTACGGGTGAAAATTGAAGGAAATATGGGGAATGGAGGAGAGAAATCAACAGGAAGAGAAGGGAGAAAATGGGAAAATAAGAGAGAGAGAAAAACAAATTTATTTTTCCAAAAATACACGGTGCCGTAGTTCCTCTAGTTCTGCAAAACAACCAAAAAACAAATTTCTTTCTTTTTATTTAATAAAAAAAAGTGGCTAGGCACCACAGCGCCCAGCGCTCTACAAAACATTTTTTTTTATTTTTTTATTACCTGCAACCTCTAATAGAAGAACTCGTTCTCCTAGCTTGAATTTCCTCCTTAGGATCTTCTTGTCGTGCCACAACTTTGTTCATTCTTTATATAAAAGAACTCAAATTCAATTATATTCCGATTATGAGGCAAGATACTCAAAAAATTAGCTTAACTAACTTGTATAAGTCTTATAAGATGTTGCAAGATATGATTGACTAATTTTGGTTTGAAATCGAGATCTCGTGACCCAAAATGACATGTTGTTGTTTAAAACGATTGGATGTCATCTTACCTATTTTTCTATTTGTTTCATTGTATATTCATTCGTATCTATATGAAAATGAATGAATACAAGTTTTCATTACATTTAGATATCAAATTAGCAACAAAAATTAATGGGATAATGACAAATGGTATTGTTCCGTGAGTAAACTACGCTAGATTTTACTATGAACGAATGTAAGTAACTCGAATTCTATAATACTCCAATTATGAGATAAGATACTCAATAAATTAGTTCATTTAACTTGTACAAGTCTTCTAAGATGTTTCAAATATACGATATCACTACATTTGGATACTATGATCGATACAAAGTTCATATGACACTGACTAACACTATTGTTCTATGAGTAAATTACACTAGATTTCATTATGAATGAAGGTACGTAACTTAAATTTCATTATTTACTGATTGTGAGATAAGGAACTCAACAAATTAGCTCGTTGAACTTGTACAAGTCTCAAAAAATGTTAAGAAATATGATCGAATAGTTTTGGAGTGAAATTGAGATCTTGAGATCCGGAACGACATATTGTCGTTTTAAATGACTAGGTGTAGATTTAACTAATTTCGTATTTGTTTTACTTTATGTTTACCCGTATCCATATGACAATGAAGGAATGTAAGTTTTCACTATAATAGAACACCATGATTGATGCAAGATTTACATTATAGTGACCAACATTATTGTTTTGTGAGTAAACTATACTAGAATTTACTACAAACTAAGGCAAGTGAATCAAATTTTGTTATAATCTAATTATGAGATAAGATAATTAGCAAATTAGGTCGTTTAACTTGCACAAGTCTTCTAAAATGTTTCATAATATATCGACTAGTTTTGTTATGGAATCGAGACACAGAGATCCAACATAACATATTGTCGTTTTAAAGTAAGGTGTTGTTTCAACTATTTTTTTTTTCGTTCTTTTCACTTTATGTCAACCTCATATGCATATGTAAATGAACAAAGGCAAGTTTTCATTAAATTTGGATACAAAATTTCTTAGATTGAAATCGAGACCTTGTGAGCCAAAATGGGCGCTGTCGTTTTAAACGGCTGGATGCCATTTTATCTATTTTGTGTTCATTTCATTTTATATTCACTCGTATCTATATGAAAATGAACAAATACAAGTTTTCATTCCATTTAGATATCAAAGTATCAACAAAAGTTAATGGGATAGTGACCAATAATATTGTTCCGTGAGTAAACTACGCTAAATTTTACTATGAACGAATATAAATTTATGGTTTAGAATTTATGGTTTAAGGTATACAAAACACAACACGTGTAATCGTTCAACGTTTACAACTTAGGAATTCAAGTAGGACTATTGATTCTACTAATTTTATGTTCGTTTTTCTTTTTTCTTGCTCATTTATCACTTACAAGAATTCTATGGTGTCCTAAACTAGTTTGGAGTAAAATCAAGATACATGACCCAAAACGATACATGATCATTTTAAATACTGTCGTTTCTACTAATTTCGTGTTCATTTCACTTTGTTTTACTCATTCATCATGCACAAGTCATCTATGTTGTTCTAAACTAGTTTCGAAGTAAAATTGAGACCTCGTGATCAAAATGGCACATGATCTTTTTAAACGTAGGAATGTCGTTTCTACTAATTTTGTTACACCAATCTAGTTTTTCAAGCCCATACAAGACGTCATAAAAATTGGATAATGCCATTTAAACTAAACTTCTTAGCATCTGAATTAGCGAATTAGATAGATGATCTAGCAAAGATGGAATTTCTATTCTATTTGCTAAAGAAAGCATCCATACAATAATAAACATTAGTGAGCATCCATACACTTATTCCTCAATCACAATCATAAACACCATTACCAATTACACAAAATTAACATACATGAATCTTTTTTCCCAACTAAATCATAAAAACCACTACCATCTAGAAAAATTCAGCTTCTCAATCATATATCCACCATCTAAAAAAAATTGAAAAATATACAAACAAAACTATTATGGATTTAAATTCATAGTAAAAATTCCAACAGCTAGACAAATGGCATACAATCAGCTTATGAAGGGAACACCAATTGAAAATCATGTCTCATTTTCTTTTTTGGTTATAATCATCCTAGTTACAAGCTGATAGACTAGTTGAGCTGTAAAAGGTATACACTCGATATAGTTGTTCGAAACAAGATTTCATGAACTTTTCTCTATGAACATTATCTAACATCTCCCAAATATATTTGAGTTTTTGAAGGGAACTCTTCTATAAAGGTCTGCATTTAAGTTTATCTTCAACGGGAATCACATACTCAAATAAGTGTTCCATTTCTCTAATGAAAAATATAAAACAATCATGTTAAGGAATCAATGAACAATTATGAAGAATCTACAATAATAAGTGATATTTAGTACAATCCATTTTCAAAAAATAGATAAACTACAAGGTGACATTTTCCTGAATTACATAAATGACAGGGTACCATTTTTAGAATTAATAGACTACATAAATGGCAGGGTTGCATTTTTCTCAATTTGATACTTGACATTTTTGATAATGGACTGTAATGGTTAGATATATTTGCTTGTATTCAATTGTTGGATCAAGGTTGACCCCCTCTGGAACCATATGTTGCACAAACGATAAGACCACGTATATTTGTTGATTATACTTTAACCTTGGTGGAATAGAATAAAATAAAATTGTTAGGAATCAGAAACAGACATATATCATGAAAGGGATGTTAATAAAATCAGCAATGGGGCTTCCTAATGTTAATTTTACAGTAAAATAAGGTTCGAGGATTCAAGATCATTGAAGGACAAGTGAAAGATTTATAAATTCAAATCATTATTTATGGTATTGTCATGTATCTAATGCTGAAAATTGAAACCCATTTTCCCCATTTATGCGCTAAAGTTCAATAGCCAAACAAAAATGTTGATGACATAAGAAGCAGCTTAAACATGCTATAATGAAGTCATATCCCACTTCACTCTCTTATTGTCAGACATAACTAATATTCGGCTGTAGTCAAACAGAAATGTTAACGACATTGCAAGCAACTTAATCCTGTCACATAATTATGCAATTATAAATAGGTATTCAAGAATGACGACCTATTTAATTATATCTAAATCAAATGCACTTGCCTTTTAAGATATCGGAGCATTTCAAGCTATTGAGATAGCTATTCGCTTTAAATATGATATTTACCTATGCAAAGCGAGTTCCGTGTGCCAATTGGAGCAAGAAAGATAAGACCATGTCATGCACCTCAAAAGCCAACTAGCTAGTATGCATATAATTAATATCACATGAATTGACAACAACACTTTCTACTTGTCGAAACTCGAAATTAAATAGGAAATTAAAATGTCCATGGATAACTAATTTCGACATTTTCTTGCTTTCTCATTGTTTATGTATTTCTTGTAAGAAGAAAAAGTGAAGACAGAGGAAAATATGATAATCACATTAAATCATAAGAACTTCAATGCACAATATTCTCAAAATTTTCCTTTCCGCCAATGAACTCAATGGCCAAAAAAATAAAAATAACAATAAAAAAAATTAAATATTCTCAACTTATATTAGGTCAATTACAAGTTAAACACATCTAATTATCTAAAATTAAACCCCAACATACAATACAAAAACAAATGTGAAGCCCCAAACACCAAATAAAATTTTAGACACTTAAAAATAAATTCAAATTCAAATAATTTGTACTTATTGCACCCAAAAACAATTAGAACAACAAAAGACAAAATAATGAAATACAAAGCACATATTAATATTTCTTAGAAACAAATGACTTTTTACCTAGGGTTAGTTGGAACCTTTTTGAACGCAGGGGATAGCAGTGGGAGTTAGTGAAGGTGTTGATGCTGGTGGTGAAGAGATGAATTCAAACTTGGAAATGGTATATTGAAAGAAGCCTTTGGCAGGATGAAGGAGATAATGATTTTTTTTTTTTTTTTTGAAATGAAGGAGATGTTGCTTTTGAATTGGAGAAGAGTTATTTGTTTGGTTTGTCTTATTTTTGTTTTCTTTTGCTTTAGGGTATTTTAGGTAGTGAGTATTTATTAGATTAAAAAATTTATTTTAATTCTTATATTCTGGTCATAGGCTAAGCCTTTGGCAGGATGAAGGAGATAATGATTTTTTTTTTTTTTTTTTTGAAATGAAGGAGATGTTGCTTTTGAATTGGAGAAGAGTTATTAGTTTGGTTTGTCTTATTTTCGTTTTCTTTTGCTTTAGGGGTATTTTAGGTAGTGAGTATTTATTAGATTACAAAATTTATTTTAATTCTTATATTCTGGTGACAGGCTATTTTTCCAAACAACTTTACAAAAGGTCACCCAATTTCCACATTTATAAATCAAGTCAAATAAAAATATCTGGCCACGTCTCCTCCTTTTTCCCTTCCGCCTCTATATTAGCAATTTCCATTATTTAACAAACACAAAATACTATGCCATCAATTTCCATTTAGAAAACACAAAATTGCAATTACTAATAATTGACAAAATAATCTAAAATATCTGTTAAAGTAAAAATCGTTCGGTGTCTGAAAATTAAATTTTGAAATCAAACTTGTATTTACAAATTTGCAACTTCAAAATTGAAAATAATTAAATCTCAAATAAATTAGAAATATGATGAAAATTAAATACTTCTGAAATTTATAATAATACTACTGTAACTGCTTGAATTATAATTACCACACAGTTGGAAATGTATCAATTTATGAATGTTGATAATGCACCTAGTATACAACCAATTTGGCAAATTTAAATATGTTTTGTTCCGGAAAATATGGCGAGAGAAACTTGTAGCCAGAAGGATATTTAATGATTCTTGCCAGACGAGTAGCACAGAACCAAAAGAACCTTTACCAAAATGTTCTAATATATCATAGTTTTCCATTCACTTTTAACCACCCACCTTAGTACAAGATATTTGCGAAAATATTCAATTCCAAAAGCTGCCCAAATACAGTTCTAAAAATCATATCAAACAATCCAAGAGAAAGTTTCATTCACACTTCACTAAACACGACTTTAGATTGTGGCCAACAAAATGGTTTTAGCACAATATCAGGTTTATGGGCAACAAAATGGTTTTAGCATTTAATTATTATAATTGATTGGTGCCTTCGACAAAAGGCCTCAGCCGTGTGGATGGAGCCACATATGCTTTTATTCTACGGCCAACCTTCATCCTTTTTAATATAAAAACTCACACAATGTGTCATTCCAAAGGTAATTCAAGTTTATACCCTCAATTTATAACTTTGCTCTTTTATTTTTCTCGATATACACTTAAAGCCGACCCTTTCCACTTTGGAGCTCGTGTCTAAAGTCCTCCCACACTCATACATTTATATCCTTAACTAATTTGATCGTCGGATTGAGTGAGACCAACTCCACCACCATCGAAGGAAGTTACATGTGGCTAATGGTTTATTCAAATGTACATGAATCAAGCCTATGTGGACGTGAGAGGCCTTGAGATCTATTGGCCACGTTGAAGGTACAAATTTTGAAGTCAACAAAACCCTTATGACTCACAGTTGGTTCTCCTTCTACGGGCACATCCACATGAAGATAAAGAAATAACATTTATCAAGTTGCCAAAAACTATAGAAATATTACATGAAATAGAGTATTTTAGTTATATCTCAAGTTATGTTTTTCATATTAAACAAATTTCCATAAAAATTACTCCCTTTTATAAGGAGAAATTCAATCCCCACAATTAATCCAAAATTATGAGTTAAAAAATAGAATTATAATGTTTTTGATTTTAAGTTAAAATTGAAAATTAAATCAAAACCTAAAAATTAAATTGTTTTAATTCTTGAAAGATTAAAACTTTTTTTTTTCGAGTTACAACATTTTGAACGCCAAAGACGGGAGAGTTACGACACATGTATTGGTTCAAAAAAATAAAATAAAATCATGTTGACGATAAAAATTGTGACATGTGTTCAGCATGAACATTGCCCAAAGTTAGCAATGTTAGGAGGGACTTGTGGACGGGTCGTCATCACATTTCCCTCTCTATGGATGATCCTTGGCTTGTTGGGGTGACTTTAACGTCATCACACATGATGGTAAGCGTACTGGTCATAGTCGTCAAGATCGTGGTTCTACTAATTTTTCTGATATGATGTTGGACTGTGGCTTAAAGGACGTTGGCTTTTCTGGGTCTTAGTTTACCTGGACGAATGGCAGGGTTAGTAAGAGATTGGATAGAGTTTTGATTAACTTTTTAGCTGCAGATTTTTGTAGACAGCTTACCGTGACTCATCTGAATCGTACTTCATTTGATCAGTCACCTCTACTTTTATAGTGGATTTCTGATGATGATTCACGTCCTAGACCATTTAGATTTCTCAAAGTTTGGACCAAACATCATGACTTCTCAACCTTCGTTTCTTAAAAGTAGTCACCCCTTACTCATCTTACAGGAATAGCTGCCCTATGGGAAAAGTTCTTTAGGCTGAAATAGGGACTAAGGTGGTGGAATCGACACGTATTTGGTGATGTACTCCAGAGAGTTAGGGACCCTAATGAGAGGGTTGACTAGGTAGAGATTGATTTTGAGGTTAATCCTACACCGGAGCACCGTGAGTCACTTCATCATTCACAATTTGAATTGGACCTTAGCTATTGAGGAGGGTTTTTGGAAGCAAAAGGTCTGCCCTTGTTGCGTATGTGAAGGAGATCACAACACCTAATATTTTCATTCGCTGGTACAGGGATGTTGGATCAAATCTCGTATCAAGACCATCGCGACTCAGGCAGGGAGAGTTCTTACAACTCCAACGGATATTCAGAGCTCGGCAATCTATTTTTTTCCAGGAATTATTATCAGCTCCTTCACAGCCTCTGGAGTATATTCGTCACGATGTCATACCTAGGATACCGACGGAGGCAAACAATATGACGCTGAACCGTCTCTCTTTAATTGATGAGGTATGGGAGGCTGTTTTCAATATTGATGCTGATAGTGCTGCGAGCCCTGACGGACTTTCATCATTGTTCTACCAACACTGTTGGGATATTATACAGAATGATGTATACAGTGCAATCATTGATTTCTTTGAGAGTGGTTATTTGCCGAGAGGATTTGCTGCTACGTCTATTATTTTGCTTCCAAAGAAGGAGAATGCTTGTAGATGACGGATTACCGATCTATCAGCCTGTGTACGGTGTTCAATAAGCTTATCACAAAGTTGTTGAACAACAAATTGAGTTAATTTATACCTTGTATTATTTTCCCTCAACAGAATGGATTTGTCCTCGGTTGACTTATTAGGGACAATATTTTGTTGACCCAGTAGCTTCTACACATGTTGGATAATAGAATGCGTGGAGGGGATGTTATGCTGAAACATGACATGGCTAAAGCATATGATCGTATGGATTGGGAATTCATTTATTCTATACTGGAGGCGTTTGGTTTTGACCAATTGTGGATTGATCGGATCAGATGTTGTATATCGGAGTGTCAATTCTCAGTACTTCTGAATGGGCGACCATGTGGTTCATTTCTTCATCACGGGGACTCAGACATAGAGATCATATCTCTCCATCCTTATTTATTATTACCGTGGATTTCTTTTCTCGATTACTTACTCAGAGGTTTCAGACATATCCTAGTATGCAGTATCAACATGGAGGTAGTATTCTTGTCTCTCATCTTGCTTTTGCTGATGTTTTGATTATATTTACCAGTGGATAGAAGAAGTCTATCAGAAGGGTCATCGATTGTTTGGAGCACTACGAGGGGGTCTCTAGCCAATTGGTGAATAGAGACAAGATTTTTATTATATTGCCTAGATAGGTATCTGATATTCAGATACGGAGGTCAGTAAATTTGACTGGATTTTCATATCAGAGACAATCGTTCACATATCTGGAAGCCCCTATGTTTAAAGGGGCTAGGATGAGAATTCTGTATGATGATCTCATTATGAAGGTCAGGAGTAGGATTTTTGGATAGGCTTTACGCCTTCTCTCTCATGGTGGTAGGATTACTCTACTGAGGTCTGTTCTTTCCTCTATACCACTATATCTATTCCAGATCATACGACCTCCTAAGGTCATTTTGAAAAGGCTAGAGAGTATATTTGCATGATTCTTATGGGATTCTAAGAATCATGCGCGTCGTCTACATTGGCATAGTTGGAAGGCGATTTGACTTCCTGCTGACGATGGAAGTCTGGGCTTTAGATGATTACAGGATATGGTGGATACATTTTCATTGAAGCTATGATGGTTATTCAGGTCTTAGAGTTCTCTTTGGGCTCAGGTTCTACTGGGCAAATATTGTAGAGGGATACATCCTTCGCTTGCAGTAGTTCTTCACTCAGCCTCTCCTATTTGGAAAAGACTGAAGAAATTTAGACCATGTGCCGAGATACACATTGTGTGGCTCCTTGGGATAGGGCAGATATTCTTTTAGCATGATTGTTGGATGGGTAACTCTACATTATCACCAATTTTTCTACACAGACAGCATACATCTGCGATGGTGCAGGACTTTTTCGAGAAGACTGGATAGGATTTTGGGTGTTTACTTCAGGCTCTTCCATCAGCTATGGTACAACAGTTTGCGACCATTCCACTATGTCTTGATGTCTCAGATTGTATTTTCTGGAGGGCCACATCAGATGGTATATTTAATACTAAATCAGCATGGCAGCTGATCCGCTCTAGCAGGCCAGTTCAGGATTCACTGTGGAGCCCTATCATACCTACTACCGTTTCGTTCTTCTATTGGAGACTCTGACAAGATTTAATACCAGTTGATGTCATTATCCAGAGGAGGATCGGCAGTCATTTGGCTTCTCGATGTTAGTGTAGTTCTTAGATTGAGACCATCACTCATATTTTTACTAGTAGCAGTATTTCAGATCATGTTTAGCAACATTTTGGGGATTTATTCCTGATTACCATGAGTACAGGAGAGAGTGTCAGACATAGATTTATGAAATGGAGGTATTCTGGACAGTTTGCAAGGACCGGACACATTCGCATCATTATTCCTCTATTGATTTTTTGGTTCCTTTGGATTGAGAGAAATAATTCAAAGCACAGGAACATACGTATGAGCTCGAGACATATTATATGGAGAGTTTACCGTATGATATTCTTCCTCTATATTGGTGGACAATTTCGACCGTTACATTGGCATAATGACATACAATTTGCTATACTTTTTGTATTTCTTAGACTCTCCCCCATCTTCTCCCCTATCATAATTTGGTGGCGATTTCCATCATTTGGATCTGTCAAGATCAACACCGATGGTTGTGTCAAGGATGCGCTTGCAAGCGGTGGAGGCATCATCAGGGACTACGCAGGAAATTGTATTAGGGCTTTCTCAGCTTCATATGGACAATGTATGATATTAGAGGCAGAACTCAGGGCTATTTGTGATGGGATACTATTAGCTAGAGATCTTGGTTTGTCAGATATTTTGGTTGAGGCAGATTCGACTGTTGCGATTCACTGCATCACCAAAGGTAGCGGCCCGTGGCCTATCCAAGGGATACTTAGACAAATTGTAGATATCATTTCATTTGACAGAGATATGGTCTCCCACATTTTCAGAGAGGGGAACCAAGTTGCAGATGCACTTGCTACCGAGGGTTGGCATCATCGTAGATACCGAGAATATGGTCCAGCTGGCCTACCATGACATAATAGGGCGCTTGTTCAGATTGACAGGTATGGTTTGCCTAGCACTAGAGTTTAGGTATTTGTATTTTGCTTTTATTTTTTTATTGCTTTAACTTGTTCTTTTTGTAAGGGAAGTAGTACTTCCTTATTTATTGATTTCATTGATATAATTTGTAACTATGGTATTCCTCCGCCACAAGTAAGGACATTTTAATAAAATCTCGGAAGTACCGCCCTCCTTCCACAAAAAAAGGTGATGTAACTTAGTAGATGTGCAAGTCATTTTCTTCTTTAGGTCCGAATATTCTAATTTTACACGCTATCAGAGAGAATTTAGAAATGAAGTAGGCGTTGAATCAAATTTTATGATACTCCCTCCATCCCATAAAGATAGTCCTATTTCTTTTTTTTCACAAGAAAATTTATCTAATATAGTTGAACTAATAAATTTTATTATCAATTTTCCTAATATACGCCTATATTAATGTAATCAATATTCAAGATAATTAAATTATGTATGCAATATTTAAGGTTGTTGACGTTGAAAATTGGATAAGCTAAATTCAAGCCAACTTAAGGAGTGAACGCGAATTTCTTGTTGTAATAACCAAGTGTTTACGGCAATGTAATACAATAATTCTCCCTTCCTAATGTACTACACCAAAAAACACCATTTGCAACACATAAAAGGCAATATTTGGTAGTTAAATGTTGCTAAAGGGATCTATCGCAACATTCTAATAAGTGAATGTTGCCATTGCTTGACAAAATTGAGTTTCGCAACATTTTTTAAGTGAATGTTGCTAATATTACCTTTACGCAACATTTTTGAAGTGTTGTGAAATTTTTTATTTTTTGCAGCATTTTTTAAACGTTGCTGAAGACAAAACTATTCGCAACACTTAAAAAACGTTGCAAAAAGCGTCTCACAATTTATTTTTTATTTTTTTCTCATCTTTCTTTCCTCCCCCTCGTCCTCGTCCTCGTCCTCATCCCCACCTCTCCTCCCTTCTTGAATCTCCCTAGTATCTGGTTCTCTGTAAAAATTGTGATACCCAGAAGATGAAAAAAATATTCATCATACACCTTCAAATATGACTTTTCATTCCTCTTCTCGCAATGCTCCGTCGTCGTTTCCAGGTCCGAAGAACTCTCAGGTCAAGTATCCGAATTACTAAATCTGATTTCGGAGAACCCGATGGAAGCCGACCTCAATGGGATTATTAGAGAGACCATGGAGAAGAATAAGCAGTTGAGGAACGAGTGGGCTCAATGTTTTGATGAGGTATATTATAACTTCTTTTCTCTCCACTGTTTAGTTTTGAATCTCAGTTTTGAAGAAAATTTTAAAATGCTATTTCTTAAGTCTTAGAGAAGACACTTACTCCTTTAGTCAATAATTTGCACTCTATTTGTATCTAAGTCGGGGTGTTTTTTAAAGAAAGAATGTTTTCCTTTTGAAGATTCGGAAGGGGAAAATTTTCTTTTGGTATAATGGGGAGAGATTTGAAGAAAGAGGAAAAGAAGGATAAGTGTTCTGATGTGGCTGAGAAAGTTGTGGTGGCTGTTAAGGCATAAAGGGAGATTCCAAAGACGGCTCTTGTTTGGGCTTTGAGTCATGTTGTTCAACTAGAGGACTGCATTACTCTTCCTGTGGTTGTTTCTTCACACAGTTCTGGTAATCTTTTAGATACTCTGATCAATTTCATGTGCTTAAGTAATGAATTCTGACTTGGGCTTTTCCCTTTCCCTTTAATGGCCTTAAATTTTCCTCTTATTTTGTTGGATTTTTTGGCAAGCTGTATAACAATGAAACGAGAACAAGAACTGGATTATGGAGATGGTGGGTGTTTTAATTTCGAGTTGGCACAAAGAGTGCCAGAAAAATGGGGCAGGGCTTCTATAGTCATCATTACTTAACAATAGTCCCATTATTTGGAACTTTCGTGGTCTTTTGGAAACCTTAGGTTATTTTGATATTGCACTGAGTGCGAAATTGGTACTTGTGTAAATTTTTTGGGGATAATAATCACAGAAGTAGTCTTTTTCTTCTTTTCTGAAGAGGGATGAAAATCTTGAGTCATTATAATGTTCTATTACCTTGGATTGTGAATAATTATTATTTGAGATTTTCAAGGATTTCCATGGGACTCGCATTGTGGTAGCTGTATATTCTATCCATAACAAGGTTAACACATTCACCGTTGACGCTCGTAAAGCCCCAATTTTGCCTACCAACGATTTGCCTATGAATATATATCCATTTATAGGTTGGTTTCTTTCTTCAGGTTTGGAATGTGAAGGTTTTGAGGGGAAAGAATACAAGAGAGACAGTGTGTGTAGGGTGGTGAGATGGTGGAATTATTAATTGCTAATTAGGGATTTGAGATGGTGGCTTATTAATTGTGGATGTAATTTTAAAATGGTGTTAAAATGAACACAAGCTTCAATTCAACGTACTCAGTTTGCTCTTCTTAAAATGGACCATTTTTCCATTTATATGAAATGTTAGGTTAGGATCTTTAGGCTGAGCCTTTCACAACTTTGATACAAAGATTGTCTGAGTACTAACGTGACATGATTATATCATATCAGAGAACTAGGATTATGACATTAATTGATTATAAATTCCATGATGTTTTGTTTTATTGTTAATATTGACATTTCATTGTTATTTGCATTTGAGCTATCAAAAGGCTCTCTATTCGAAATCCTTCTAATTAGATTTTTTTCTCTCGAAACAGTGCTGGAACAACCACAAAATGAACCTGAGAGGGTCAAACACAATTTGAGAAAGGTTTCAGCAGGAGGCATGCAACTCCAGAACCTAAAGCTGCTAATGTTTTCACCCAATTGTATGTTGGAGTTAGCAGCAATCTGTTCTTTTAATTTTTGTTTTTTGATGAATCAATAGCTCAACATTTTTTCTCAGTCCCCATCCTCTTTTTGCTCAAGTTTTGGATGATACTACCATATTTGATGCCTTGTATGGTATATAATCTGACTTGAAGAATTTTGCATTTCATATTTCCAGATGAAACAGTCCTTGAAAGCCTCTGATCATTTTTACTTATATTTATATGGGTATTTACATTTTGTTTTACTTCGTTGATTAATATTAGTCTCTATTTTGAAAATAGAACTTTCTTGCAGCCTCGAGACTTGCTGCTGATTCCAACTACCAAAGCAACGTGGTTTATTCGAAAAGCCCATGTGTCATCGAGTGAGTTTCTTTTCCCTTTAACAAGTTACATCTATTGCAGATATTGTAAGAATTGATAGTCCATCTGAGAACGACCTGATGCTGCATATGATTATGTGAAGTCAATACGACCTAAGGTCCTCTTAGCATTTTCCCAGTGGAAGGTTTGTTTGGATTTTTTTGGTTTTTTTAATTTACCTTGATGGAAGTTATTGATCTGTACTGGTTGATACATTTGACTTTGAATTCAGCTACTATGTTAGAAAATTTTATCATTTGCCGTGTGGTTTGTTGGCTTGCCTTTATAATACACAAGGCTTGGTAGCTTCAGTGCTAAGAGTAATATATACTGATTGTAAGCTGTCTAAGAATTTTACCATCTCAAGATGAAGGCTAATAACTCAAGCTAGTTGATGGATATGTTCCAGGAAACGAGCCTGGCATTGCTGGAAATGAGATATGGCTAGATGTGAATTTAATATACCGAGTTAAAGTTGCAGGTGACGCAGCTTTGGCCAGACTCTCCGAACTGTAGTTTATTTGGAATTCTCGTCAAAATATTTCAAGCAAGAAGCTATCTAGTAATGGTGGTTGTGTAGTAAATGGAAGCAACGTGGAAGTTTAACTGTAGATATGTTGTCTGTATGTATGTTCTTGTAGATATCTTGGCTCTGTATATTAAGCAAAACACTTAGTCTCAGAGAAATTTGTAAGAATTCATGTGCACATGGTCTATTGCTTATTGTTTATGAGAATTTTTTATAATCTTATTCAAATACAAAAATATATCTAGAGTTTCTTTTTTATATTATATGGATGGTTTAATTTGCAAAGATCTGAAATGTTAAATAAAATCAACTTGAATTCATTCGAAATCTTAGTGAAATGCTGATTTTCTATCCCATATAAAAAAGTCTTTCACAACGTTGGAAAAACGCTGCAAAAGGGTCTACAACAACGCTAAAAAAATGTCGCAAAAGGGTCTACCGCAATGTTTAAAAAATGCTGCAAAAATGATTTTTTGCAACGGTGAATAAACGCTGCAAAATGTCTTCCCTCAATGGCAATACCGACCTTCGCAACACATACTAAAACGCTGAAAAAGGTCTATCTTAGCGTTTTTTAAAGGCTACAAAATGTCTTTTTTGGTGTAGTGATGATAGGAGATATTTGAAATATGAGAAGATGCTAAAGAGTTTGTATATGCTTGTATCCACGTTCCTTTCCTCCTTCTAGACTTCAATCCTCCTTTTATAGGAGAAATATGCATGCATACTGCCTCCCCTATCTTTTCACTATAATTTCGAGCTGAGGAAGTATGATTGTTGGTACGGTAAGATTGGTTGCCGAGCTAAATTCTGCCATATTCCTTTTGAGCATTAATTGCATGTGGCCCCCAGCAAATTAATACATGACTTAGAGGAGGAAGTTAACATTTTTAATTGGAGAATTATGTGGGCGTTGAGGGTTTTGTTGTGCATGCCATGCAGATCTCTGAAGGGTGGTGAATCATTTTCCCTTTTAGATCAACAACTAATTGACATTTAGCAGCAATGCCTTTGTTTCTTTTGACCTGTCCCGTACCATGAGGTGTGGGAAGATTGATGGACTAGTGATACATTGATATCATCACCCTGAGGTCAAACAACAAAGGTTGTCCCATAATAGCATCATAAGAGGACTTTGAGCTTAGAACCACATATTCCACATTTACTTTAGTTCGGCGAGGTGACTCTTCGAGCTCAACAGGGAGTTTAATCATTCATTTTGCTCTAGAAAGGACACCATCGAGCCCCATAATTAAATTTGGATATGATTGTAGGAAACCAAGTGGAATTCCAATTCGTTCCAAGGTGTCTACATAAATTATGTTGAGGGAGCTCCCTATATCTACTAATACTATTGGGATGTTGACTTTGGAGAGGAACATAGGGATCACCAAGACTCTAGAATAGGGATTTGGATTTGCTTCTTTTTCTTCGAACGGGAGCTGGTCGTCATTCATTTTCTTGAGTGTTTTTTTGTAATGTCGATCTCAGTCATGTCGGCTGTAATGGGTCTTTTGAACCTAGAGACCCTTGCCTGCTGGAGATGTTGGCTTTTCAGCATCCGAATCTAGGGATTAGGTAAGTCGACGTTATAAGCTCTAGCTTCAACTTGGTTTCTACGTATCACACCTAGACTACTTGGTGTTGGGAACTTAATGCAATAGTAGTATATTGAGGTGACATCTTACATTTTATGTAGTATGGGCCTCCCTAGTATAGCATTATAGTTTGAAGGTAAATCCACAACGATGAAGTCCGCCAAGATCCTTCTTTGGCACGGGAATTTGCCCAACTCCACACTTAGTAGAATTTGTCCTTGAGTTTCAATGAGATCTCGGGAGAATCCTCACAATCTTCTGGAATATGGTTGGAGGTAACATTCCTGGATCACCATTTGTTCTAAAGTTCTAGAGTATAGCACATTTACCGAGCTCCCATTGTCTACTAAAGTTCGGTGTATTTGCATTCCTGCAACGGTCATGGCTATGACTAGTGCGTCACTTTGATATTGCAGGACCCAAGTGCATATCTTTCGAAAATCCAAACCATTCTAGGTACGACGGGGTGTGGACCTCTAGCTCTGGAGACACCACACTATAGCTTTGCCAGATACGAGCATTACGTGCCATTCTGTGTCGAGCTCTTCGCAACCCTTTAAGACATTGATTTCCACTTATCAAGGTTTTGATTTCAGGTCAATGTTGGGTGTTGTGAGTTCGAGGTTCGGGCTGAACTTGCGGGGCTATTCCTTTTTGGTTAGGATGTTGAGTTTCAGCTGAATTTATTTCTCGAGATTTGGCGATGAACTCTTGCAAATGACCTCATCGAATGAGTGACTCCACTTCTTCCTTTAGGTTTTTGTAGCTATCGGTATCATGTCCCATTGTCCTGTGGTAACGGCAGTACTTCCCTTTATGTTTCCTAATTGATTTCTTTTTCTATGGTAGAGTTCGGCGAAATGCTTCTTTTTCTCCTACCTATAAGAAGACCTCTTCCAAAGTCGCATTCAATGGGTGATATTCGCGAAATTTGTCGGGATATGGCCTTGAGCGGCCTTGATCCCTTCTGATGTGATCCAGGATGCAGTTGCAAATGAGACAAGTGGACGAAGGTAGGGTAAAGACTTGTACTATACAACCGCATAGTGCAAAGTACCATACAATCGCGTGGTGCCTACCCGAGACCAAAGGGTCTCAAATGTTGAGACCTATGCGACCGCATAGGTTAACCCTATGTGGCTGCATAGGTTATATTTTGCTAAGGATTTCCTTTTCGCGTTTATTTCCATATTGTGATAGAATTCTATTATATCAGGACTTTTACTAGTTTTGGCAAGTTAATTCCGGGTTTCCCTTTAATTCTAGGGTTAGTATAAATACTTTACTTCATTCATTGTAAACATTAACCATTATTATTATTGAATTAATTGCGAGGCTTTATTGCTTTCAAACCTTTTGTTCTTCATTGAACAATCTCGAACTCATCAAGAATCGGTGTTCTTGTGGTGTTCAACATCCGGGCTAGATTCATTAGGTGTGTGATCAAGAGGTCTTCATATCGTTGGCGATTGTGTTGGTTGCTTGGTTCACAATTCTTGGGTCGAATCTAAAACCTTGATCTATTGGCTTTCTTGGGTTGGTTCACGTGGTTCTCATCAGTTGGTATTAGAACAAGGCTCCAATAATCAAGATTATATTAGGGGTGACAAAAAACCTCGGTAGCTCGGACGGTTCGGGCTTGGCCCGGCTCGGGCTCGGCTAGACCGAGCCGAGCTTGATTTTTTGGGGTCGGCTCGAGCCCGCCCCGGCCCTTCCCGTGGCCATGGCGAGCCACCCCTTTATATAAAAAAAAACTAAAATTTTTTAAATTTTAAAAGCCTTTGAGGGCAGCTTGCAAAGTGCCTTAGCAGACAGCTTTCTAACATTAACTAATAATAATAATAATAATAATAATAATAATAATAATAATGATAAATGAATAAATAAAAACACAATAACTAGAGCCAACTCGACCCGCTAATCCCCGGGCCTAAAGCTCGGGCCGAGCCTCATTTTTTTGTCCGGGCTTTGCTCGGGCTTGGCTCGGGCCCAAAAAAGCTCGAGCCTAGCCCGAGCTTTTTTTTTTGCTTGGGCTCGGCTTGTTGATATAGCTAGGTTATATCTATTCTTATTTTTTAGTCTTGTTTTCTTAGTTCTTCCCATTCTTCGAGTTAGTGCGTATTTTTCTTGAGTTATAATCCAAAAAAATTACAAAAAAAAAAGAGTCAAAATTGTTTTCTGGGATATTTACAAGTCCAAATTCAATTCCGTTTGTTTTGCTGAATTTATAATCACAATCCCAAGTTAAAAAAAAGTTACTGTTCATCCGTACAGTAAAAAAACTATTATCAGGATATTTCCAACAATCCAATTTCAATTCTTGAGTAAAAAAAAAAAAGAGTGTCAAATTCCATTCAAGAACCACTTTCTTGAATTAAAATTTAGTTTCTTCACTTCTACTTGTCTAGTTGTAGCGACCGAGAATTTTAAATAATATAAAATTATCTTTCTTGAAAAATGTGTCCTAAGTTTTAACCCCAAACATTAAAATGAAAGCGCGCTCGTCTAGCCGTTGTAAAATAAATTTAAATCTATTCAATCGAGTCCAATCTCGAATAATTTTAAAGTCTCAAATTCCTTATCATTTCATTTTAAAATCCAAATTTTCATAATTTTAAGTACAATATTTTATTATTTAGGGTCCAAAATTCTAATAGCCCGGATCTGGATTATTTAGGTCAATTCACTTAAACCCAATTTGAAAATCCTTACAGCCCAAGTTCTGGCCCACTTAACACCTAGGTTTTTGTGCCCTAATAATTACTCTTCATAGAACTCTCATTTCATCACTGTCCTCACCTCACACAACCAACCAACCATTTTTTGTAAGAAATTTTCATCTTCCCCAATTTTCTATCCCTTAATCCATTTTATTGTGAGTTCACTATTGATGCTAGAACATCCATTTCTAGCTTCAACAGGAAACTCATGAGCTGCAAACCATTTCTAATACCACACAAGCTGAAATCCACCTCCCAAAATCGACACTGAAGCCCATCGAGTTTCACCATCATCGACTGCAAAATCCCAGCTGAAAAACCTAATTTCGAACAACCACTCATGAACAACATCCCAGCCAAAAACCCAACTTCCAACTTCACCATCACCAACTGCAATTCCACACCTAGAAGCCGATTTCCAGCCAAAAGCCCAATCCATAAAACCACCACACGAACAACAACTCATCCACCCCAATCGACCGCCACCTTCACCCTAAAATCACCACCACCATCTCCAAGCACCCCCACCGCACATGGCCGCACACACCACCCAACCAACCGCTACCATTTCACCCCCAAATCAACTTCAACTAACTACAAAATTTAGAAAATAAACTAACCCAGACACTTACCTTACTTTTTCGAACCCATTTCCAGCAAAAAAATAAAAAAATCGAACCTCCAAGCTCGAATAACCTTCGTCCCATACGCCAAGCTTCATCCATGTTGCCTCCACTCCCGAACCGGTGCCACCATGCGAACCTCTCACTGACAGTTGAATCGGAGAAGGGGCTGAGCCTCTCTCCCTTTCCTCGGCGCTGCCCTATTTCTCTCATCACTTCGAAAATGGATGAGAGAGAGTGTGGTGTATATATTTGTATATATTGATATTTTGATTTTTTTAGAAATTACCCCCTAGCCCCCAAAGTTTTAATTATAAGTGATTCAACCCCTGGGTCCTTGTTTTCCCCAATCAGCCCCCAAATTTCAGAAGGGCTAATTTCAGTCCTTAAACTTTTATTTTCAGTTTCAATAAATTTCCAATCGAGTCCCTAAATTTTATTTTATCATTTTAAAACTTTATAATTTCGAAATACTAATTCAATACTTATTTCCTATTTTGGCTAGACGAAACGTACGGAAGATTAAGAGCCGAGGTTACTTCCAGCTCCACTTTGTACGTAACTCGAGATAAATTGAGGTAGACTCGCCTCCATTGATTAGTTTAAATTATAATTGCATATATTATGTGACTTTACTTGATTTATATGCTTTAATGCATAAAATGAGAAATGATGTTGTTATGTTTGTCATAACTTATATGCTTTAATGCATGAGAAGAGATGAGAATATGTTTTATGAGATAAGATGATGTTATGCATAACTTACGTGCTTAAATGCATGAGACGAGACTACCCACACACCATGATTTTAAAGAGCCTATGGAGTCTATGATGATGATGATGATGTCACGGTATATATTGCATAATTATGTGTTCAACTATTCTGTAAATTAATTATCGGCGATGAGTCTATTGAGTATTTCATCGAAATACTCATTCCGTTATTTTAACAACATTTACAGATTTCGGAGACGGTCGAGTTTGATGGGGGTAATGGTGGCACGATTTAATGGATGAAGTTATTTAAGTTTTAAAATTTATGCATTATGAACTTATTTTTGTTATTCCAGATATTTCGAACTTGAGTTTTGAAGTTTAAATGATTTTCTTAAGTTAATCAAATGAACTTTGTAGCTAATGAGGTTTACCGTTATAAATGTGATGTTTAAAAGTTAGTTATTTCCGCAAATCTTTTTATTAAATTCAAGACATATGGGGATGACATGGCAATTCGGGTTCACGAAACTCGGGGCAGTACAGCTTGGTATCAGAGCCAATCTGCGTTTCTGTAGACTGGCAAAATTTTCAAATTGTTTTTGAGACAATTCTATATTATTTAATTATTATTAATAAAAGTTGCCACTACCATCATTCGATCCGACTCCAAAGGTAAAGAAGTTTATGAAGTTTAATGTTATTTTATTTCGAATACCTGTTTTAATGATTTATGAGACTTAGAAGAAAGAGAAAGAAAGTGTATCCGAATTAGAAAGAAAGAAAGAAGAGTTTGTTTATAATTTGAAAGAGTTTTTAAATTAATTTTTTTTACGTCACCGTAATTTTAACTAAGAGAGATGAATAACCCTACCTAATTGGACTTTGCATAATTGGTTTAGGACATGACACCCATTCGTAGAAATGTACCCAGTGATGCAGAACAAGCCATTAGAGAATATGACCGCTTTAGGCCTAGACTTGATTGGACAATTGCCCAACACGTAGAGCAGCTGAATATCGTATGTGATCAGGCCATACAACATGGCTACGCGACCTGTAATCGCTGGTCAATCCATCACTTACTCTCGACTTTTTGAAGCGACTATGTAGAGGTAGCTCATAGCATATACATAGATGCTCTAGTGTCACCTAATGTGGAAATAGAGTATGACACATTCTGCGTGAGATTTGTGGCATATTGGCCCATGTACTTTGAACACTGCGTTGGGGTTGCACCTAAAGGGGAACCAAAGCATGAGCCAATGCTCGAGCCCAAACCTGGGCGAGAAGATGGGTTAGTACCCGATGGCGATCCCGAGAAAGAACCCGAAGAAGACCCAGAAGAAGAAGAAGAACCAGAGGAAGACGCTGATACAGCGCTAGGAGAGTTCTCGAACGCCGAATCATGTGTGACCGAAGGAGAGTAAAGAGATAGGATTTAGAATAGGTCTGACATTTTATTGTATTAAAAAAATGTTTGGCATACATGTCTTCCTACTTATGTACCCTCAGTAAAAGGAGTTATATATGGAATGACGTTTGGTTTCTAACTTCCAACTTTCGAATTATCTTTTATTGTCTACGTTGTCAGTACACTTAGTTCAACCTTTACGAACTACCTTTTAATTTTATGAAGGTTATGACACCAACAACTCAAGCTGACGTCATCAGGGAATTACTTCAGGTAGTGCAAGAGACGAGACAAGCTCCATAGCCAGTTAACCCTACAGTGTGAGTGATAGAACAGTTCTAGAGATACCACCCACCTACGTTCGATGGTGGAGATGGTCCACTGGCAGTGGAAGAGTGGCTTCAGGCTATCAAGAAGATCTTCAGGCACATAGCTTGCCCCGAGGATAAAAAGGTAGGCCATGTGGAGTTTATGTTAGTCAGAAGAGCTGATTTTTTGTGGGAATCTACATCACGGACAAAGAGTAAAGAGCAGCAAGTAGCTCTAACTTGGAACAAATTTAAAGCTGAGATTAGGGATAAATTTTTCCCACAAGCCCTCAGAGATCATAAGGAGTCTGAGTTTCTGTGTTCAGTACAAGGTGAATTGGATATAACTGAATATAAGAGAAAGTTCGAGGAACTGTCATGTTATGCTCCACATCTGGTGGAGACTGAGTTCAAAAAGGCACGGCATTTTGAGAGGGGCCTATGCTTGGATGTTAGGCATATTGTCAGTTCATATGAGCTGCCAACTTACAGAGAAGTAGTGAATAAGGCTCAAGCAATAGCCTATTCCGTGTGAAAGTTGGGAATCAAAATAATCATCATGAGCAGAGATATCAGGGAAAGAGAAAGTAGCAAGGTCTGAATCGTAATCAAAATCAGAACATGAATCAAGCATTTATTAAGAGGCAGAATCCAGGACCAACATGGAGATAGATGACCAATTTTACTCCACCATGCCCTAAGTGTCAGAGGTTGCATAAGGAAAAGTGTCTATTTGGAAAAGGTGTCTGCTACAAGTGTGGCCAGTCAGGTCACTTTGCATCAGACTGTCGTGCTCCGTCTACCCAGGGTTCCAATCAGAAGGTGAACCCGGATCAAAATAGAAAAGGGAAAGCAAGAGTATTTGCTATGGATGTAGCTGAGGATTATGACATGATTGCAGGTATACTAATTACTCCGATATTCTTGTACAAGTCTTAACTGTTTTCTATACTGTATTTTCTTTCCTATCTTGAGCATGTTAATATGATACCAGGTATACTATCTATTTCTGGTATCCCCGTATATGTTCTAATAGACTCACATTCATTTATATCCGATGCATGTTTAGAAATACTGAACCTAATAGGAGAGGAGACTGGTAGTACTCTAGAGGTTAGTTTGCCGTCAAAAGGAACTATCGATACTAAGAAGATAGTCAAAGTAGTACAAATAGATTTTGATGGTTAAGTTTCAGAGGCAGACTTGAATATTATTCTAATGAAAGACTTCGATATTATTCTGGGTATGGATTGGCTCAATACCAATCACGCCGCAATCATGTGCCATGAGAAATAGGTTATTTTTCGCAAGGATGGTGAAAAAGTATTCAGGTTTTATGGGACGAAGATCAAGTCACTCCTCGCCTTATTTCTACTTTATAAACGGAGAAGTTTTTAGCCAAGGACAATTGTCAGGGCCATTTGGTTAGTTTTCTAGAGAAACCGACAAATGAGATTACTCTAGATTCAGTGCTAGTACTATGTGAATATAGTGATGTCTTTCTAGATGTTCTACCTGGTACTCCGTCGGATAGATAAGTGGAATTTTACATTGACTTGGTACCAGGAGCTGCCCCTGTTTCTAAAGCTCCGTACCGTATGGCGTTGAAAGAATTGCAAGAACTGAAGATGTAGTTAGAGGAATTGCTAGAGAAGGGTTTCATCAGACCAAGTGTATCTCCATGGGGAGTACCTGTTCTATTTGTAAAGAAGAAGGATGAAAACATGAGGATGTGCATCGACTATCGAGAACTTAACAAGTTGACGATAAAAAATAAGTATCTCATTCCCAGGATCGAGGACTTATTCGATCAGTTGAAAGGTACAACTATTTTCTCCAAGATTGACTTGAGATCTGGTTACCATTAGCTAAAGGTTTCGCCAGCTGACGTACAAAAGACAGCGTTCAGGACACGATATGGGCATTATAAGTTCGTAGTGATGCCTTTCAGACTCACGAACGCACCTGCAATATTTATGGACTTGATGAACAGAGTCTTCCATCAGTATCTTGATAAATTCGTTATTATTTTTATCGATGACATACTGATCAACTCTAGAGATTCTGTACAGCATGAAGAACATTTGAAGATTGTGTTGGAAACTTTGAGAGCAGAAAAGTTGTACTCCAAATTCAAGAAATGTGACTTTTGGCTTGAGAGAGTAGGTTTCTTGGGTCACATTGTTACAGTTAAAGGCATCGAGGTTGATCATTCTAAAGTTGAAACTGTAACAAATTGGCCAACACCTACAAATGTTGGAGATATGAGAAGTTTTCTTGGATTAGCTGGATATTATCGGCGATTCGTAGAAGGTTTCTCTAAAATAGCATGTCCTATGACCTAGTTGACCAAGAAGAGAGTTAAGTTTCAGTGGACAGAACAGTGTGAACAAAGCTTTTAGGAACTTAAGAACAGATTTGTTTCAGCACTAATGCTGACTATACCAGATGGGTCTGATGGTTTCGTTATTTACAGTGATGCATCCAAACATGGTTTAAGTTGTGTATTGATGCAGAATGGCAAGGTGATAGCATATGCTTCAAGATAGTTGAAGCCACATGAAAAGAATTACCCGACACGTGATTTAGAGCTCGTAGCTGTTGTGTACGCTCTTAAGATTTGGCGACACTATCTGTATGGGAGTAAATGTGAGATTTACACCGATCACAAGAGCTTCAAGTATTTCTTCACTCAGAAAGAACTGAATATGAGACAACGTTGATGGCTAGAGCTGGTAAAAGATTGTAACTGCACCATTTTTTACCACCCAAGTAAAGCAAATAAGGTTGCAGAAGCTTTGAGCAAAAAGAACGCTAGACAATTATCAGCTTTGGGGACAATGCAAGATCAATTGATTTGAGATTTCAAAATTTAAGAATTGAAGTGCAAGCCCCATCAGTCCAAGGATCTATAAGATTGGCAAATATGATCGTTAAGCCAGTTTTGAGAGGTCGGATTGTGACAGCTTAAGCGAGAGATAAATTCTTAAAAAAGATCAGATCCGAAGTTGGGACTGGCAAGAGAATAGGTTTCGAGATTGCCTCTGATAAAGTACTTATGTTCAGAGGGTGTCTCTGTTTACCGAAGGATTAACTTATCAAGAATGAAATTTTGAAAGAAGCTCATTCAACACCATATGCATGCCACCCAGGAGGGACAAAGATGTATCGTGATTTGCACAATACTTTTTAGTGGAGAAACATGAAGGGTTGCATTGCAAGGTTTATCTCTCGATGCATGACGTGTTAGCAGGTCAAAGCTGAACATTAGAGACCATCAGGGTTGTTAAATCCATTGGATATACCAGAATGGAAATGGGAAAAAATTTCCATGGATTTCGTGACAGCTTTACCGAAATTGGTAAGAGGGCATAACGCTATTTGGGTTATTGTAGACTGACTTACGAAATCAGCTCATTTCCTACCAATCATAATAACCCTCAATGTGGGTCAATTAGCCCAGTTGTATGTTAGAGAGATTGTTCGAATTCATGGAGTACCAACTTCCATTGCTCGGATAGAGATCCGAGATTTACTTCGAGATTTTGGAAGAGTTTATATGTTATAATGGGTACTAAATTAAATTTTAGTACTGCATACCATCCCTAGATAGATGGACAATCTGAACGCACTATTCAAACACTGGAAGATATATTTAGAGCTTGTGTACTAGACTTGAGTGGCAATTGGGATACTCATCTTCCATTAGTGGAGTTTGCCTACAATAACAGTTTTCAGGCTACTATAGGTATGGCACCATATGAGACACTTTATGGATGACATTGTCGATCACCAGTCTATGGGATGAGGTATGCGAGAAAAAAAAATTTGGGTCCAGAATTGATTGAGAGGACAGTTGAGACTATTAAAAAGATCAGACTATGGATCAAAGCCGCACAAAATAGACAGAAAAGCCACGCCGATCAAAGGAGAAAAGACTTGGAGGTTTCGGCAAGAGAGGGAAGTTAAGGCCTTGTTTAATCGAACCATTTGAGATATTAGAGAAAGTGGGTAATGTGGCTTACCTTTGGCGTTGCCACCCGAGCTCTCGGGCGTACACAATGTTTTTCACATTTTTTTATTGAGGAAATATATCCACGACCAGAGTCATGTGGTAAATTTTTAGACTATTTCGATCCAGAGGAATCTGTCTTATGAGGAGACACCTATGTGTGTTGTTGATAGAAAAGTCCATGTCTTAAGAAACAAAGAGATCCCTTTAGTCAAAGTCCAGTGGGATAGACAGGGTAATGACGAAATTACTTGGGAAAAGGAGGATGAGATTCTGGCTAAGTATCCAGATATTTTAGATCAAGTAAGTTTAAATTTCGAGGACGAAATTATTTTTAAAGGGGTAAAGTTGTAGCGACCAAGAATTTTAAATAATATAAAATTATTTTTCTTGAGAAACGTGTTGCTAAGTTTTAACCCCAAACGTTAAAATGAAAGCGCGTTTGTCTAGCCGTTGTAAAATAAATTTAAATATTTTCAATCGAGTCCAATCTCAAATAATTTTAAAGTATCAAATTCCTTATCATTTCATTTTAAAATCCAAATTTTAATAATTTTAAGTACAATATTTTATTATTTAGGGTCCAAAATTTTAGTAGCCTGAATCTGGATTATTTAGCCCAATTCACTCAAACCCAATTTGAAAATCCTTACAGCCCAAGTTCTTAGCCCACTTAACACCTAGGTTTTTGTGTCCTAATAATTACTATTCATAGAACTCTCATTTCCTCCCTCTCCTCACCTCATGCAGCCAACCAACCATTTTTGGTAAGAAATTTTCATCTTCACCAATTTTCTCGACCTTAATCCATTTTACTGTAGTTCACTATTGATTCTAGAACATCCATTTCTAGCATCAACAGGAAACTCACGAGTTGCAAACCATTTCTAACACCACATAAGCCGAAATCCACCATCCAAAATCAACACTATAGCCCATCGAGTTTCACCATCATTGATTGCAAAATCCCAGCTGAAAAACCTAATTTCAAACCACCGCTTACGAACAACATCCCAATCGAAAACCCAACTTCCAACTCCACCATCACCAACTGTAATTCCGCACCCAGAAGTCGATTTTCAGCCAAAAGCCCAATCTGCAAAACCACCACACGAACAGCCACTCCTCCACCCCAATCGACAGCCACCTTCACCCTAAAATCACCACTACCATCTCCAAGCACCCCCACCGCACACGACCACATACACTACCCAACCAACCGCCACCATTTCACCCCCAAATCAACTCCAAACAACCACAAAATCAAGAAAATAAACTAACCCAAACGCTTACCTCACTTTTCCAACCCATTTCCAGAAAAAAAAGTCGAACCTCCAAGCTCGAATAACCTTTGTCCCGTACGCCAAGCTTTATCCCTCCTGCTTCCACTCCCGAATCGGTGCCACTATGCGACGATGGCGCCGACGCCGCCTCTCGCCAGCGGTCGAATTGGAGAAGGGGCTGAGCCCCTCTCCCTTTCCCTGTCGCTACCCTCTCTCTCTCTCCTCTCTTCGAAAATGGTTGACAGAAAGTGTGGTGTATATATTGATATTTTGATTTTTTAGAAATTACCCCCTAGCTTCCAAAGTTTTAATTATAAATGATTCAACCATTGGGGTCCTTGTTTTCCCCAGTCAGCCCTCAAATTTCAAAAGTGCTAATTTTAGTCCTTAAATTTTTCAATTTTAGTTTCAATAAATTTTCAATTAAGTCCCTCATTTTGAAAAGTTTAATTTCATTCCTTAAACTTTTATTTTCAGTTTCAATAAATTTCCAATTGAATCCCTAAATTTTATTTTATCATTTTGAAACTTTAAAATTTCGAAATACTAATTCAATACTTATTTCCTATTTTGGCTAGACGAAACGTACGGAAGATTAAGAGCCGAGGTTACTTCCAGCTCCACTTTGTACGTAACTCGAGATAAATTGAGGTAGACTCGCCTCCATTGATTAGTTTAAATTATAATTGCATATATTATGTGACTTTACTTGATTTATATGCTTTAATGCATAAAATGAGAAATGATGTTGTTATGTTTGTCATAACTTATATGCTTTAATGCATGAGAAGAGATGAGAATATCTTTTATGAGATAAGATGATGTTATGCATAACTTACGTGCTTAAATGCATGAGACGAGACTACCCACAACCCATGATTTTAAAGAGCCTATGATTTTGAAGAGAATGAGCCGATGATGATGATGATGTTACGGTATATATTGCATAATTATATGTTCAATTATTCTATAAATTAATTATCAGCGATAAGTCTATTGAGTATTTCATCGAAATACTCATTCCGTTATTTTAACAACATTTACAGATTTCGGAGACGGTCGAGTCTGATGGGGTAGTGGTGGCACGATTTAATGGATGAAGTTATTTAAGTTTTAAAATTTATGCATTATGAACTTATTTTTGTTATTCTAGATATTTCGAACTTGAGTTTTGAAGTTTAAACGATTTTCTTAAGTTAATCAAATGAACTTTGTTGCTAATGAGGTTTACCGTTATAAATGTGATGTTTAAAAGTTAGTTATTACCGCAAATCTTTTTATTAAATTCAAGAATATGAGGATGACGTGGTAATTCGAGTTCACGAAACTCGGGGCGTTACACTAGACCTTTTGTTGTCTTTTCATTCTATAAATCTCTTGAGTTACACATCGCTCATAACGGGGTTTGAATTCTTCGAGGATAAGATTTGGTTGAGTTTGATTTTGACTTTGAAGTACTTGGGTGAAAGTATCGAGTGGAAAAAGGCAGAGTGGTGAGATTAATAGAGGGAAAAAGCCATATTAAGTAAAACAGGTGAGGCATATAAATATTCTAGAATTAGGATGTCTATTAAAGATGGGTCTATTTCAAGCGAGAATCAGGATCAAGCTGGGATGACGAATGACATGTATCAGCGATTTGAAAGATTGATTGTTGACTTACGGGACGTGATGGCTCAACAGGTTGTAGAAATTGCTAAATTACGTAGGGATCGCTCACGAGGAATTCCTAATGCAAGGAGATAAGGTAGGTAAAAGCGTACGATGAATTTTGAGGATGAAATGGAAGCGAGAAGTGGAACAGATGAAGATGCACTTGTAGATGTTGATTTGGAAAGAATAAGGGGTAGAGTAGATAGGTATGGAAGAAGGGGCCAGGATCGTGATGAGGATGATGGAAACATGGGCAACATCAAAATGACAATTCCAACATTCAAGGGCAGAAGTGATCCTGAGGCGTATTTGGATTGGTAAAAGAGGTTTGAATTGATCTTCGATTGCCACAAGTATTCGGAGATAAAGAAGGTAAAAATTGTAGTCTTTAAATTTACTGATTATTCTATTACTTGGTGGGATCAATTAGTTACTTTGAGTAGGAGGAATAGAGAACAACCTATTAATACTTGGGGAGAGGGTTGAAAAATATCACAAGGAAGAGATTTGTGCCTAGTCATTACTATAAGGAGATCCACCAAAGGTTGCAAGGTCTTTGATGCGAACCCCATAGTAACGGTGATGACGAAACCCACAACTACATTGATGTGGAACCAAGAACGCCAATTAGATCCGATTTTGGACTTGAACCCAATGAAGTTAACCAAAAAACCTAACGATAACAAAGATGCGTTGAACCCCTTGATTACACAATGAAGAACCCAACAATCCAATGTTTTGAACACCAAGAGAATCATGTAGATCTTGATAAGTTCGGTATGTCCATGGAAGAGCACAAGGTTTTGAAGCAAAGCTTCGAAATAGAGAATTCTCATTAAATCATTATATCAAAGTTTTTTTACAATGAAAGTGAAATCCTATTTATACTAAACTTAGAAAATAAGGTAAAAACATGCATAATCTCATAAATAAGTTAGGAGATTGACTAAACATAGAATTCTAGCAATTATGGAGAATTCGCAAAAAAAGGAAAATTTCACAATTTTTTTTGTTCCTTGCGGCCACAAGGTATATTTGGTCGTGGCCACAAGGAACAACTAAAAAACCCCATTTGAGTTTCGGTATATGCCTTTGCGGCCGTAAGGATATTATGTTTATTCGGCCACATAGGCATAAATTTCAGTCCCGCTTTCTCCATCCTCTATCCGCATAATCCATTGGACTTCCGACCTTGCCCCATTCACCAAACTTGTTCCTTGGCATGTTAACTTCGATATTATAGACTCATTTGCTCGAACATGTAAATGTATATTTTTTATCATCTTTTTGAAGTCTTGGACTTGGCTCAAATCTCTCTCCAACATGCTTCGGATTCTTGATAAAAAATGGCGCACCCCGGATCATATCATACTCTCCCTCTTCAAGAGGATTCGTCCTCAAATCCATACCTTCAATGTCCAGATTATAACCTTTGCCACCAATCAATGCAAGAGCATGAAACAGTCCATCCCCTCTAGGATGTAATTTGGACCTCTTTTGAATTCGAACCCGTCTCTTCTGTATGAACACCCAAAAACCAGCACATAAATCAAAGTGTGCTCGCCTCGACTGCTTGATCTTGGAAGTTTGGAATGCTCCTATAGAAACTCTATCTGATGAATGTCCATGCATTCTCCTTACTTTACTTGGCCCATGCACTTGTAACAATATCACTCATACTGTACTAATGTTGCCCCCTAGATCAACTTCTTTACTTAGCCCTTTGCAAATAAAGTTCCTCCAGTGCCTTTGAAACTCCATCGTTTCCTCTTGATAGTCAATTTGAAGCTTAATCCCCGAGTTTGGTGGTATTCCAATGGGATAGTTTGCTGAAAATAATTCTTTGGTAACCTGCAAAATAGGAGTATTCAAAATAGGGAGGAAATTATTAGTCTCCACCAGTACCTCCTAAACTTCACACTCCTCTCCATTTAGGCTCACTTCTAACTCCTCTTCTGCCTTTGAAGACTCTTCTTCATTCTCTTTTTGTAGCTCAACTTTCCTTACACTCTTTTGTAGCTCTCTCCATTTTTCTTCACAACTAACCACCTCACAATTTTCTCTCTTACTCTTTCGCTCCTTCCTATGATTATTCTGTGAGTTGATCAAGTCACGAATTTTTGAGAACTCAAGCTTATAATCCAACCTAGTCTTTCTACTTGATGTATTGCCAACATGTTCCACATATGGTGTTTTCTCCTCTCTTGAATATCCAACTCCAATATATCTTCTAGGCTCCTCTCTAAATCCCCAATCACGTTGATACCTTCTACAAAAATGATTAGGTGTATATCTTCTCCTCATGATCGCCCTCGATTCATCCCAGTCTCAATACACCTCTCACCATTCCTCCGCCTAGATCTTGTCAATGCATCCCACCAATTAATGCATAATCCACGAATGAGCTCACAATCAACCTCAATTTTCTCTCCCCGAAATAATCATGGCACTCAAACCTCAATTCTACCCTTTCTTCCCATGTCACGTATGCCTCGGGATCATTCCTACCCTTAAATTGTGGAATTGTTACTTTCATGCCACCAATGTTCCTATCAACACAATCCCCAATAAAATTTCTACTCCGCCTTTCAAGTCTATCCAATTTATTTACCACATCCTCCATTTTCACCGACAATCTCTCCACTCGCCGAATCACCCTTTCATTCTATTGAATTAAACTCCAATTGGGTGGTGTGAGAATTGGGACTCAAAGACTCAAAAGGATTTTGAACTGGACAACCTTGGTTGGACTTTTATAAATTCAAGAAAGTGGTTCTTGAATTAGGATTGGAATGAAAGAAATGGATATTTGGAATTGGAATGGATATTATGATATTAAACAATTTCCAAGTAATAAAAAATATTTTTTTTTCGGACGGTACGGATGAATAGTAAAAAAAATTTGTTTTTTTTATTTTTTACTCAAGAATCAACTACATAACAACGAAACAGATGGACGTTGATTTGGACTTAAATTGAGCACAAAAACAACTTTTGAATTTTTTTTGGAATTATGTTGGATAAAAAACTAAAAAAAATTCCTGGACACAAAAACACGAAGAAACTAAGAACAAAAAAATGAAATTTAATGACTCAACAATGAAAAATAAAGGATATAACCTGATCGAATTGGAGTCAAAACTCTGATACCAACTGATGCGAACCCCGTAGTAATGGTGACTACGAAATCCACAACTAGATTGATGCAGAACACAAGAACGTCAATTAGATCCAGTTTTGGCCTTGAACCCAACGAAGTAAACCAACAAACCCAACGATAACAAAGATGCGTTGAACCCCTTGATTACACAATGAAGAACCCAACAATTCGATATTTTGAACGCCACATAAATCATGTAGATCTTGATAAGTTCGGTATGTCCATGGAAGAATACAAGGTTTTGAAGCAAAGCTTCGAAAGAGAGAATTCTCATTAAATCATTATATCAAAGTTTTTTTACAATGACAGGGAAATCATATTTATACTAAACCTAGAAAATAAGGTAAAAACGTGCATAATCTCATAAATAAGGTAGGAGATTGACTAAACATAGAATTCTAGCAATTATGGAAAATTCGTGGAAAAGGAAAATTTTACAATTTTTTTTGTTCCTTGCGGCCGCAAGGTATATTTGGTCGTGGCCGCAAGGAACAACCGAAAAACCCCATTTGAGTTTCTGTATATGCATTTGTGATCGCAAGACTATTATGTCTATGCGACCGCATATGCATAAATTTTAGCCCCGCTTTATCCAACCTTTATCCGCATGATCCATTGGACTTTCGACCTCGTCCCATTCGACAAACTTGTTCCTTGGCATGTTAACTTCGATAATATGGACTCATTTGCTCGAACATGTAAATGTATAGCTTTTATCATCTCGAACTTGGTTCAAATCTCTCTCCAACATGCTTCGCAACTATAATAATGGCACACCCCGGATCATATCAGTCTTTATCAATGGTCTCAGAGTGTGGAAGATTATCACAAAGAGATGGAGATTTTGATGATTAGGGCGAATGTTGTGGAAGATGAAGAGGCTACCATGGCTATGTTTATGAATGGTTGGAATAGGGAAATAGTTAATGTAGTGGAGTTACAAAATTATATGGAGATGGCGGAGTTACTACATGTGGCTATGAAGGTGGAGAAACAAGTGAAGAGGAAGGGGACAACTAGGTTTTCATTGGGTTCCAATCCTTCATGGAAATCGAGGTGGGATGGCAAAGGTGATAGGGCTGTTCAAAAGGGGAGAGCTGAATTTCCAAACAATAAAGATGAAAATACTACTAAGGCTCCAATCAAGGCGAGAGCCCAACCAATAAGGAACAGAGATATCCAATGCTTCAGGTGTTTGGGAATGGGGCACATCGCGTCTTAATGTCCAAACAAAAGGCTATGGAAATATGATAGAAAGGTGATACATGATGGGTACAAAAATATGTACGGCTTTAGGAATAATGGAAATGTAATTACTCTTGTACGATTGACACCACAGCAAGTGTTTGAAGATTATGTTAAGTTAAAAGGTAAGGAGGATAGAAGAGTGAAAGAAAGGGAACGTAAGAGAGAAAATTATGAGGTGGCTAGTGGAGAGGAAAAGATAGTGGAGCCACATAAGGGGAAAACAATGAGGTTGAGAGAAAAGAAAGAGAAGGAAGGAAAATAAAAAGAGAGGAGAGAAAAAATAAGAGAAAGTTTCTTTGCAAAAGAAAGTGAGTTGAAGAGAGCTATAGTTGATAGGTAACCAATGATTATTTTGGTATATAAAGAATCACTCCTCAATTATGAGGAGTTAACACATCCCTCCCTAGTCTGGCTACTTCTTTGTTGAAGGAATTTCAAGATGTTTTCCCGGAGGATGTGCCTAGTGTGTTACCATCCATTCGAGGCATCGAGCACCAAAATGATTTTGTACCTGGAGCTATTATTCCAAACCGCCTAGCATATTGTAGTAATCTTGAGGAAACTAAGGAGCTGTAAAGGCAAGTGGAAGAATTGTTGAGCAAGGGGTATGTGCGGGAAAGCATGAGTCCATGTGCCGTGCCGATGTTACTTGTACCAAAGAAAGATGGAACCTAGAGGATGTGTGTGGATTGCAGAGCCATCAACAACATTACGGTAAAATATCGACTCCCTATCCCTAGGTTAGATGACATGTTAGATGAACTACATGGTGCATGCATATTTTCTAAAATTGATCTTAAAAGTGGATATCATCAATTTAGGATGTGAGAAATGGATGAATGGAAAACTGATTTTAAAACCAAATATGTATTGTATGAATGATTGGTCATGCCATTTGGTTTTACTAATGCACCTAGCACTTTCATGCGTTTAATGAATCATGTTTTGCGTGCTTTCATAGGTAAATCGTGGTAGTATACTTCGATGATATCTTGATTTATAGTAAGGACTTGGATGAGCATGTAGAGCATTTGAAGTGTGTACTTGTGGTCTTAAGACAAGAGAAACTTTATGCTAATTTCAAAAAGTGTTCATTTTGCATGAAAAAAGTTGTCTTTCTTGGATATGTTGTTAGTGCTAAGGAGATAGAAGTTGATGAAGATAAAATCAAAGCTAATAAAGAAGGGCCAACACCTAGGAGCATAACTGAGGTTAGGAGTTTCCATGGCTTAGCTAGTTTTTACAGGCAATTTATTAAGGACTTTAGCACTCTTACCACACCACTCATAGAAGTCGTTAAAAAGAGTGTAGGATTTAAATGGGGAATATAACAACAACTTGCATTTAAAGCTATTAAGGAAAGGTTATGTAAAGCACCTATTTTAGCACTACCTAACTTTGATAAAGTTTTTGAAGTTGAATGTGATGCGTTGGGAATAGGTATTGGTGCGGTTTTGATATAGGATGGAAGGCTAATTGTACATTTCAGTGAGAAGCTATGCGGGGCAGCACTCAACTATCCTACATATGACAAGGAGCTGTATGCACTTGTTAGAGCTTTGGAGACTTGGCAACATTATCTATGGCCGAAAGAGTTCGTGATCCATTCTGACCATGAATCCTTGAAGCATCTGCGGGGTCAAGGAAAGCTAAACAGGAGACATGCACGCTGGATGAAATTCATTGAAACATTCCCATATGTCATTCGGTATAAACAAGGTAAATAGAATGTAGTAACATATGTGTTGTCACGAAGGTATGTGCTTCTTACATCTTTGAGTGCGAAATTGCTTGGATTTGAATACGTGAAGGATATGTATATGAATGATGATGATTTTTCTGATATATATAGTTCATGTAGAAGGGGGCTATTGATAAATTCTTTAGGCATGATGGCTATTTATTTCGGGAAAATAGATTGTGTGTTCCTGAATGTTCTATGAGGGAGTTGTTGGTCCGAGAGTCACATAATGGAGGGTTTGATGGGTCATTTTGGGGTCAAGAGGACATTAGAAATGTTGGGAGAACATTTTTATTGGCCTAGGATGAAAAGTGACATGAAGAGAATGTGTAGTCGATGCATAACATGTAAACATGCTAAGTCTAAGGTTTTACCATAAGGACTTTATACACCTCTACCTGTGCCTAGTGAATCTTGGGTTGATATTTCTATGGATATTGTTTTGGGCTTACCTAGGACTAAGAAAGGACGTGATTCCATTTTTGTGGTTGTAGATAGATTTAGTAAAATGGCACACTTCATTCCTTGCCATAAGACTGTTGATGCTACAAACATTGTAGATTTGTTCTTCAAGGAGATAGTACGTTTGCATGGGGTTCCTAAGAGTATTGTATCAGATAGGGATGTTAAGTTCATTAGTCACTTTTGGAGAGTTTTGTGGAATAAGCTAGGAATTAAGTTGTTATTTTCTACTACTTGTCACCCACAGACTGATGGACAGACCAAAGTAGTTAATAGGACTATGATTCAATTGCTATGTGCTGTGATGAATAAGAATTTGAAGAGTTGAGAAGAGTGTTTACCTTTAATTGAGTTTGCATATAACAGGGCTGTACATTCTACTACTTTTTTCTCCATTTGAAATAGTTTATGGTTTTAATCCACTAACACCATTGGATTTGATTCATTTGCTTGTTAATGAGCGTGGTAGTTTAGATGGGAAAAAGAAGGCGGAGATGGTAAGGGCATTGCATGAAAAGGTCAAGTTTCAAATTGAGTAGATGAACAAACATTATGCTACACAAGCCAACCAAGGACGGAGAAGCATTACATTTGAACCCGGAGATTGGGTTTGGTTACATTTGAGGAAAGAACGTTTCCCAGAGCAACGGAAGTCCAAGTTGCAACCACGTGGGGATTGACCTTTTCAAATCCTTGAACGGATCAATGAAAAAGCTTACAAGCTAGATCTTCCTCATGAGTATAATGTTTCAGCTACTTTCAATGGATCTGATCTGTCTCTGTTTGATGCAGGTACATATTCGAGGATGAATCCTTTTCAAGAGGGAGGGGATGATGTGATCCAGGATGCCGTTACAAAGGAGACAAGCCCTAGGAAAGATCCATTGATCGTTGAAGAAAAACCTATGACTCAAGCAAAGCAAAGTACGTAAAAGAGGTAATGTCATTGCTGGTTCAAGCTATGGTCGATGATAGGGCGTTCGTACTGAAGAATGGAGCAAGTTCCATGTTTGGGTCGATGTCGAAACCAGAGTGAAAGAGCTCGATACAAGCCGAAGAGGATGGGGGCAAAGGCTTGCACCATGCGGTCGCATGGTGCCTACCCGAGACCAAAGGGTCTCAAATACTGAGACCTATGTGACCACATAGGTTAACCCTATGTGGCTTCATAGGTTATATTTTGCTAAGGATTTCCTTTTCGCGTTTATTTCTATATTGTGATAGAATTCTATTATATCAGGACTTTTACTAGTTTTAGCAAGTTAATTCCGGGTTTCCCTTTAATTATAGGGTTAGTATAAATACTTTACTTCATTCATTGTAAACATTAACCATTATTATTATTGAATTAATTGTGAGGCTTTATTGCTTTCAAACCTTTTGTTTTTCATTGAACAATCTCGAACTCATCAAGAATCGGTGTTCTTGTGGCGTTCAACATCCGGGCTAGATTCATCAGGTGTGTGATCAAGAGGTCTTCATATCGTCGGTGATTGTGTTGGTTGCTTGGTTCATAATTCTTGGGTCGAATCCAAAACCTCGATCTATTGGCTTTCTTGGGTTGGTTCTAATCTCGTTGTAGGTTGCGTAGCTACTATTACTACGTGGTTCTCATCACCTTCTGTGGGACTTGCTTAACATCTTCATTGTCTGATGTAGCTTCCTCCACACTTATATATTTCTCAGCTCGGCATAAGAATTCGTGGTATGTTCAAGGTCCATCTTCATGAACAGACCACCAGAACCTTGTCTTTGGCCTTAACCCTGAAAAAACTACCATAAGCCCAGCGTTATTAGAGATCTTTTCTACCCCCATGGATTGTTTATTGAACATGTTTAAATAGCTTTTGAGTGATTTTGTTTTTCCTTCTTTTATGCTTACCAACCTCTCCTTTGGTGTGGTTATTGCCTTCGAGCCCATAAACTGAGCTAGAAGTGTTGTGGCGAGGTTGTTCCGATTTTTTATAGATCTCTAGTGCAGTATTCTAAACCATCTCTGAGCTTTATTCCCCAACGTTAAGGGGAAAGCACGGCACATAATGACATATCCAGCCCCTTGTAATTCCATCCAGGAGGCATATTTGTCCAAGTGACTGAGGGGGTCTCCTTCCCCGTCCTATCCAGTCACTTGTGGCATTTTTAGTTTTTCAGGCAGTGATTCTGCTAGAATGTCCTCGATGAAGGGAGAGTGCCTCTTTGTAAGGTATTCTTCTACGCTTCCTGTGTTCTTAGCTTCCAAGTTAGCTATGCACTTCCTAAGAGCCCTCATCTCAGGTTCAACTCATTCAGCAGGGTTGTTAATATAAGGCTCATCATTTTTATTCGGGATTTTAATGAATGTTAAGAGCCCAGTCTATTGAATACACTATTCGTTTTCTTGGCAGTTGGTTTTGTCATGGCAGGAAAGCTTTTGACCTCTTCAATTCAGCTCTTAGAAGATTCTCCACTTGAGAACTAGAGAGTTCTTCTAGTGGGGAGTCACCCAGTTTTTTCTTGTTGAGGGGATTCCACTTCAGTATCCTGTAGTGGATTTTAGACTTGTTTTTACTCTAGTCGACTGATGACATTTGTTAGTTTTTCAATAGCTTCCCTCATGGCCACCATTTGGGGATCAACAGCTTCATTGCGACCTCATCTTTTAGTGTTCGTTAGGTTATTGGTTTGTTCGGGACGACCGATTTTCAGATGCTGAGAATTCGTCCATTATATTGGTTTGCAAATTTTGTGGAGAGATGGAACTATTTTCCCAAGTTGCCCCCTCCTTTTAGCACCAAACTATTGATGTTGAAAAATGGATAAGCTTTCAAGCCAACTCAGAGAGTGAACGCGAATTTCTTGTTGTAATAGCCAAGTGTTTACAACAATGTAATACAATAATTATCCCTTCCTAATGATATGAGATATTTGAAATATGAGAAGATGCTAAAGAGTTTATATATGCTTGTATCCACATTCCTCACCTCTTTCTAGACTTCGATCCTCCTTTTATAGGGAAAATATGCATGCATGCTACCTCCCTTGTCTTTTCACTGTAATTCCGAGCTGAGGAAGTACGATTGTTGGTGCGGTAAGATTGGTTTCCGAGCTAGATTCTGTCAAATTCCTTTTGAGCATTTAATGCAAGTGGCCCCCGACAATTAATGCATGACTTAGAGGATGAAGCTAACATTTTTAATTGGAGAATTATGTGGGTGCTGACGCGGGACGTTTCTAGGTGTGCTTCTATTTGGTAACTCATATATTCTGCCAATGATCCCTAATCATTGTATTTCTTTTGTCTTGAAAGACTACAAGGCTCTTGTAGAAGGCATATATCCTCCGAGCTGACCTCATGCATCTGAGCTTAAACATAGCACCTACTGATGACGTGGAATAACCCGATCTTAATCACCTCAGAGATCGGTTGTTAAGAAAGGTAATTAAACTATTCTTGGTACTAGTCATTGTTTAATGCAAGGATCAAGGTAATTAACATTCCAAAGTCATTCAATACAAATACAAATGAATAAATGTAATGGAAAATGAAATGTGTTTTTGATTTTAAATCCTTAATAATTTATTTATTCTTTTGACTAGCAAATGAAGATATCCCTACCAACTCAGACAACGTGTTATGAGTCCTATATCATTGCTGTTGACCCCAAAAAATGTAACGTCAATGTGGACAACATATACCAGATCCACTCAAGCTAGGGATGGCAAAAAAACCCGACAAACTCGATATCCATGGGGCCTCACCCCGAATGGGGCGGGGATAACCAACTTAATCTAGTATTCAAGGCGGGGATGGGTGACGGTTGCCCCATCCCGCTTAATTTTTTTAGAATTCTACACTTTAAATGAGAATTTTCATTAGTTTTAGTAGAAAATGGCAACTAAAATTATTTATCTTAGCCAAATGAATGGGGGCAATAAAAATAAATTATCAAAAACTTTAAACAAATTGAACGGGGTAGTAAATAGGGCAAGGACCTTGCCCCGCCCCACCTCGCCCCATCCTGTCTTGCCCTAAATGGGTAACAAGATGGGGAATTGCTTGGTGGGGTGGGGGTGGGGGTGGGGGGAGGTTTCCTTGACCCGGCCCATTGCCATCCCTAACTCATGCCCACCTAAGCAAATTTCGATGTGTTTCGATCGATGAATCGATGGGAAGGGGTAATATGTGAACGCATGAGATGCTTTATGGCGTGAGACAAATAATGTTCGAGCACCAGCGGTAATGACTAAAGTGACTGCGCTAACAAACAAACAAACACCAACCAATATATAATTAACCTAATATCCAAACTAGGAAAATAGATCAAGTAAGAATGTATATTGAGAATGCTCTTGTATATTATCTCTTTTTATGTTCAAAGAACCATCCCATCTTTTTATGTACAAAGACCACCTATTTATATATTTCTGATCGATAGTCCCCTAGTCTAAGTATGAATATTTATATTATAGTTAGAATTTAAATATACCTAACTTGCATGAATTACCTATTGGAGTTGTTCGAAGCTATGTTTTTTTAATCCAAAGTGGCTTTATACATCCGAAGCCTTACCCGAATTGGTTGAGGTAGAGGGACTCCGTCACTTGTCGAGGCTCAATTCACAAATTATGAGAAGACATGTTTTTAAAATGTTTGGGAAATACAAGGTGTTGTCATTATTTCAAATGAGTTGCTGTCTTTGTACGTTTTCAATAAAAAATAGTTGAAGTGGTTAATATTCCCATACATACAACCATCACCGTATTTAATGCACAATGATGGCTGTTGTGCACATGTCTTGCGAAGTTTTGGGTGTATAATATTATGTGACGAAGACACTCTGATCTGGGTAGTTGAAGATAAAGCGACAAACAGAATGAATGGATCAGATTTAAATCTCAAATGGACGGTTAGATGATTAGGATTGAAATCCAATGGCTAGGGTTTAGAGCTTCCGTCTATAAAAGGCAATAGTTTGTGGCAAAAAAAAAAACACTTTGCCTTTCACGCAATCAACATTCGTACTCTCTAAAGACTCTCATTTTCTTTGAATCTCATTTCATGTGAAATTTTCTCATTTCCAGTGATTCTTTTTCACAATTCTTCACATTTAACTCGTAAGTGTCTTAAAACTTTAACTTCTAAAAATCAATGGCTCATTCACATTCTACTGGGGAAAATAGACCTTAGTAAAGTAGCTACTGAGATAGGTGTGCAGATAACCAATATGGTCGACCTTGCTCGAGCCATTCAAGTTGGGCAGAGTGTTTTGCCTTCCGATGAGGGTAGGAAAAAAAATGGGATAGCTTAGGGGGCATCCAAAATCCCTTCAATTGTTAATCCATCACATTTGGAAAATCTTAGATAAAAATACCGTACCCCTACGACATGGAACTTTTGTCCTCCACACCTAATAAGAGAGCATGTTTTCCTAGACAGTGTTGCGTTGCTGTTAGCGAGTTCCTTTTAAAGATAGGTCTTCGGCTATCCATCCATACATTCTTTAGAGCCGTTCTGAGGTTGTACGAGCTGGGACGCTTGAGCCCAACTAGTGGAAACCTTTTTATGTGGAAGGAGACTTCCCTTAGAAAGGACATCTCTTCCATGCCTTTCAAACCATTTTCAAACCCCAGGTCCAAGGAAAAAGGGATTCCAAGGGATGTTATTCCCTATGTTAGTGGGGGTCACATTGTAATATATTTCGAATTAAATCATCACAAGTGTATAGTTCATTAGCAAGTAATAAAATGGATCTCGAGTCTGAATATCGTCCCAAAGAGATTGATTTAGTTCAATTTTAGTTATTGCACCCCAAACTGAAACAAAAATAATATGGTATGTTATGACTAAATTATATCTAAGTTAACCTACTTATGCAATAAGAGTGAATTAACTAAATTAAATGCAAATTATGTTAAATGCAGTTTAATGTGATTTAATGAATGACAAACATACTAGAATCTCGGATTCCCATGCAATAATCATTTTAACCCTAGTTTTACACAGTGACAACACGATTGAATTTGACGAATCAATGTTCCTATTTAATTTAACAATCTATCTCGAGCAATGTTAAATCTACTTTTATATATAACCAAACTATATTTCTATATTGATGCAAACATATAAAAGTGTATGATTTTCTATGAACACTTAAAGATTTACATAAGGCATAGTGGTATGTTTTTATCCCTTATCGGACCCTTTGACAATTTATATATGTCAAACCTATTTTCATTCTTTCGAATGCATAAAATAGGTCACCATATTCACACAATTATCATGCACAATAATTATGAAGAAAATAAAATCATATAAATCATTTAATATTAAAAAGTCATATTTTTAATGTCAAACTTATAAAACTAAAAATTAAAATTCATATTACATGGTTCATTGTTCTCCTAGTACAAAGAAAACTAGCCTAGCATGTTATGAAGAAGAAAACAAAAAGAATATTGAAGAATCGACATCACCCAATATAATTCTTGAATTTATTCTCGTGTTCTTGGATTCGATCTTCATGTTTTTGTCTTCTTCTCTACTATAAAAGTCTCTTAGAATATGTCTGTTCGCTGAAAATATGCCGCAAGCGCACGGGTCGAGAACAAGTAGTAAAAGTGGACCTTTAGAGTCCAAGTCGATCCCTCAGAGAGTGTTGAATTCAATTTTAAGTTTATCCGTCTTAATCTAACGAACACACACAGATTTAAAAGAAATAGATTTAAAAACCCTAAAAACTACAATTTTGATTAAAATTGATAAAATGACAGATAAAAAGTAAAAAGATTTGGATTTTTAAAAGATGTTGGAATTTATGTTTTCGTTTAACCTATACTTCATTAATGTCAATTCAGTCAGCGCAGATGCAAATTACCAAAATAAATAGTCAGACCCGATTTTCCAATTTTAAATTAATACCCTCTTTCGAGTGATATTAACCCTAATTAATTAATTCACACCACATATTTCTATGTTGATACAAAATTAACTAATTGCATTCAATATTTGTGAAAATGTTCAACGGATCACATGAGGTAGGTGTATATTTCTACATCACCTAGACGCGCCTAGAACACTAAGCAAACCCATGGCATCAATCATTTCGGTCTAGTAAATGTAATTATCTTTCAACAATCACAAAAACACCTAATTACCACATATCATGTCGTCACATAAATGAAGTAATTTTCAACATGATGATTAATACACTAATATTTTGATAACAAATGCATAACAAAATTCTAACAAACATATAATCGACATTAATGAAGCATTAGGTTAAGTTATTCCATAAATTCCAACAAAGTAATCTAGCTCTTCATCATAAAATGATAACAAATGAGATTATTCATATTATACATGCCAAATATTGGAAAAACAAATGAAGAACACAAGTTTTGAAGATACAACCCTTGTAGCCTATCTTGAATCCTTCCAAGATGTTTTTCCAAGTTTCTTCAAGTAATAATCCCCTTTACTTTCCACTTTTGATCACCAAAATGAGCTAAAATTACAATAAACTAACTAACTAAAAAAAACTAGAAGAAAGAAAAGAGAAAAGCTAGAGAGAAAGTTAAAAAATAAAAAAAAACCAAAAACAATAATAATTCTCTCCCCCTTTTTTTCACGTCCACAGGTAAGGGGTTTTGAAAAACATATTTTCCAATTTTGCAATTAAGCCCCTCAACTTATAGCAAATAATTAAAAAGGTCCACAAGTATCAAAAATTGGCATCAAGAGGCGGTGCCCTTCCTGTCCAAAATTGGGATATTTTGTTCAATATTGCAGCCAAGTCCTTGTGTAATTGCACACCAAGTCCCTCAACTATGATTTTGTACAACTTGGTCCTTGAATTTTGACTTTCATTTCGATTTTGTCCTTCATAAATTGCATCATAAATCCTCTATTTTCTGCCATGTACACTTTGGTCCCCAACTTCACCTTCTTGTTCACTTTAAGTCCACTTTAAGTCATTTTCTTCTCATTTTCGTTCCGTTCTTCGTCCAATCGAGGTTTAAGCCTACAAACATGAAATTTACACAATTACGTATAGAAATTTACTCAATTTCAATTCTAATTAAATGCGAAATGTGTTAAATAAGTGTGTAAAAACACACTTATCACACCCCCAAACTTGAGCTCTTGCTCGTCTCGAGCAAGATTGACTTCTAACATAATCATGCAAATGCGATAATGATCAACATTTTAGACATCTTGCCAAAAATATCAATGAGTATAAAATTGTATATCAATTCACAACCATTCTCCAAATAATGCTATCGAAAATCATTTTAGCTCATCCAATGTTCGATCAGTGTAGTGTGTGCATAGCCACTTTCAATCATCATCTAAACTAGGAAGCAATTGTCAAGATAGGAAAAAATCTTAAATTGGTTCCAACCCCGACCATTTGTAGTCAAATATATCCTTTCACGCTCGTGAGATTCACACTCAGAAGTCAGAATAGATATTTTCTTTATTTTCTCAAGGTGTAAATCTAAAGGGTTCTCTCCATTCACTCTTTTTCTTTTTTTTTTTCGCACTAGTTTGGTTGGATCTAACCGGTACTTTCAACATCTAGAAATGTGATGATTCTCCACTAATGAGTGCATTACAATCAAGTTTATACTAAGCAAGTCAAACCCACTAGTTATCTACGCCCAAGATCAATCAATTGCACCAAATCAAAATTTTCAATATAAGCTCAAAATTTACCTCACTCCTTTAAGCTTTCTTCCTGACCCCTGTAACAAGCTTTAGGTCGGTAGCTCCCCAGTTGTTTAGACCAAAGGGTACCAGGTTTTGAAATACCCCAACGGACTTAATAACTCGAGTCAAAAAGGCTACGAAGTGAGACATAGTTTTAACACAGTGCAATGTTCTTTTTTAAGCAACAGTAAGGCGTAGATTCCTAGCATATGGTCAATACCTAGCTTATACTTGGCAACAGACACTCCACACAAACAATTTTTTTTTATCAACATGCATGGAATCAACACATTTTTTCAACAAAATCATTCACCGGCTCGATCACCCCCAAACTTATTTGAAAACATGGTAAAGTGGAGGAGAAATGGGTATAGGTTGATATAATTTTGCAATAATACTCACAACCTAAATTATACCAACTAAAACAGTTTCCATAAAACAATCATTTCCATATCTAAACAACAATCAATTATGACTATGTGCTCAATGAAACTCACAATCTCAACTGGACAAGCAATTTTTTTTTGAAAAAATTTGGCAGCATGACAGCATAATTTGGCAAACAAACATAGTTTATGAATCAATAACAATTCCAACTCTATGCAATTCACAGCCGGCAAGGCCATCTAACATGTTACAACATCATCACCAATTTAAAGCATACAGAAAAGCCGGCAAGGCTCAATACATCAAACAACTCAACATCAGTAGCCGGCAAGGCCCAATACCCCCAAACTTAATCAACACATTGTCCTCAATGTGTAAAGAACAAGCGAAAGGAAAATAGAGACTTCCCTGATTTCAATGTGAAAAGGTACCAATGCATGTATTTGGACTTGTGATGCACTTGAATAGCTTGGACCAAAGACCTTGTTGTACATCAATTTGATCAGAACCTGCTAAAAATCAGAGACATGTAGAACTGCAAATATTTCCTACAAAAATAATGATATTAGTTTAAAAACATAATAACAAAAGCAGTAAACACATGTAAAAATAACAAGAATCTAAACAGTAAGAAAGTTGGGTTGCCTCCCAACAAGCGCTTGGTTATAGTCGTTAGCTTGACTATAAGACTTGATCACTCGGGAATGGCGAGTTTAACGGTGGACTTGTCTTTCTCAAAGTCACCTCCGAAATATGGCTTCAATCTCTGGCCATTGACTTTGAAATTCCCATTTTTGTAGTAAAGCTCAACCGCTCCATGTGGAAAAATTTGTGTGATGGTATAAGGACCTGACCATCTAGAACGGAGCTTACCAGGGAATAATCGGAGTCGAGAATTATAAAGGAGAACTTGTTGTCCAACATAGAATTCCCGCTTAACAATGTTTTGATCGTGCCATCTCTTTGTCTTTTCTTTGTAGAGACGAGCACTCTCATAAGCATCGAGGCGGATTTCATCAAGTTCATTTAGTTGGAGCAACCTCTTCTCACCGGCCAATTTTTCATCAAAGTTTAAAGCTTTTATAGCCCAATATGCCCGGTGTTCGAGTTCGACGGGAAGATGACATGCTTTCCCAAATAAAAGACGATATGGAGACATACCAATTGGAGTTTTGAAAGCAGTACGGTACGCCCATAACGCATCGTCCAATTTCTTGGACCAATCTTTTCTTGAAGCATTCACCGTCAACTCGAGAATTCTCTTTAACTCTCGATTGGAAATTTCAACTTGGCCACTCGTTTGGGGATGATAGGGTGTAGCCACACGATGCTTTACCCCATACTTGGCCAAAAGTGAGTCGAAGAGGCGATTGCAAAAATGTTTGCCTCCGTCACTAATGATGGCTCGGGGAGTGCCATAACGAGAGAAAATATTTTTCTTCAAAAAGTTCACGACCACCCGAGAATCATTAGTAGGTAAAGCTACCGCTTCTACCCACTTTGACACATAGTCAACAGCTACCAGAATGTACTGGTTTGAAAATGACGATGGAAATGGCCCCATAAAGTCAATGCCCCACACATCAAAAATCTCCACCTCCAATAGAGAAGTCAACGGCATTTCATTTCGTCTGGAGATGTTACCAGTACGTTGACATCTATCGCATTTGGAGACAAGTGTGTGAGCGTCTTTAAATAACGTGGGCCAATAAAAACCAGACTGAAGTACCTTTGATGCAGTTTTCACAGCACCAAAGTGACCACCGTATGGAGAAGAATGACATCGATCAAGAATGTTCTCCATTTCATTTTCCGGTACACATCTCCGAATGATCTGATCCGGACCCCTTTTAAACAACAAAGGATCTTCCCAAAAATAGTGCTTAATATCAGCGAAGAACCTTTTCCTTTGTTGAAACGAAAGCTCAGGGGGTATGATACCACTTGCAAGATAATTGACATGGTCCGCATACCATGGCAAATCAGTTACTTGCAACAATTGCAGAATTTGCAGTAGTTGTTCGTCTGGAAATACCTCATTAATATCTCCTTCTGATACGTCTTCGGGTTGCTCGAGACGAGATAAATGATCAGCTACAACATTTTCGGTTCCTTTCTTATCTCGAATCTCGAGGTCAAACTCCTGCAGAAGGAGTACCCATCTGATCAATCTCGGCTTGGCATCTTTTTTAGCTAACAGATATTTGATAGCCGAATGATCAGTGTAGACGATGACCTTTGAACCAATGAGGTAAGATCTGAATTTATCAAACGCAAACACTACTGCAAGCATTTCCTTCTCAGTAGTGGCATAGTTCAGCTGTGCATCGGTTAAGGTTCTACTAGCATAGTAGATCACATGCAAGATTTTGTCTCGCCTTTGTCCCAAAACTGCTCCAACAGCATAATCACTAGCATCGCACATCAGCTCGAATGAAAGAGTCCAATCTGGAGCTGCAATGATAGGAGCAGTAATGAGTTTTTCTTTCAAAGCATTGAAAGCAATGAGACACTCTTGAGAGAAATTGAAAGTAGTGTTCTTCTCAAGTAAGGAGCACAGGGGTTTTGTGATTTTCGAAAAGTCTTTAATAAACCTCCTGTAAAATCCAGCATGTCCGAGAAAACTCCTAATCCCTCTTACAGTGGTAGGTGGGGGCAATTTTTCAATTACTTGAATTTTTGCCTTATCCACCTCAATTCCTTTCAGGGATATCCGATGGCCAAGAACTATGCCTTCTTGTACCATAAAATGGCATTTTTCCCAATTCAGTACTAAATTGGTATCTTCACAGCGTTGAAGCACTCTCTCCAGATTATTCAGGCATCCGTCAAAGGAAGACCCAAATACCGAGAAATCATCCATGAAGATCTCAATGCATTTCTCGACCATGTCTGAGAAAATCGCCATCATACAGCGTTGGAAAGTTGCGGGTGCATTACAGAGGCCAAAGGGCATTCTCCTGGACGCAAAAGTACCGTACGGACATGTAAAAGTAGTTTTCTCTTGGTCTTCCGGGGCTATTGCAATTTGATTGTAGCCCGAATAACCATCAAGAAAACAATAATGTGAATACCCTGCTAACCGCTCTAGCATCTGATCTATGAAAGGAAGAGGAAAATGATCCTTTCTAGTCGCAGTGTTTAATTTGCGGTAGTCAATGCACACTCTCCAACCAGTAACAGGTCGGGTAGGTATCAGTTCATTCTCTTCATTTTCTACCACTGTGATACCTCCCTTCTTTGGTACGACTTGAACAGGACTTACCCAAGGACTATCAGAGATGGGATAGATAATGCCTGCATCAAGCCATTTAACAACTTCGGCTCTCACCACTTCCTTCATATTCGGGTTAAGTCGCCTTTGATGCTCGACTGATGGCTTAAAGTCATTCTCCATCAGTATCTTGTGCATACAAAAGGACGGACTAATTCCTCGAATGTCAGCAATCGTCCACCCGATGGCTTCTTTATGCTCCCGAAGAACTCGAAGTAGCTTCTCTACTTCTAGCTCACTCAAGGAGTTAGAAATGATAACCGGAAGCGTGGATGATTCACCCAAATAAGCATACCTCAAATGAGGTGGAAGAGTTTTCAATTCAAGCGTGGGTGCTTTTTGAAGTGATGGAAGTGGTGGTGAAGAAGTCTTGTCCAAATCCTCAACATATGGGGTTCTCTTATATGCATGAGAAGGTATAGCATTTAAGTAATTTGCCATGCTTTCAACATCTGAATCCCCATCCTTATTATGTGACGAACTCATAAGGCATTTTTTTAGATGATCCTCAGAACGTCCATAAAAAGAGTCGGCAACCAATTGATCAATAACATCAACTCTAAAGCAAGTATCGGATGCCGACGGGTACTTGACTGATTTCAAGATATTAAATGTAACTTGCTCATCTTGTACCCGTAAGATGAGTTTCCCTTCTTGCACGTCGATCAATGCTCGACCCGTGGCAAGAAATGGCCGCCCTAAAATAATAGGGATATCATGATCTTCCTCCATGTCGAGAATAATGAAGTCAGCTGGAAAGATGAACTTGTCAACTTTCACTAACACATCCTCAACGACACCACGAGGATACGTAATAGAACGATCGGCCAATTGCAAGGATACCGTAGTAGCCTTGACTTCTCCCAATCCCAATTTTCGAAAAATCGACAATGGCATCAAATTAATGCTAGCTCCAAGATCACACAGTGCTCTACTAATATTCAGATCGCCAATGACGCATGGAATAGTAAAGCTGCCTGGATCTTTGATTTTTGGAGGTAACTTGTTTTGGAGGATGGCACTACACTCTTCAGTTAACATCACCGTCTCATGCTCCTCAAACTTCCTTTTGTTAGAAAGGATATCTTTCATGAATTTAGCATAGCTCGGCATTTGAGCTAGAGCATCAGAAAACGGGATATTAATGTGTAGTTTCTTGAAGACCTCCAAAAATTTACCAAATTGCACATCCAATTTGTGTTTCTGGAGCCTTTGTGGGAAGGGAATAGGTGGTACATAAGCTTTAACTGGTGTAGGAGCCTTTGATGATGATGGCTCGTCTACATCAGTCTTACTTGGTTCAGGAATTTCCTTCGGTTCCTGTACCACCTCCTTTTCAGCAGTGGGTGCAGTGGGTCGTACTACCGTGGGATCAGCCAGTTGCATCCCACTTCTGGTAGTAATAGCTTGTGCATTCTCTCGAGGGTTTGTTTCAGTGTTACCTGGTAAAGCCCCTTGAGGCCTCTCAGAGAGAAGTTTAGCAATCTGGCCCACTTGCCTTTCTAAATTCTTCAAAGAGGCATCATTGCGCTCTTGATATTGCAACTGATGGTTTGCTAATTTAGCAATGGCCTCTTCCCAACCTTCCTTCTTCTCTTGTGGTTTAGGATTCAATACATTTTGATTGTTCCCATAAGAGAAGTTGGGATGATTACGCCAACCAGGGTTATACGTCTGCGAATAAGGGTTGAACCCGGGGCGTTGAAAATTTTGAGTATATGCCAGTTGCTCGGGTGGTCCCGAACTACTGGCAATCAGAGGACAATTCGGACTCAGATGGTTTGCCCCACACAAATCACACACAGGCGGTGATTGTATCATGTGAGCTGACTGAGAACTGGAAGAGGATGTCGAAAGCCCTTCTACTTTCCGTGCTAAGGAGTCGATCTTAGATAAAACTAAGGAATATGCTTCACTGTCTCGAGCTCCACTAACTCCTATTTTAGCACGTCTATCCGGCCACATAGCACTTTGTTCACTCATCACCTCAAATAACTCATACGCCTCTCGGATACTTTTGTTTTGGACAGATCCGTTTGACGACGAGTCGACATTTGATCGGTGAGATGGAGTTAAACCGGCATAGAAGTATTGGACTTGTTGTGCTAAAGTAATCCCATTGTTTGGGCACTTTCTTAGCATGTCCTTGAATCTCTCCCAAGCTTCATGAAACGTCTCTGAGTCAAATTGTTGAAAAGTGGTTATATCGTGTTTGAGTTTGGCAACGCGAGCGGGTGGAAAGAATTTGGTTGTGAATTTCTGTACCAGTTCTACCCAGCTCGTGATACTCCTCGGTGGTAGAGTGTCAAGCCACTCTCTCGCCTTGTCTTTCAGAGTATGCACGAATAACCTCAATCTGATAGCCTCCTCACTCACTCCTTCATAAGTGAAATTGCTCACAATTTCCATAAATCGAGCCACGTGAGCATGAGGGTTTTCATCTATTCTCCCATAAAATGATATGGTGTTGGAGAATAGATTAATTACATCAGGCCTCAGTTGAAAGTTTGCATGCCCAAAAGAAGGATAGATGATTCCTGATTGATTCTCAACTACATGACGGTTCAAGAAATCCCTAAACAGCATGTCTTCCTCGTTTACAACGGGATCTTGGATCCTTCCTGCTTGGTTATTAAAACCAGGCGGAATACCATCCCTTGGGGCATGTCCCGGTTGAATGAGAGGGTCAACAGGAATTCCTTGTCGATCCATCTCCATCTGTTGTCTTCTCAACTCGTTTTGTTCACGCAATCTCTTTCGAAAAGTCTCCTCGATTTCCGGATCAAATTCGGCAAGATCGAGACTTCGCGAACGATGCATAAAAATTCAATAAGTTTAGAGTTTTGAAAATACAGAAGACAACCACACTTTTGGATTTTTAGGAAAAAGTTAAAAAATAACAGAAATAAAGTTCGTTAAAGTGAAAGACAATTAAACTGACAAATTGATCTAAACACTCCCCGGCAACGGCGCCAAAAACTTGTTCGCTGAAAATATGCCGCAAGCGCACGGGTCGAGAACAAGTAGTAAAAGTGGACCTTTAGAGTCCAAGTCGGTCCCTCAGAGAGTGTTGAATTCAATTTTAAGTTTATCCGTCTTAATCTAACGAACACACACAGATTTAAAAGAAATAGATTTAAAAACCCTAAAAACTACAATTTTGATTAAAATTGATAAAATAACAGATAAAAAGTAAAAAGATTTGGATTTTGAAAAGATGTTGGAATTTATGTTTTCGCTTAACCTATACTTCATTAATGTCAATTCAATCACGCGCAGATGCAAATTACCAAAATAAATAGTCAGATCCGATTTTTCAATTTTAAATTAATACCCTCTTTCGAGTGATATTAACCCTAATTAATTAATTCACACCACATATTTCTATGTTGATACAAAATTAACTAATTGCATTCAATATTTGTGAAAATGTTCAACGGATCACATGAGGTAGGTGTATATTTCTACATCACCTAGACGCGCCTAGAACACTAAGCAAACCCATCACATCATTCGGTCCTATAATGACTACTAATTCACAACTAAAAACACTATTCCCACCCCTCATCATGTCGGCCATACAATGAAGTAATTTTCAACATGATGATTAATACACTAATATTTTTATAACAAATGCATAACAAAATTCTAACAAACATATAATCGACATTAATGAAGCATTAGGTTAAGTTATTCCATAAATTCCAACAAAGTAATCTAGCTCTTCATCATAAAATGATAACAAATGAGATTATTCATATTATACATGCCAAATATTGGAAAAACAAATGAAGAACACAAGTTTTGAAGATACAACCCTTGTAGCCTATCTTGAATCCTTCCAAGATGTTTTTCCAAGTTTCTTCAAGTAATAATCCCCTTTGCTTTCCACTTTTGATCACCAAAATGAGCTAAAATTACAATAAACTAACTAACTAAAAAAAAACTAGAAGAAAGAAAAGAGAAAAGCTAGAGAGAAAGTTAAAAATACCAAACAACACCCAATAATCCTCATTTAATTTTCAGAAAGCGACTCACTCGCGCACTCATTATATCACCACATCTACTCACATGTGTTTGCATATTAGTAACTTTAGAATAAATAAAAGGACCCATCACCACGCTCCACTTCAAAATGGCACCACCCACGACCCCGTCGGACACCAATTCTCACCATCCCAGGCTGACATTACGCTTCAATCTCTCCGCCAGCCAAGTCCTTGTGTAATTGCACACCAAGTCCCTCAACTATGATTTTGTACAACTTGGTCCTTGAATTTTGACTTTCATTTCGATTTTGTCCTTCATAAATTGCATCATAAATCCTCTATTTTCTGCCATGTACACTTTGGTCCCCAACTTCACCTTCTTGTTCACTTTAAGTCCACTTTAAGTCATTTTCTTCTCATTTTCGTTCCGTTCTTCGTCCAATCGAGGTTTAAGCCTACAAACATGAAATTTACACAATTACGTATAGAAATTTACTCAATTTCAATTCTAATTAAATGCGAAATGTGTTAAATAAGTGTGTAAAAACACACTTATCAACAAGTGACAACAGTTTGTCCAAGAGACCGCATTTCCAGTCTAGAGGGACATCATCTCGATCCACATACAGATAACATATCCTGTTAACAAGTTAACTATGATTGTCTGCCCTCACAAACTCATTAGGTATGTTTCCTGTCAAAGGTTTCTATTCTTTACCGGTTTCTGATATATGAGAGCATGTTTGACGAAGCTTATATTAAGTAAAAGTTACTTTTAAGCTTAGCAAAGCATGAGAAGTTGATGTTTCAGGTAAATTATGCGTTTGTAATACAAAATTTTCAGGTTGTACCTTGTAAGTACCTTAAAGGTGTCAACATTTTACTACGAAGAAGGGAAAGCGTGGAAGGTGAGATGATACACAAGCGGCTCGACGTTGTACCATCTGATAATCTCTGGTGCAGTCTCAACATTTAATCCTATGTAGAATTCTTATTCATCGAAATTCGAAAGTACATTTGTCATGAAAGTTCAAGTTCGAAGAGTTAATACAAATAAAAATTTGAATGCACTCTTATGCTTATTGTAGGACTTAATCCAATACTTTCACGGTTGTCTTACAAGTTATCTCTATTCTCTCAATTCATGCATTGTAAACACTATTTTTTTTTTATAAAGACTAGTGATACACACTATCTGTGAGTAATATTTTGAAATGAATAGTGAATACCGAAGCCTCTCTTTTAAGAGTAGTGAAAAAAAAATTGCACTCAGTCACAGCTATACGTACATGTATTTATACATCTCTCCGTAGAAGAAAAATCAATCTTAATATGAGAAGTCAATTGCATGGAAACACAACTTCATGGTTTCCATAGGAGACCTCCTTCCAAGATAGGTAGATGTGTCAAGACGGACGGGCCGACTAGACCCATGAAAATCGGTCCGGATCGACTCGGGACCGCGGGTCGACCCGTGACCTACGGGCTTCGTGGGTTGCACCTTCACGGGGTCACGGTTAACCGTAACCAGTGAAAAAAAAAATTAAATTAAATATTATAGTTAAGTAGGTGCTAACCTAATTGAGATGTACTTAAATTATAAATTATAGTAAAAGTAGGTATCAACCTATTTAGGATGTACTTATACTATAAATATTTGATAATAGTAATTAGAAATGTATTTAGTTGTTATTTGTTTAAGTTAAATTTAACTTTTCAAAGTTATAAATAATTCATGTAACATTAAATTTGAATTCTATGTAAACATTTCTTTGTGTAAATATGAATTTATCATTTTGTTCAATTCTTAGTTTACATTTTTAAAAATTTTTTTTTTTGTTATAAATATGAAAAATTCTATATTTTTATATTTTTATTTATACAATTATACGGGCCAAACCGGAACAAACCATGATCCGTGACCCGCATGGGCTCGTCCAGGATGGGTCAGCGGGCGGGCCTGGGTTGTAGTCCAAAATTGTGGATCGACCCGTAACTCGTAGCGGCCGTTATCGGGCTCATATGTTGGCGGGCCGACCCGATCCGGACTACCCGGATTGACACCTCTAAAGATAGGGTTGAATAGTCAACAATTGAGGCCTGGACGCTAGTGATACAGTAACCTGTGAGTAACAATTTGGAATGAAAAGTGAATACCATGACCTCTTTTTGGACGCTAGTGATATACAGTAATCTGTGAGTAATATTTTGAAATGAATAGTGAATATCGAAGCCTCTCTTTTAAGAGAGTAGTGATAAACATGCTTTCATATCTTCTTAATCCAAAAATGTAGAGTATCTTATACTTCTTTAGACAAGCATCCCTAAAGGAAAAATGTCATGGAATTTGTGACCATTAAATATTCTTGATAATTATCTAAAAACTGACATTATTAATGTGATTCATACTGGTTATGCAATAAATAATGATAACTACATTCATTCTAGAATAATGTTGTTCGTAGTCGTCATGTGTGACATCCATATAGTGGTTAATGATTTGATGAATGAAACAATAAAAAACTACCACGTTAGTGTATCAAACCATTATTTGTCACATGCATGTAACATATGACAATTATGATAATGAGTGGTTAGAAATAGAAATTACTTTTCATTTTATAGATTTTTGTTTGAAAAGTATTTATATTGTGAGTCCATTGATTGAAAATGAAATTTTATCAATTTATGAATTTGTGGATGGAGGCTAAAGTACATGAATTTCTACATGGAAAATTTGGACTATATTAGGTGAATATTAGGGGTGGACATGGGTCGGTTCGGTTCGATTTTGAAGAGAATCGAATCGATCCAAAACAGGGACGTAGCCAGGAATTTCATCTTGGGGGGCGCGAAAATACGGGGGGTGGAGAGGGGCGGAGCCCCCGAATTTTTATTTTATTTTATTTTTTTAACTAAGATGATTGAAAACGACAATTTTGAGTACTCAAAATAGGCAAGTTAGAAAAAATCAACATTCAAAAAGAAAAAAATCTTCACATGGGATACGGAACCTTTGAAATCCGAATTGAGAATCAACACGGCAAGACCAGTAGGAAAAATCAGGGATAGCCCAGCGGGATTGGGAGTTAGCCAATAACCACTATAAATTCAACACAAAAGAGAGTAAGAGACAAATCACAAAACAAAACTAGCAAGAACAAATCTTCATCTGATGGTACTTTGTGTGCGAGAGCGAGAATCTCTGTATGTTGACTGTTCTATCAATCTATTTCTTTTCAATGAAAAACCCACCAAGTTACTACATTTGTTCATGTCTCTAACACAAGAAAAAACCAACCTCTAACCCGTGGGAAATTTGAATGGAGATTAGGGAACCAAATGGGCTGCTCTAGTGAGGAATAAGGATTTCAAATTTTCAATATAGTAAATTGGTAATTCGTGAATGAGTGTGATGATTGTGTTATGTTTTAATTGAATTGGATTGAATTTTTCACTTTTGGGTAATGAGCATTAGGCTCAATCTTTTTTTATTTTTTAACTGGACTTGGTTGATTGCAAAAAAAAATCTGGGGCAAGTGTAAGATTTTTGTATGGTTGAATTTTAAAGCGTAAGTTATTGGTTCAATATTTATTGATGGAAAAAAATTAAAAAATTTCAAATTTTTGCGGAGGCGAGTCAAAATTCTTGGGGGGCGAAACTGAAAAATTCATTAAAAATTAACTACGAATAGTGGATCAGCGGACAATGTTGGGGGGCGGTCGCTCCTCCCCACCTCCCTAGCTCCGTCTCTGATCCAAATTTTCGGGTATTTAATAAATGGAACCATCAGATCCAAATATAATTATGGAAACCGTTCGGTTTCGGTTCAGTTCCGTACCATAATTAATTTTTTTAACATTTACAACACTACATAAATACAACTAATGACATCTTCATTCGTAATTTTTACAAATTAACGTAGCCCAATTTAAAAACACATAAATAATAAGCTGTCCAATAAGATTAATTCAATTAACAAAAATATCAAAAAGTAGATGATAATATTAAAACATCGATGACCCATATCAATAATTCATTTGCTTCAAACAGCCTGCATAAAGAAAATGAAATATAACTTAAAAGTTATCAAAATAAAATATCTTTTAAGTATTGGTAATACTTACCAACTATTTGATTTAATCATCAATGGCTTGACTTCCAGGACCGACCCTGAAATTTTAGATTCCCTGTGCGACATTTTAAAATGGTGTCCCTTTCATGAAATGAAATAAAATATATTTCAATAATATTATATTATCGCAAAATTATAATATTTAAATACTGTTTATTTTTTTAAATGTCGTGAATAAGAAAAATACAAATAAAGTTCAAAAGCACCTTCCAAATTTCATCAAAATTCATGTCATCAACAAAAAACCATTCAAAGCCCTAAACTTTTCGCACAATTTCATATGAAAAAATCTTGAAATCAGGAACACCAAATATAATGTGTAAACTTTGAAATACAACAAATCATGTAAAAATATTTCTTCTTGCATTTCTGGAAGCAAACTAACTAATTAAACTTTCGTTTCTAGCAAATCTTGTTCAATAGATATCAAAATTAGACCATTCAATTGTTCTTATAACATGGTTGATTGTAAATAATATTTTAATAACTTCAATTTTTAAAAATTTCTTTCGGCATAATAACATTAATTGTCAATAATACTCTGCAAGTAATAAATGTATTCGAAAAGTGATTCAATCTTTTCAAATAAGTCAATATATCAAAAGTTGTCTTTGTTTCTTTCGATATTTCAAGCAAGTTAATATATCAAAAATTGTATTTGTTTCTTTTGGTAAATATTTCGTAAATTTTTTAATTTTTGAAGCAAATTTTTGGCATCAAGATTGCAAAAATTTACATGTCTTAGAATGATGTCAAGACAATCACAACATACTTTCAAATCAACATCATCCAATGCGTTAACTTGTCAAAAGAAAATAAAAATTCATTTTTTTTCATATGAATTGAATTGATCAAACATTTGATCAAGTGATCCAATTGCTTGATCTACTATATAAAGGAAATAATTGATTATGAAAAAATCTTCAAGTGATTGTGCATCATTTACAATGTCATTTTTATCAAAATGTTTCTTCCTACGAATTATCCTTTGTACTCTTTTCCCTTTTCCTTAAAATTATTTAAAGCATGATACTATTCAAGAAAATTATAACTACTCAATTACATTATTCTTAGCTTTAGTATCTTATGTGACTATATATCATACCAAATCAAATGCATACAATTAATAAAGAAACAATTCATAAATGAAAATAGTTAAGCACAACACACTGAAATCAGCTATGAAGGAGCATAAACCATTTGAATCATTTTCCATACTTTAATAAAAATGTCTTGGTATAAAATGCAATTAGGAATAAGAAACACAACAATATTAATAAATTTTAAAATTAATAAATATTTTAAACATATAATTATGCATATACATACACAAATAACAAATTTTTTTTGGTGCCCCTACAATGATAAGGCCATGTGTGGTCGCTCAACTCGCGTACCATCAGTGTCGCCTCTGTTGACTTGTTATAGCAAGAAACTCTACAAAAATAATTGAAAAAACACAATTAACATACACAAATAAATTAAAAATTGTTCAACTAAAAAGATTTAATAATAATGTCCAAATGTTGGGCTAACAAAGTTACAAAAAATTAATTTGACTGCATTAATTTGTTTAAAATAATTTAATTAACTCAATATAAAAAATAAAAAAATTATTTAGATTCGAGTCTTATTCGGTTTTTCGATTCTTGGTCTAGAACCGAGAACTGACCAAAACATATCGATTCTCAATTCGGGTACTCGTTCGGATATTTAACTTTTGAAGAATCGCTTGGTTCGAAACTTTTGTCTAGTCCGAGTGAATATTCTTCTTGTAACCCGCAGCCACAGACCCACAAGTAGCCAACTAGAAGACATTTTATATTCAACAAATAAAATAAAAAATAAAAAAAATTCTCGTAATCCGCATCCACAGACCCACAAGTAGCCAAGTGTGGAATTGAAAAGTAATTTACACGAGGGCGGTTGTTTCTTGTACTATCACACGTACTAAAATATCAAGAACGTACAATTGTATGACTGTCTAGGTTTTGTCTGGTCTGATTTGTTTTGAATGCATTGAATCCTCTTCTTCTTCTATTTCTTCATGAAATTTTTGTTCGAAAATTTGATCAAGAAAAGTAAGCCCTATTTGGTGGTCTTTTTGGATAAAAACATCTTTCTTTTTTAACGGTGAGTTTTTGGAGAATGTGTGGTTAAAAAGTAGAGAAAAATTTTGGATTTATGAGTAAAATATTTTATTTTGTGAATGTGTTGTTAAAAATGAATATGTAAAAAAAAAGTTTTGAAAAATGAGAGACAAACAGGGATTAAAAAACACATTAGCTTTTGTTTCATATAATTTTTTTTTTAAAAAAAATTCATTTTAAAGAGTATATTCTCAAAAAATAATACCTTTTATAAAATTTATAAACCCTTGGCTGTTCTCTTTGTGTTTCAATTTTGTGTTTTGAGTTTTGAATTCATTTTGTGTTTTGTGTTTTGAGTGTTTGTTTTGAAGTTTCTGAAAATGCGTTCTTTTTGTCATTCTGAAAACTATTTCTCAAAACATGAAAATAGAAAACGTGTTTACTTTGAGAATTTGAGAATTTTTTTTTAATAATATTTTATTCAAGAAATCTGATTATTCAATAAATTTTAATAGTTTAATGTTATTATAATATTAAATAACATATAAAATTTGAAGTTGATGAATCTTGAAATATTTGTTTCCAGATATAAAAACACATTAAATTAAATTTGACAAATCCTTATTTTTGTTCTTGCACGTAACTTGTAATCAAAATTCGAGTTTTGTGTGTAAATCTCCACTTTGCTTGGAAAATCTCAAGTTTCATAGAAAGTGCAATAAAAAGACAGTTTCAAGGATGCATATAATGTGAGAAATTTAGTCCGTAGCTTTTGTTACACATGTTTTCCACAAGTAAAATAAAATATCAATGGTACAATAATTAAATTTATAGTTCAACTTCAAAAAACGAAGTGCAATTTAGAGTTGTGGATAAAAATTTATGTGTGTTTGAAATTAGAATCCGAGCTAGTCCAAAGTCTCCTACGTGAGCAGCCACATCTTCATCCAGAAGAACATTACTTGGCTTGAGATCAGTGTACAAGGGGAGTTTCACAGTCATGATGTAGATATTCCATTGTAGAAGCAATGTCTATGGCTATCTCCAATATCTTATTTAAAGTAAGACTCTGCCTTTGATCATCACTCTTGCTGTGAAGCCACTTCTCTAAGCTTCCATTTGGCATGAACTGAAGAACCAAAGCCTTAAATGTGGGACTTGAAAAAGCACTTAGGATCTTGAACAACCTTGAATATCACCACATATGCTTGATTTCTCCAGTCCAACAACCTCACCAATTGCAGATTCCCCATCTCTGTTTCGAACAACAGTTTTAAAGTTAGGATGGTACTTATAGAACTCATTCTTTATTATAGAGTGAACCACATTAGTGTCAACTAGGAGTGCCAACAGACTAATAGTTTTGCAAGGGAGATTAAATATGTGCTCAAGATTTCACTCCATAGACTGACCACCAAAATCATCACAATATGATACGAGGTAGGAGTTCCCACAAACTTCACTTTTGTCCTCTCCATTCAGAACCAGGGCCAAACCAAAAGAAAGCCAACCAAGCCGTAGGCTCTCCTCACCCATTGCAGATTACAGCAAGTTATACTAACCAAGTCAGCTAAAGACACCTACAGAAACCTTCAAGTTGCTTTGGAAATTCAATCAAGAACCTAATGCAGGATTTAGTAATTACAAACCCTAGCGAACAATCATCCTTCAAAACACGTGCAAAGGAGATTAAATATGTGCTCAAGAACTTCAAATGTTTATTAATAACCCATTTAATTCACTATTGAGGCTTTCATTCTTCACAAGCTAGTAAGTACGAGTACAAATAATTCAATATCTTCAGAATACCTATTTTTCTGTTTCCATCTCGTCTATCACGAGGAGCCAATTTCCAAATACACTAATAATTCAATCTCCGAATTCAAAATTCATCAAAAAGTCAATCACCCAGCATTTTACATCATAACATAAAAAAATTATTGTAATCAATTCAAAATCAAATACGTTCTGCATAAATATCCATGATGTTAATAAATGACGCTGAGAAGCACTTACAGGAGTATAAGCTGTCAATAAATACAACGGAGAGCAAAACTTGAAACGCTATTATGCTAATACTGAAATTCTTCCTTGAAATTGTAAAGTCGGCTCAGGAATACTAGGGTTCCACTGGCGCATCTCCTTCGTCGCCGATTGCAGTGTTTGAGCGGGTCACCGGCGTCGAGAAGAGAGATGGAAGAGACGGGATTGGAAGAGGAGATGAGGAAGACTGGAAGAGATGGTTTTGAATGTTACCGTGTTTTCCAATTTTGGGGCCATTTTGGAGCGTTTCCCGTGTTTTCCAATTTTGGGGCATTTTTCATAGAAAACGTCCAAAACGTTGAAAACCTCATTTTGTGTTTTCAGTACAATTTTTTGTTTTCAAAAACACATTTTCGAAAATAGGAAAGAGAACGCGTTTTCACTGTTTTGGAAAATCGAAAACAGAAAACGGTTTGAAAACGGCAAAGAGAACATGACCTTAATTTCTCAAGGGAAAAAGAGGTTTTAAATTTCAACTCATTGGAATTCATTTCAAGTTGCAGCTTATTTTGCTCAGATTAAAACAGTTAATTCTTTTATTTGACTCTTGTTTATTCCTATAAAAGCTCCCTACACAGCACCTCAATTTATACATATAAATCATAGAATTATTGCATTTGTAGTAATCTGCTGAATGCTTCTTTCAAGGCCATAACCTGTCTTTTTGTTTTTATTAGCTAGTGTAGTCGTTCCTAAATTATAGAATTAATCTCCATGTACTGGGTAGGGATCCATAGAAGCCCTACACCTCACCTCAATAAAAAAAGTTTAAAAAAAAATTATCTACCCCCATGTGTGAGTTGTCTGTGAGGGTTATGTGAACTCCCATCCTGTAAATATAACTTCTTTTTAAATTATATTATTGTCCTCGTTATTATTAGTGGTGGGCGACTTAATATCTCAATCATGTTAATTTCTTTAAAAATCTCGGGAACCCGTATCCCTCTCATTTTGACTTGTATCGATCCACTACAACTAATAGTTGGGACATAACTTTGTCCCATCACAAGTTTTCAAATTTGAGGTAGGTTCTTGGTACCGTTCAAAGTTTTCATGGAGACTTTTGAAAAACATATTGATTTGGAAATCGATTGATACCAAGTTCATAATTTTGATTAAGCCAAAGTTGACTATTAAAAATGAATTTAATAATTCGATCTCTTGTACTTTAATTCTTTACTAAGGGGTAGGTTCTTGAAAAGATTTCGTAATATTCACGGCAAACTTTACAATACATTTTTGAGATTGAAAAACCTTTGAATGATAATTTCCAACTTTATATTAATTTTTGACTTATTTTCGAGCTATATTTTTTCAATCGTCAGGGTAACTTGTTGAAAATATTTATTGGGCAAAGAGGTGTGTGAGATGTCAAATTTTGGATTGGGAAGGGGAGGCGGGGGGGGGGGGGGGTGTCACGTGCCAAACACATGGCTCCTCCACTAATGACAATAGATAAAGGAAAAGTCAAGAATAATAGAACAAATCCTATTGGGTGAGGTACTATTATTTAAATGAACAAGTGAAGATAGAACTTTATTGATCATTATTTTGTCGACAAGTGACAATTTTTTGCTATATAAGGATCAATCAATGAGAGTTCATCCTCATCAAGCTTAAAATTTCAGTTCCAAGAACTTCTAAATTAATTGAAACTATGGCAACTTCTGCTGCAACTGGAGACAAGTACAGGGATTATTTGACTGAAGAGGATATCAAGAACACCAAATGGAATTTTGGTCCTCCAGACTATGATGCTGTAAATAAGCTCTTTGAAGAAGGGAGAACTAATGTATGCGATTTTCGACCTTTATTTTCAATTTATTACCTATAAATATTAGTTTCTGATGCAAGTTGACTCTGCAGTAGTACGCATGATTCGTGGAAAAAGCTTATTTTTCAATATGAAAATAGATAATCTGTTTCTATACATCGATCATGTTTTTTTGGTTAACTTTCTATTTGATTTTTTTTTTTTTTTCCGGATTTTGCATTAATTGTAACGCTAATGGATGTGTCTATGGTAGATATGGCCTGAAGGATCACTTGAAGAGAAAGTGCAGAGGCTTGTGAAGACATGGGAAATGGAACTGGTACACAAGGCAGATCCAAATCAGTACAAGACCCTTGATGCAAAGAATTTCAAACTTGGTGTCAATGGTATGTTTTCTTTAGAACCACAACGAGGGCGAGAATTTTATTAATATGGCAATTCACGAGTACACGTTAGGGAGGGAAGTTGAACGTTGTGTAACATAGGCCAAAGCAATATTAAAAAAAATAGAGACATCATTCTCATGACATTTTATCAGACATTGCTCATTTAGATTAAAAAAAAAGAACGAAACTTGGTCCGGTTAAAGACGAATTAACCTCCCCTTTTTGACAAAGCTTTTAGAAATTATAAGCTGGTGGGTTCCAAGAAATGTAAGTTAAAAGTGAATAAATGTTATGCGTCCAACGAAATGTGTGGTTAAAATGAAATTTGACCAAATTGTAATCTCAAAAACGATTCGTCCATAAGGCCCTCAAAATTTATGTACTTCCATTCTAGTTTACTGCCTCAGTGCCTCTCTGTTTTCTTCTTCTAAAAGGCTCCCTTAGAGGCCCTCAAATTAGTTAAGTCGCTTCTGGATGTGACTTGTGATTAATATATAAATTCCCGGTAGAAGGAGATTTTGTCAAGGAAACGCATTTAACAATGTCTTTACTGTAACATCGTAAACAGGTAGAAAGTTTTTGACATTGGAAGAAATTGTTAAGGTTGGGGGAAGCTACAATGTGTTTCTTCAGACATCCTTGCCATCGCCTTTGAGGTTCTATGATCCTGCGGAGGAAACAGCTGATTCATCGCAAACACTTTTCAAAACAACATTCGCACGTGGATTTGCTGTGGAGATTCTTGAAGTGTATTCAGGACCTCCTAAAATTGTGTACAAATTCAGGCATTGGGGTTTCATGGAGGGCCCTTTTAAAGGGCATGCTCCTACTGGAGAAAAAGTGGAATTTTTTGGGTTGTCCATTTTTGAGGTACCTCCACTTGAGCTTCATCTTTAACTAATATCCTTTTAAGTACTTCTTCACTGAGGTACCTCCACTGGATAGCATCCAGGAAGAATTTTTTTTTACTGCTGAGCCCAGTGCTGCTTAACATTTATAAGGTTCCGAGGACTTGTTGGATAGTATTAAGGATGAAAAAAAAGTTAAAATCTTGTCTATTTTATTGTCTTATAATCCAATACAACATACTAAATTTGTTTCGGTTTTGCTTGGTTTGATGAATTGGAAAGAAAATCTATTTTAGTATCTAGTCTAGTATTGCATACTACACATTTTTTGCCTTGTTTGGTAAGGTGAATTACTATTATTTCATTGTTTTGTCGACTACTATAAACGCGTTCTTTGATGTGCTAAAACAGTTGGATGAAAACTCCAAGGTCGTGAAGGTGGAGTTCTTCTGTGACCGTGGAGAACTGTTGGCTGGTCTGATTAAGGGAAAAACCTCGGATGGTTCCACTGTGGCGACGCTTTCCGGCTGCCCTTTCATGTCTAGCTAATGGGATAGCATTGTCGATGAAGAAGCCTTTTCAGCAGCTATGAACTTTTAAATAAAGGAACTGTTTGATATATGTTTTGATGAATAAATCAGGAATGGATTGAATGGATTGACATTCTGTACCATAGAAAATGTATTCATCTAAGGATTTTCAAATTAATTGCTGCATTTATATTTGTTTTGTGGGATTTTATGCATAATATATAACAACAGTCGTTCTGATTTTTGTCTTCCTTTATTCAATATTTGAGAAAAAAAAAAAAGAAAGAAAGAGAGAAATCTCAATCTACAACCTGTTAAACATGATGACTTCAGTAAAACAAAGTGGAAATATAATTTGTCAGTCTCATCTTTCATGAAAATTATGTATGGTAACGGACAAATTAAGTCCAGTGCGCGTGCTTATGCTATGTACCAAATGTATCCAAAATTATTAAATTATTGTATTAAAACAATTGTTGGAATTATTGTAAATGGTGTATAAATAAAGTGAAATAGGTCAGTTTTCCGTTCAAATTTAAGTGGGACCCATACTACTCCAAAATTAACCGAACGAAGCATATTCACGTTGCAGTGATCAATGTGATATATTTATTTATCGAAAATCATTATGAATTAAATGAAATATTTAACTTTTAAGTTATCCACTTGAAAAATTGAAGAATTTGATTGGAACTCTTATCCCATACGGACAATCTTAGGAAAAATTGTTTGTTTTACGTGATGGAAGTTTGACAATTTTGGCAGTAATTTTGGGATGGGAAGACCTAGATCCTATTGGGTTCGATCCTAAACCCATATGCAAGCGCGCCACTGGTTGACACGACACATGTATGTGTGTTGTTGCATCCATTTCTTAGGGGTGTACATGAGTTGGGTTGGGTGAGTTTTTGCCTCAATCTAAACGCAATCCAACATGATCGATTTATCAAAATTTAACTCAATTCAACTCGTGTAAATTTTTTCTATTTTGTTTAAGAAAATGTAGATTTCTCTTCCTAGTCAAGTTTGGCGGACTAGATTTCACTTAAGAATTGATTACAATTTCGTCTTTTTTGTTATCTATTTTTAAAATATTTGAATTCAAAAGATTTTTTTTCCCTAAATTACGTCTTGTCTTGCGAGTAATCTTTTCTTAACATAAAAGATGTTCCGGCACATAGAGCTTGTTTGGGCGCGATACCTTCTATATTTTTAGAAAAAATATGACTGTTGTAGAAATTACAGGAAACCCTACTTTTTAAGATTAAACTTCAAAAATCAGGTGAGAAGTTTAATCTTTCAAAAATCACACACACACACACATATTTTTTATATTTAACTAATTGTTAATAATAATATTATAAAACTAAAAATTAATTTATATACACCAACCTCACCTTAAATCCCTAATTTCGATTAGGGCTTTCAACATAATTCTCTGTCTTGTCTTCTCACTCTCTGCCTTCTCCATTCGTCTTCTCACCAACGCGGTTGTGCGCAACGCCACCGACTATTTCTCTCTCTCCATTTCGATTCATCGTGCCTCCACCTCCATCTGCCTCTTGCAGTTGCTTCGCCCTGACACACTCTCTGTCCTCACCGTTCTTCTCTCTTCCAATCTGACGAAATATCACTCCGGCATCAGAGGTGCAGCCGCGTCGTGACGGCGCCCTTACACGATCCATGGTCTGAGCACACAGATCTGTTGTTTTTTTTCCTTTTTTTTGGTTGGTTGTTGTGGAATATGGACTCAGTGCAGATCCGTAAATGACTTAACGGTGGATGTGGATTGTTGTTCTAGCGCGATGGTGGTGCAGTGACGTGTGCGCGCACGAGCGTGCGTACGACGGTGGGTGTCTGTGCGTACGATCGACAGTGGGTGCGGTGGAGGTTTTGCTGTGGCGTTGTGCTTGCGGTTGGCGATTTTGCGTGTGGTTGGTTGGAGGTTGGTGTCTGTGCGTGCAGTTGGTGGTGGGTGCGATGTCTGTGCGTGCGTTTGGCAGTTTTGCGTGCGACGCCATGGTGTTGGTGGTGGATCGGGTGCTGCGTGCGTGCGGTAGGTGTCGAAGTAGAGTTGATGTTGGCACTGGGGGGTATTCTGTCTTTTTGTTGTTGGTGGTGGCAGCGGTTGTGTGCGTGCGGCACCGTGGTGTTGGTGATGGTTCAGGCGCTGCGGATTGGTGGTGGTTGTTTGGCGATGATGGTGACACTTATGGTGAGTTGTGGCTATGTTGGCGATGTTAGTGATAGTGGTCGTGGTGAGTTGCCGGTTGTGGTAGTGGCGACAGCGTAGGGTTAGGGTATGTGAGACGGTGGTAGTGAGGTGATGCTGTACAGTCTTTGCGACCAATAAAAGAGTTAATTGTTACATTAACATATACCGTGACTTGTAAAATTTGTGACTTGTGATTGAAAAATAATACGCGACCTATTATTTTAATAAGTTGTGACCTATAAAATATGTGATTTGTGACCAAAAATAATGTGTGACCAATTAATTTGAGAATTTCACCAATAAAATAAATGAGTAGTGCTCAATAAAATTTTCGATTCGTCATCGATGAATAATATCTGACCTAAAAATTGTGGCAGTGACTCACAATTTATTAAGTTGTAATCGAGTTGCGACCAATAAAAATTTTGATTTTTTGATCAATGAATAATCTGTGACATAAGACTTTCTATTCGTGATCGATAAATAACATGTGACCTATAAAATTGTTGATTTGTGACAAAAAATAAGTTGTGACCATTATGAGTTGTTAAGGTCACATGTTTGAGTTAACAAGTTATATTCATTTTTTATATGTCAGAAATCAATATGAACGGGTCACAAATCAATATTAATAGGTCACATGTGTTTGTGGAGTCACGGTTCAAAAATACAGGTCACATTTACCATAATAGTCGTCGGAACGATCATTGGCATAGTCGTTGTAATTGGAGCAGTCGTCGAAAAGGTCGCCAGAGTAGTCATCGGAATCGGAATAGTCGTCGGAGCGGTATATATATATATATGTCAAATATCTGATTTTAAAAATTTAAAAATTGTTTTCTTATTTTTGAGATAGTATATAGTAAAAATAGGATAAATGAATTTTTACCCTTTTCCTTTTCTTTCCAATTTTGTCTTCTCCACAAATGCACAAACGTCAAAACAAGGGTATAACGGGAAGTTGAGCATGAACATCTTTAATAAATCATGGATTGCAATTGCATTGTATTGGTCGGCCATGTGATGTGACCCAATAATACATTTTTTTGAATGTAGTAAGCACTATTTTTATAGAGACGGGTCAGAATTGCACGTGCAATGTACGTGTTATAGTATAATTGGCTATATGATAGCATAAATATAAAAAAAAGTTATTTGTTTTAATCATTAGTTACATTAAACTTAAAATATGTGACAAAAATAATATTAAGAGATTTGATTCAAAACTTATTTTCTAGACTTTGCGTTTGAAGGTCTCCCTATTCTTTTTACAAAAAGATAGGGCATAGATGATTAGGTATTGATGCACTACTAAGAAGATGATGGAGTTCAACATAGCTCTCATTTTTCTACCTATTGAGGTGAGACATTATTTCTCGTTCATCTCGTGCTATATAATATCCCATTACATGTATCAGTTACACTAGTATTTAATTTATTTATCAAGACCCTATGCAAGACGTATATAGTCAAGACTAATTGATTAATGATAATACAGTACAGAATTTAGGACAAATCAAGAGTTTTTATCAGTATTAAAGTCACAACACAACGAAAACTTCCATTATAGAGGCAAAAAGAACGACAAACGACAACCTAACTTCATAAATTCCGTCGAATATCTTTTCAACGTGTTCCAATGATACTGTACATTAAATCCATTTAAAAAAAACTAAAATAACTCACTTAATAGAAAATGTTTGTCTATCAGCACTGCATGATATATGAAGATTCTTCTGAAAATCATCGAACTCCTTCAATATTCATTTTAACGCCATAAATTTACCATTTTGAACCGTAAAAATTGAAGAAAAATGAAATTAAGAGATATTGGTGTGAGTACAGAGTAGAGAAGAAAAATTAACGATTATGATTTTACGTTTAATAATTTAAAATAATTTATATTTAAACTTAATAGACAATATATGTATTATTATCACATTTTAAGTTTTTTTTTTAAAAAAATTAAATCGATCCAAATTGATATTAATATCGTGAAATATCGAATCAAATGAAAAATTGTAGGAAGATAAAGTTCGAAAAAAAATACATTAGAATGTGGTTGAGATTGAAAAAATATAAACAATCACTACCTTACGTTTTACAATTAATGTAAAATTATTTTTGATATTTAAAATTTATCAATCATATATTTATTAAGGCTGCACTTCATTATTTTTAACAAATTTTAAATCGTTTAAAACGAATATTTGTAACTTAAAATATTGAATCAAACGTTAAAAAAAAGGGTTTAGCCGAGCCGAGCCATTCAGCTTGGTTTATGAATAGTGAAAGTGAACTCACTTTTTTATATCAAATCAAATGAAAAATTGTAGGAAAATGAAGTTCGAAAAAAAGACATTGTAATGTGGTTGGGATTGAAAAAAAAACATAAACAATCACGACTTTACGTTTTACAATTAATGCAAAATTATTTTTTATATTTAAAATTTATCAATTATATATTTATTATGGTCGCACTCACTCTTTTATATCGGATATATAACATATATTTATTATGGCCGCACTTCAACATTTTCAACAAATTTTAAATCGTTTAAAACGAATATTTATAAATTAAAATACTGAATCAAATGTTAAAAAAAAAAAAGGCTTAGTCAAGCCGAGCCTTAAAGTCATTCAGCTCGGCTCGGCTTATGAATAGCGAAAGAGAACTCACTCTTTTATATCGAATTAAATGAAAAATTGTGGGAAAATAAAGTTCGGAAAATGACATTAGAATGTGGTTGGAATTGAAAAAAAAAATAAACAATCAGGACTTTACGTTTTACAATTAATATAAAATTATTTTTGATATTTAAAATTTATCGATCATATATTTATTATGGCTGCACTTCAATATTTTTAACAAATTTTAAATCGTTTAAAACGAATATTTGTAACTTAAAATGCCGAATCAAACGTAAAAATAATAATAATAATAATAATAAAAAAGACTTGACCGAGCCGAGTCATAAATCCATTCGGCTGGCTCAGCTTATGAATAGTGAAAGAGAACTCACTCTTTTATTAATGTAGGAGTATGATAGGATAAATGAGCTTTCATATGATTTTTTTTTTTTTAGGTGTTCACATTCGACGACTAATCCTAGGGTCTATGTCTTAGCCACTCAAGACGCAGATCAGTACACCGCGAGATGTGCCCCAAACTAGTAAGAGTCCAAAATCCCCCAACTAATTTGCCAAAATGTCGAGTGAGTCAATATATGTGGCACCTTGCTTTCCAGGAGAGAGCCTATTTTCCAAAAGCCCCATGAATGGAACTCACGATCTCTAATCTGCTAACAATTAAGAGCTCTGTCATTTGTCAGTTGGGATGTGCCCCAAGGGCGCCTTCGTATCGTTTTGATCCGAAAACATGGAGGATCCTATGCTTCTCGAGACAGACTGCCGAAAGCTAAAATATTCTGGATAATTACCTAAAAATCTGACATTATGAAAATGATAACTAAATTGGAGAGGAGGACAGGTCTTTTGACTCGATTGGCAGAAGAATGTGCTAATCCGCAGCCACAGGCCACAAGTAGCAAGTTGATGACATAAAATTACGTGGAGTTTTAACAATTATTGACATAAAAGTACTAAAATATTAGGGAAAAAAAAGAGCTCTTGCTTGACATGACTTAGAACATGTTCGGTACGGTTTAAAATTCAATTAAAATTGAAAATATAATCGTTATTGGATCATATTCATCTAATAAAAGTCAACAATAACGACTAATTTTTCAATTTTAATCCGATTTTAATCTCTACCGAATACGATTAAATTTTTAATAGACTAACAAAAATTGATGTAATGCATAGTTAAAAAGTAATGATTTTTATAAAATTAATTGTTGACTTTGATTTAAATCAAAATCGACTTAGAGCATAATTGTATGACTTCGGCTAATGGTATTTTTCTAAAAACTCATTTTAATTACATATTCATCAATAAAATAACTCTAACACATGGACACATAATTTTTTCTATGTTCTAACGACTTATTTTTCAAGAAATTCACTTTTCATAAAATCTAATTATCAATAATCCACATCAAATTAGAAAATGGAAAATAGTTTTTAATTTCAACTAATTGGTTTTCATGTTGAGTTGGAGATTATTTTGTTGGATTGGAACCATTCTTTTTCTATTTGACTCATATATCTTCCTATAAAGCTCTCTATACAATATCTAAATTTATAAACAATTTATATACACATATCAATCATAAAATACTAAAAAATTATTATGTATCTGTTTGGGGGGGTTTTTTTTTTTTTTTAATAATCACATTCACTCATAAAATAAAGTTACAAATAAATCAAAACTTTTTCTTATTTTTTAATCACATATTTGTCAAAAAAATTACTATCTCAGAACACGTTTCTTTTTTGAGCCATGCTATGTGTACAACCGAGGTTGACAAACCTCTCACATGGAGGGTCCACTTTTTTATTTTTGAATTTTTTAAACATGCGGACCCCACACGCATGTGAGGGGTTGTCAACCTCGGTTGTACAAATAGAATTATTCTTCTTTTTTCTCGAAATCTCATTTTAATGGAGCACAAACTCGCAGAACTGTCAATTATTTGCTTAATGCTCTTTTAGAGGTCACAACTTACCTACCTTATTGGTTTTATTAGCTAGTGTGGTCCGTCGTAATTACTATAATTATCCTCGATATTAGGTCTGCTGTCGGCATCTTAATATCTTAATATACTTGTCTGTTTACATTATGTTAATTTCTTTAAACTGTCGGAGACTTGTCCTCTAAAGTCCAATGAATTTAGCGCTGAGAAAACGAACTATGTTCATTGCTCTATCTACTAAAAAATATTAAACAACTAGCAGCTTAGGAACTAAGTACAGCATGTTTGTTTTAGTATTGTGAAACAATATAAACTAATTTGATGAATCAACCAAAGGAGGAATAAGAGGAACCAATTCTTGAGCCGCCAACGAAAACTAGGTTTCTATTGACAGAATTATGTTTATATATACACAGGGGCGGACCGAGACCAATTTTCTTGTGGGGTCAAAAATGAGATTTCAAAAATATTTAGGTTAAAAAAAAAACTCAATTTTTTTTTTTGTGGGGTCATCTGACCCCATGTGGGTCCGCCCCTGTATATACAAGAAGACCAAAACTAAAAGGAAACCTACCAAAGAAAGGAAACTTAAAATATTATGCATAAATAAACTACCCTGTTTGTTGTAGATTAAAATTCCATTTTTAGTAGATTTTGATAAAAGTTGATATAATGTGTTGTTAAAATTAATTGTTGACTTTGACTTAAAATTTAAATCAGATTTTAATTTGTACCAAACATGGCTTATATAAGGCTAACAAGTATACCCCCATTTTGACTTGTATCGGTCCACTAGTCATTGGGGCATAACCTTGTTCCACTAAAATGATTTCAGATTTTGTTCTTCACTCTTCGAGGTAGGTTCTTGGTATTGTTCGAAGTTTTCCTGGAGACCTTTGAAAAACATATGTATATTGGATTGGAAATTTATTGCTGACAAGTTCAGAATAATGACTAAGCTAAAGTTGGCTACTAGAGATGAATGTAATAGTTCGATCTATTATACTTTGATTCTCATTTTAGAGTCACCTCTTTTGACTTATTTTCGGAGTACATTTTTCATCAATCAAAGATAGGTTCTTGGTACTATTACGAAGTATTCATAGTGAGTCTCGCAATGCATCTTTTTGATTGAACAATCGTTCAACATGAAGTTCGAAATAATGAACCAAAGATAGCGGTTAGAAAATTGATTATTAATTCTATTTTTTTTTTTTTAAATCAGTTTGGAGTCACCTCATTTGGTGTATGATGTTGAGCTAAGCTCTTCACAAATATTAAATAGTGGGTTTAATAATGAGTAAAGGATGGCCCGTGGAATGGATATAATAATCTTATCTCTCATCTTTTGATTCCCATTTTGATGTCACACTTTTGATTTATTTATTTTTATCTGTATTCTTCAATCATCGGTGGGTTCTCGGAACGATATCATTGGAATTGAAAAATATTAAATAGCGGGTTCAATAATGAGTCCAGGATGGCCGGTGGAATGGATATAACAATCTTATCTCTCATCTTTTGATTCTCGTTTTGGTGTCACATAATCTTATCTCTCATGTTTTGATTCCCGTTTTGGTGTCACACTTTCAATTTATTTTTGATCTGTATTCTTCACTCGTTGGTAGGTTCTGGGAATGGTTTCAATATGTTCGCGGCAAACTTCGCAACGCATCTTTTGAGATTCAAAAACTGTTAAATGATAATTTCAAACTTTATATAACTTTTTTGGCTTATTTTTGGGCTACATTTTTTCAGTCATCAGGGTAACATGTTGAAACAATATTTATGGGCAAAGAAGAGGGTCCCGTGCCAAACACATTGCTCCTCAACTAATGACAATAGATAAAGGAAAATTCAAGAAGAATAGAACAAATCCTATTTGGTGAGGTGCTATTATATAAATGAATTAGTTGAGTTAGAATTATTTTATCATTATTTTGTTTACCAGTGACAATTTTTTGCTATATAATTAAGAATCAATCAACGAGAGTCCATTCTCATCAAGCTTAAAGTTTCAGTTTCAAGAACTTCTAAATTCAGTGAAACTATGGCAACTTCGGCTGCAACTGGAGACAAGTACAGGGATTATTTGACTGAAGAGGATATCAAGAACGCCAAATGGAATTTTGGTCCTCCAAACTATGATGTTGTAAATAATGTTATTTCCGGAGTATCTCCTTCACGACAATCTGACAGAATTACCTTAATGAAATCTACATAGAGTAACAGTATGATCAATATAATCTGAAAAATTAATTCGAGCCCACCGACTTCACGATGTTTCCTTAAAACGAATTTATTACCTTCAAAAGGTGCTAAAGGCATCCAACAATCATTTTCCAGGATATAACGAATTTCGTCTCCTATGGAAGCAGCACAACAATCTGCAAGAGTTCCAGCGAACTCAACGAAGTGTATTTTCTTCGAAATGAATATCAGAACGAGAGAGAGGAAGGATGAGATTCAATGCAGAGAATATTTGCAATGAAAATGGGATTATTATTTTGGCAGTAGGGCTGGCAATTTATAGAATTATTCGTGGTCATTCGAACATTTTTCAAGCCTCTTCAGAACAGTCACCACTATTTAGACAAGCCCCAAAAATCCGAACAGGCATCATGGTTCAATTGGCTGTTAATAGTACAAGGAGGCACCCGCACCCGAACCGAACTGGGGCGGACGGACGGCGGAGCGCGCTTGTGGGGTTTGGATTGAATCCCATAGGATATAGGTCTCCCCCCTTCTAAAGACTATTGGTACCCCTTGGAGCCTAAACCCAATTTCCAAACTTACACTATATAAACCACACCAAAATTTCATAACTTTCCTATGTGGGATAAGTGTATGAGAATTTTCCAATAAATCAAATTCTTCACTATTTAATAGTTCCAAGTGGGTTACTTAGACATTAAATATTTCATTAAATACTAAACTGTTTTCGATAAATAAATATATCACATTAATTCTCTTGCAGAGTAGAACATGAATATGTTAGGTCCCGTTAAAAATAAGGCATAGGTCCCACTGAGATTTGGGCTCAAAGTTGACCCATTTCACCACTACAAAACCATTTTCCAACAAATAAGCTCTTTGAAGAAGGGAGAACTAATGTAGGCGATTTTCGACCTTTATTTTCCATTTATTACCTTGAAATATTAGTTTCTAATGCAAGTTGACTCTATAGTTGTACGTATGATTCGTGGAAAAAGCGGATTTTTCAATATGAAAATAGATAATCTGTTTCTATGCATCGATCATGCAAAACCCTTTTGGTTAACTTTCTGTTCGATTTTTTTTCCGGATTTTGTACTAATTTTAATACCAATGGATACGTATATGGTAGATATGGCCTGAAGGATCGCCTGAAGAGAAAGTGCAGAGGCTTGTGAAGACATGGGAAATGGAACTGGTACACAAGGCAGATCCAAATCAGTACAAGACCCTTGATGCAAAGAAATTCAAACTTGGTGTCAATGGTAAGTTTTCTTTTGAACCTCTAGGGTGAGAACAATTAAGCCCATCTCTCATTTTTTTAAAAGTTTTTTTTCTACATACTTATTTTCAACCACATTCACACAATAAAATATTTTATATGTAAATCCAAAACTTTTCCATACTTTTTAACTACATTATCCAAAAAATCACTATTTAAAACAATATTTTTGAAAAAGTCTTTCATGAATTTCATAATGTGCATTTTTCTTTGAGTACTGAGATTTAGGTTCTCTTAATGTTGGAGTCTCTGTGTGAAATACTTTTTATTGTAGGGGAAGACAATACTTTAAATCAGCTTACATATATTAATTGAACGAGAATGCTAAAATTTTGGATTCTTCAACTATAAAAATTAATATGCATTATGCATAAGTCTTAACTTTTAATTTTGAAGTTTGAACCAGTAGAATTGTAAACGCCCAAAAAATAATTGTCGATTACCGACATATCTCCATGAAAGCATTACCATCTTTTAAATCTTGAACTAATGTACATTAATTTATAATCCTTTGTTTCCTTTCTCCATCACAAAGTACCAACTTCTCTCATTTTAACATATAACGTTTCAAAAAAAATAAAATTTCGAGGCACCCCTGTGGGCTCCTACCCCTTTAACTCTAGGACCATCATACTTCAACGAGCTGACTCCACCCCTGATGCTAAGTAAATGTTAGGGAGGGAGGTCCAACCTGGTGTCACTAGGGCTAAAGCACTATTAAACTCACGAATGGGTCAAGTATGCTTATATATAGAATAGAAAAGCATCATTCTCGTGACATTTTTATCAGACATTGCTCATTTAGATTAAAAAAAGAACGAAAACTTGGTCTGGTTAAAGCCAAATTAACCCCTAGGCAAGTAAAGCCAATTGACATTATGCACAGTGCTTTTAGAGATTATAAGCTGGTGGGTTTCACGAAATATAAGGTTTAAAGTGAATAAACTTTATGGTCCAATGAAATATGTGGTTAAAAATGAAGTTCGACCAACTTGTAATCTCAAAATATGTTCTTCGGTTAGGCACTCAAAATTTATGTACTTCCATTCCAGTTACTGCATCTCTTTTTCTTCTTCTAAAAGGCTCCCTTAGGGGCCCTCAAATTAGTTGAGTCACTTCTGGATGTGACTTGTGATTAATATATGAATTTCCAGTAGAAAGAGTTTTTGTCAAGGAAACTGATTTATGAATGTCTTTGCCGTAACATACGTAAACAGGTAGAAAGTTTTTGACATTTGAAGAAATTGTTAAGATTGGGGGAAGCTACAATGTGTTTCTTCAGACATCCTTGTTATATATTTGTACAATAAATATAATATGTGAAAGAAATAATTAATTAAGGTAAAGTGTCCAACTGGTAAAAAATGTGGAATTTGTGTGGGAGATCAGGAGTTTGAGCCACGCCTCACGCACTATATTAAAAAGTTTTTGATTGGGCCTTGGGGCTTTATTGATTCTAATAAAATAATTATTATTTTTAATTATTTTCGGAATTGTTTAGTGGGTCAACTAGCCAGTAAAACATAATTATTTTAACTGTCCAGTATTTACAACCCATTACCATTGGCCATTAAAACTGTAATTAAATACTGAATCATGGAATATGCAGTTACCTCTATTTTCTGGCTATATAAACTCACTTCTGGACTTTAGAAAACTACTACAACAAAAACGAAATTGTCTCTTCATATATACAGTAAAATATTATACTCAAATTGTCTTTTCATATTTTCTGGAGTACACTTGAGAGTTCTGAAAACCTTTTGTGATTGCTGCACAATTGGATTATTTGATCGTTGTATCCTGGAGGTGATTGTCCACGGAGGTCGCAGCAGTTATCGACGGGCAATTTCGCTTTAGGATATCGTGCTATCACGAGACTCGATCTATTAATAAGTTTTTTCTGCACTTTACTATTATTTTATTCCAACAATCCTTGCCACCATCTTTGAGGTTCTATGATCCTGAGGAGGAAACAGCTGATTCATCACAAACACTTTTCAAAACAACATTCCCACGTGGATTTGCGTTGGAGATTCTTGAAGTGTATTCAGGACCTCCTAAAACTGCGTACAAATTTTGGCATTGGGGCTTCATGGAGGGCCCTTTCAAAAAGCATGCTCCTGCTGGAGAAAAAGTGGAATTTTTTGGGATTTCCATTGTCGAGGTACCACCACTTGATCTTCTTCTTTAACTGCTATCCTTTTGACTTGTTCATTACGGTGCCTCCACTCAGAGCCGGACCTGAGGGGAGGCCCAAGAGGCCGCCGCCTCAGGCCCAGAAATCTTGAGGGCCCATTTTTGGGCTTTTTTTTTTTTTTTTTTTTTTTATATTTTCAGCCCATTTACCTAGTCTTCCTTCCTTCCCCCCATTTAGCCAAGTCCAACCCAGTATCCCAATTCCCACGATTCCCAAATGGCCAAATCCCACCGTCGTTAACCTCACAACTCCCCAGCCGGCCATCCACCACCGTCCATCTCCACTCCTCAGCCAGTCATCCACCACCGTCAGCCTTCCCTAGTTCCCTTAGTTCCCTGCGACTGCGAGCTGCAACTTCCCTTCCCTCATCCCCGCGCAAGTCGCCTCCAGGCTCCAGGTTCCACGCCGGCTCTGTCCGCTACCGCCTCCAGGCTCCACGCCGACTCAGTCCACTGCTCCAGCTCCGGCTCTGTCCGCTACCGCCAGTTCGCCTCCAGGCTCCACGCCGCCGCCCCCTTCACTGCCTTCATTAATCACTGAATCAGGTACGAGACCTCACTACCTCAGACCAGGGCCGAAATAGAAAACCTTCATGCTTCATGGCCTATTTTCAATTTTCTTCATGGCTTCATCACTAATTAATTTGATTAATTGATTTCAATCTTTGATTTACAATTTACAATTTTTCATTCCCAGCTGAAGCTCGACTGCTCGAGACTCGAGTTACAGTTACAGCCTTACAGGCTTCCAGCCGGACCAGCCTTGTTCAATGAGTTGAGCCTAAGCCCTAGCCAGTAGCTCCTACAGATCCGGGTATGTCTCTTGATTTCATAGGAGTTTTTTGCTTCCAGATTGAGATTTGAGAATTTGAGTTTGTATGAATTTGAGAATTTTTGAGAATTGAGTATGAATTTGAATTTGAGACTCTGTGACTGTATGGATATTTGGAATTTTGGATTATGATTTATGAATTTGAGTATGTATATTGGATATTTGGATAATGAATTTGAGAATTTGAGTATGGATATTGGATATTTGGATAATGAATTTGAGATTTTGAGTATGGATATTGGATATTTGGATAATGAATTTGAGATTTTGAGTATGGATATTGGATATTTGGATAATGAATTTGAGATTTTGAGTATGGATATTGGATATTTGGACGTATAAATTGAATCTATGAATGTGATTGTATGATTGAATATGTGTTATTGTTATTACTTCTCTAGTTCTCTGGATTTGACTTGATATAGTGTGATTGAATGTGTTAGTGTTATCATATGAATGTGATAGTGTGATTGAATTGGGATTTTGATGTTTTGTAAATCTACATTCGCTCATGTTAATTGTAATGTTCAATTTCAGTAACCGTTAGCTGTTGAGTGATTTGAGTCCAATATCATGGCTCCAAAATATGAATCTGGAGCTCAAAAAAAGAAGAAGAGAGAAAGAATAGAGGCATTAATTCGAAGTCAGACCGGAGATATGGATAAATATTTTAATAAGAAAAAGAAAAGAGAATGAATGATGTTTTGAAAGAGAACGAGGAAATTATTGAACTTGCCAATGTGGATGAACCAAAGCAAACTCATGAAAATGATGTTCAAGATGATCAAGCGAATTGCTTTACTTTGAATTTTGAGGATCCGGGAAATTGGAAGAATGTTCATATTGATCAAAAGATAAGGGATTTTTTAGTTGAAATATGTCCAAAAAGAGTTGATGATATCGTGTTTCCCAAAGATAATCAAGGTAGACATTTTGAATCATCACAATATAAGCGAGCACTTGCAAATGGGCAAACAACCGATAGAAGGTGGTTAGTGTATTCGATTTCTTTAGATAAGATCTTTTGTTTTTGCTGTAAGTTGTTTAAGACAGAAAAATGATGCAAAGTATTGGACAATTGGGTAACGACGGATACAAAGATTGGCATAATGTGTATCGATGCCTTACAAATCATGAAGTATCTAAGGATCATATAAGTTGCATGACTAGTTGTATGGAACTGGAAAATAGGCTTCAAACAAAACATGTAATTGATGAAAGTGTACATTTGGCCATCAACAAAGAAAGAGAGCATTGGAAACAAGTGTTAACGAGGATAATTGCTATTGTAAAAAGGCTCGCTAAAAATACTTTGGCATTTCGAGGAGATTATGAGCAACTTTATGTTGAGAACAATGGATTTTTTTTGCAAATGATAGAAATGGTTGCTGAGTTTGATCCAATAATGAAAGAACACGATTGTGACCAAATAAATTAGTTAAATTGTCACCAATAAATAATATGTGACTTTAAAAATGTGCTTATGACTCACAATTTATTAAGTTGTGACTGAAAAATAACTCGCGATCAATTAATTTGATAATTTATGTGACTTCTAAAATTTGGGATTTGTGATCCACATAATTTTTTATTTGTGATTGATGAATAAATTATGACCTATAAAGTTTTTAAGTAATCGATGAATAAATTGTGACTTATAAGATTTTTGATTTGAACCTATAAATTTTTTAATTTGTGACCAAATGGTATAGAATTGTGGTTTTAATATATTTAATTTATAATATTCTTTAATTAATTATTTCATAAATAAAATTTAATTAATATTTGATTTTCAAAATTTTAAACTTTATTTCTTAATTTTGAAATTTGTCTTACTTAGCCCTTGTTTGAGCTCCATTATTTGAAAAAAAAAAAAAAAAGATTTTGGAATAGTATTTTTTTTTAATAATGTGTAGTTAAAAAGTAAGGCGAATTTAAGGGTTTATGTGTAATATTATTTTATTGAGAGAATAATGTGGTTGATAAGAGGAGAGAAAAATAAATTAAAATTTAATGGGGCCAAACATGGGCTTAATCTCTTATATATGTTTTTGGGAAGAATTCAAAAATCAGGTATTAACTTTGACACAATTCATTTTTCAGGTATCAAGTTTCAAAATACAAAATTCAGGTATTTATTTATTTATTAAAATTTCTTTTATTAATTAATTATTAAATAAATATAATTAACTCACCCCCCCCACCTCCACCACCCCCTACCGTTCCGAGAACTATTCCGGTCACCATTCCGACCACCACTCTTCTCGACGATCGTTCCGGCGACTATTCCGACGACTGTTCCGGTGACTATTCCGACGACCGTTCCGACGACTGCTCCGATTTCGACAATTATTTCGGCGGTCACAGTTCAAAAAATTTATTGTCACATGTCACATATTTCAAAATTAGTTGGTCACATATCAAAATTTATAGGTCACACAGTCACAGATTTCCAAATTAATTGGTCATAGATTTTTTCACGGTCACATATATTATATAATTTTTAGGTTACAGATAACAAAATGATTGGTCACATATTATAGAATTTGAAGGTCACAGATTATATTTTTAGTCATAGAAAACCAAATCACCATATCCTCCACCTCGACCGTCGACTGCCACCACCATGTGTCAACCCACCACACACCACATCAAGTAAATACCACCGCACACCGACAGTACCACCACCACCGCACCCCACAAACACGCACACTCATCAGACATCGCTCTAATAAAAGTACCCAACACCCACAGACCATCCACCAACCAACACCAGATCCACCTAACACCACAGACCATCCACAACCACCAACACACCACAGCCACCAACACACCACACATACCACAACCACACACCACAGCCACATCTGACCAACACACCACACCACAGCCGACCAACACACCACACCACACCACAGTCGCACCGCCACGGTCGAATCGCAGCAGCAGCGGCGCTGCTGTAGTAGGGAATCGCAGCAGTGATGTGCGAATCGTTACTGCGATTCGCATCGCTGCTGCTGGGAATCGCAGCGTCGAGGCGCTTCTGAGCAGCGCCTCGACGCTGCTAGGGAGGGGGATGAGGGAGGGAGGAGGGAGGTGGAGACGCGGCGGTGGCGGCGGCGGCGGACAGGGGAGAGTGGGAAGAGAAATGGTGGGGGAGAGAGAGAGAGAGAGTTGAGATAGATTAGGGTTTGGATAGATTTAAGATTTGATATATAAAATAAAATACCTAATTTTTGAACAATTAAACTTTCAACCCTGATTTTTGAATTGGTGTAAAGTTTACACCTAATTTTTGTAATTTTCCCTATGATTTTTTTCTCATTCCAAAATGTATTTTGATAAAAAAAAAAATGGGCCTCAAATATGGGCTAAGTAAATCGAGCCGATTGAGCTCTCCCTCATGTATGGCTGAACTCAAAAATCAAGGAAATACATGGAAAATGTTGGTTGACTTTACCATATTTCCATTATGGCATTTGACCATTAAAAAGAAAGTGAAAAAGTTAAAATTGCGAAGTTAAATATCAAAACTCAATAATACCCTCATCTTATCTTTGTAAAAGTGAAAAGTGAAGAGGGAAGAGGGAAAAAAAGGACAAAAAAAAAATAAAATAAAAATCACAGTCTCTAACAATCGAGATCCAGTTGACATCACTATCCTCACATCCCAATCACCACACAACCCAATCATCGGCGACATTATCTTCAACAAGGTTCGTTTTTTTGTGGATTATGAGATTGATTTTTCGTTTATAATGTTTCAAAATTTATGAATTTTATGATATTTATTTGTGGATTTTATGACATTTATAAGGTTTATTCTTTATTATTAAGGTAGATTATTGAGCGTGGTAGTGATTTAAGTGTTAAAAATTACCGGACAATAGCTTATTCTAGTTGAAAATGATGATTTCCCGACGAAAGAAGCTTACGACGACCGTTAACAGTTGGCCCAGATCTTTTTTTTTTAAAAAAAGAATATTTTTATATTTTTTATTATTTTCTTTAATTTATTTTTATTTTTGCGCGTGATTCTTTTTTTTTTTCTCCTTTAATTTATTAAATGTTTTTTTTATATTAGCGTCGGTGTAAAATGAATCTGTTTCTTGCGTATATTAGTTACAATTCAGTTTACTTAATTTTCTAAGATTATGTTTTATTCCACCATCTCTTGTTGAATGTTTCTAATATTCAAATTTTTGCATGATGTTGTACCTTTTAAGTTAAGATAGATGGTGGGAAAATGTATTTGGAATAGTAGTTTTGAGAGTTTTACTACTGTATTGGAGTTGCTCAATAATTAGTATGGAGATATTGCTACTTATGTTCCTCCAATGGCCCCCCTTTATTAGTTGAGAGAGGTGCAATACTTCGGGCAGATTATTGATACATTACTATGTCAGCTATTTAGTAGTCTAAAGGATACAATGAAGAAGAATGCTAGATTGTCTCTGTATCAATTACTTCTTTTTTACAGATAGTCTGGAGTATTCAAAGGGTTCACTGGGGTTTTTCTCCTTAGTGTATTCCTTTAGATTTTCTGTCTGCCTCCCCCCATCTTTGTTTTCTGAGCCTTTTATAGTAGAAACATAATAACGTCTAATCCTCATGTCTTGTCAACCCAGAGACTGAGCTGAGCTAATTGGTGCGTTGTCCTAACGGGATTGGCGCCCGACCTCAACGTTGTACTGGTTTGACTGAGGATGATGGGACTTGTTGATCCCGGTAGTAAATGCATTGTCTATTAAAGCAAGCTAAGGCTTCTGGTTGGAGGAATATGTGGGCGCTGACACAGGACCTTTCCACGTGTATCCCTTTGATTTGATGCCCAAAGATCTTGTCAGTGATCCGTAATCATTAGCCACTGTAGCGTCTTGGAAAACTACAATGGCTTGTTGGGAAAGCTATGCTCCTGCCAATCTGACCTCGCATAACCGAACTCCCATTTCCTTGTCCTCATTGGGATATGACAGGCCGAGCTCAACGACCTCGGAGGTCGGTGTCAACAGTTACCCCCCAGGTCAGGTCTAATTTTAAATAAGAGTCTGACCTTATTTCACTGTCATGGCACAAGTACCAACCCGTGTAATAATTGCTCCTGCCGCCGCCAGGTACACCTGTCGCCTAGGGGGTGGCTGGACGTCTTCACCTCTTTTTAGGCAGTGATTGACAGCCGCGTGCATTTATTGCCATTTTCTGCCGGTTTATATCCCGCCTTTTGCCATTCCAGAACGCTTCCTTCCGTCTTTTTTTAGTATTTTCGGATTCCATCCTTCCTTATTCCTAAATTCGCAAACTCTTCGGTCCCTTTCTCTTTCCCTGAATTTCCGACCAAGATAATTGCCTAGGTATTCTCCTGCCATTTTTAGGATACTTTTTCTTTTGTGCATTACTTACTCTTTAACACGCTTACATGAGCTCGGACGAATCCCGTGTGCAGTCCTGGGAAAATCAACAGGAAGAATTTGTACCATCTTCGTCCACTCAGTCATTTAGTGCATCGTCCGCTAGTTCCGATTGCAAGGAAGTATTCACACCCACCCCTATCGCGTCATTTTATCCTCCTCCGCCCCCTCCTAACCCAACATCAAATTCACCTAGGAGTATGGAGCATAGGCGTAAGTTAAGGGAAGAGAGGGTATGCGAGGAGAGCAGTAGTGGGGGTGACACTTGGGGAGCGAGTAGCCTCAGGTGGGTGGTGCCGGAGGGTTCATTAGCTGCAGTTAGGGCTAAGTATGGCATCCCCCCTTCCGTAGAGCTAGTTGTGCCAACTTCTTCCGACCGAGCTAACAGCCCCCCTGAAGGATGTGTGGCCCTTAACGGTGCCATTCTGCAGGCTGGTTTAAGGCTGCCCTTTCCGAAGATCGTTAGGTCATTCTTTTCATCCTGGGGAATAGCCCCTACCCAGCTGTGTCCAAACGGGTGGAGGACCTTGATAGCGACCTTGATTTTGTGGAAACGGTTAGGATACCCAGAGATGGACGTCTCCCAGTTCAACTCCCTCTTTACCTTTAAAGAAGACGGGAAGAAAACGGGTTGGTGGTATACTAGTGCTAGGCCCAGGACGGGGGGTTCACTAGTTTTAGATACGCCTTCCTCGATCAAAGGGTGGAAAGAGGAGTTCTTTTTTGTTTTGGGGGAATGGCAGTTCCATCCGGACGAGGTGGACAGGGGGGATGTAGTCCCCACCCTTTATCATTCCCTTTGTAAGTGAGGGTCCTTATTGCCATTTTTGTGGAACCATTGTCTGGTTTGACTAATCTGCCTTTTTCTTGTAATTTTTTGCAGTTTACCGACCTTGTCACCTGAACTCGACGATCCAGAAGCAGGCCGACTCAATCCGAGCGCTTCCTAACAGGGAGAGATCCTGCAAGTTTGTAATTACAAACGACAATTTATTCCAAGCGGGTCTACTCCGAGCTATTCCTCCGACCTCAACGCATAGCAGATCTCGGACCCCAGCTCCTACTGCCTCTCGTAAGGGAATTTTTACGTTTCATTGGTTTTACTGGCTCTCTGTTCATTACTGACCTTATCCTTTGCCTTTTTCAGACCAACGACCGGATATGTTGAATTTTCGCGCGGCTAGGGCGGCTGAGGCCGAAAAAAGGAAGAGAGAGAGGAGGTTGCTGCTAAGGGGCCAGCCCGACCTGAGGGAGCTGAGGTGGAACAAGAAGACGAGCAGCCCTTGCAGAGGCGTCGTCCATCCAGCCTGTCGCCTGCTCCCGTTCTCCCAGACTCTCCTATCCATACGGCGGCTACGGTGGCTGTTGCCGCTTCCTCTTCTAAGTCCCAGGAGAAGCGGCCTGACCTTCAGAGGTCGGGTGTTGAGGATTTGGTTGGGCGCCGACCTGAGATCCTCCGGACTTCCTCAGAGCTCCTTCCCCAGCAAGGGAATCAGTTGCTGCCTTCCCCCCGCCCCTCAGAGAGTCTGCCGTTTTGATGACACGGAGCTGGCCTGATAAAGAGCAGCAATTTCTGAATGAGATGCCCGTCGGGGAGAACGTCCTCACAGCTCAGCTTCATTGTCACAGAGCTGTTCTCCACATGTCTTCCGTGGTGGACAAGGTACAGAGTTTACTTTTAGTATCTCATACTTTGATTAGTAACCTTCTTACGTTTTTGAAATGTTACCCTCATGCCTTCCAGGTCAAAGTAGAACTTGATTCCGTGCTGGAGTTCAAAGCTAAGGCTGATAAACTTTTTTTCGAGGTTGAGGCGGAGAGGTCTGCTTTTGCGGGGGAAAAACGAAGTTATGAGGATCGCCTGGATAAGATGGGGGAAGAGCTTGACGCCTGCCTTACTAAGGAGCATAAATTACTCGATGAAAACAAGGCGCTGTATTTGTGGGGGGAAGAGTCAAGTTCCCGAGCTGAACTCGAGAAGAAACGAGCTGACGAAGCAGTAGCTCAAGTGATGGCCCTGAAAAAAGAAACCGAGCTGAAGGTTTCTAACGCCGTGGAAGAATGGAGGGCCTCTCCTGCCTTCGACGCCATTGCTCAAGAAGCGTATGCCCTGGCTATGGGTGAAGTCATTAAGTTTATCAATCAGAAAAGGCCGGACTGGGATACTGCTTTCTTGGTGGAAGCTCAGGAGGAGCAGGAGAAGGAGCTGGAGCGAATGTTAAGAGCTTCTGAAGCTGGGCAAGTTGAGGCTCAACCTTCCACGGCTGAAGATCTTCCTCCCCATCCCTCTAGTTCTTAGTTTTTATGTTGCTCCATGTATTCCCCTAACTTTTCTCGCGACTTTTGTATCTTTTGTTTTATGGATAAAAACATTTTGTTTGGTGCTTTACTTTTGCTTTTTATAATTGGGTCCGTAACTTTCAAACGAACTGGTGAATAGAATTTTTTCGTTTTTCGCCATTTGTTGTAGGAGTTGTATTGGGTTTTGCCTGAACTTCTCGTATAATTTATGCAAAGTGTTGCAGCACTTAGATTCTACCCACTTCATGAGTAGGAATTAGGAATCATGCTAAGTGTTGCAGCACTTGCAACATTAGCTCGGCCTACTGCATGGGTAGGGCTTAGGAATCATGCTAAGTGTTGCAGCACTTACAACATTAGCTCGGCCTACTGCATGGGTAGGGCTTAGGAGAGATTCTGCCCGCTTCATGAGTGGGGCTTAGGAATCATGCTAAGTGTTGCAGCACTTACAACATTAGCTCGGCCTACTGCATGGGTAGGGCTTTAGGAGAGATTCTGCCCACTTCATGAGTAGGGCTTAGGAATCATGCTAAGTGTTGCAGCACTTACAACATTAGCTCGGCCTACTGCATGGGTAGGGCTTACAAGAGATTCTGCCCACTTCATGAGTATGGCTTAGGAATCATGCTAAGTGTTGCAGCATTTACAACATTAGCTCGGCCTACTGCATGGGTAGGGCTTACAAGAGATTCTGCCCACTTCATGAGTAGGGCTTAGGAATCATGCTAAGTGTTGCAGCACTTACAACATTTAGCTCGGTCTACTGCATGGGTAGGGCTTACAAGAGATTCTGCCCACTTCATGAGTAGGGGTTAGGAATCATGCTAAGTGTTGCAGCACTTACAACATTAGCTCGGCCTACTGCATGGGTAGGGCTTACAAGAGATTCTGCCCACTTCATGAGTAGGGCTTAGGAATCATGCTAAGTGTTGTAGCACTTACAACATTAGCTCGGCCTACTGCATGGTAGGGCTTACAAGAGATTCTGCCCACTTCATGAGTAGGGCTTAGGAATCATGCTAAGTGTTGCAGCACTTACAACATTAGCTCAGCCTACTGCATGGGTATGGCTTACAAGAGATTCTGCCCACTTCATGAGTAGGGCTTAGGAATCATGCTAAGTGTTGCAGCACTTACAACATTAGCTCGGCCTACTGTATGGGTAGGGCTTAGGAATCATGCTAAGTTGTTGATATGACATATACTTAACAACATAGCTCGGCCTACTGCTGGGTAGGGCTTAGGAGAGTTTGCCCACTTTTTTTGTTTTCATTTTTTTTTTGGGGGGGGGGGGGGGTTTGGGGCTTAGGAATCATGCTAAGTGTTGCAGCACTTGCAACATTAGCTCGGCCTACTGCATGGGTAGGGCTTAGGAGAGATTCTGCCCACTTCATGAGTAGGGCTTAGGAATCATGCTAAGTGTTGCAGCACTTACAACATTAGCTCGGCCTACTGCATGGGTAGGGCTTAGGAGCCCCGATCTACATGCCCCTCCATTCCACTGAGTCCAGGCGCATCTATCGGAACTACATGATAAGTCGCTCTGCACTCGCACACATATACCCCTACCCATTCTTGCCTCGGCACCCTTCCTGCTTGGGTAGGCTTAGGAATCATGCTAAGTGTTGCAGCACTTGCAACATTAGCTCGGCCTACTGCATGGGTAGGGCTTAGGAGAGATTCTGCCCACTTCATGAGTAGGGCTTAGGAATCATGCTAAGTGTTGCAGCACTTACAACATTAGCTCGGCCTACTGCATGGGTAGGGCTTAGGAGAGATTCTGCCCACTTCATGAGTGGGGCTTAGGAATCATCCGGCGTGGACGCCGTACTTCTTGGAGAGTCATTCTGATAACCATGCTTTTATTTATAGAGGCAGCATATTACAGCAATCTATTGGTAATACTTTTTGAGGTGCTCTGCGTTCCAGGGGTGCGGTAAAGTCCTGCCTTCCATATCTTCCAGTTCGTAAGCCCCTTTGAGCAGTACCTTGCTTACCCTGTAAGAACCCTCCCAGTTAGGTCCTAAAGATCCAGCATTTAGTTCTCTTGTTGCCAGGAAGACCTTCCTTAGGACAAGGTTGCCAACCTCGAACTCTCGTTTCTTTACCTTCTGGTTGTAGTATCTCGCATTGCGCTGTTTGTATACCGCATTTCTGACTTCAGCGACATCCCTTCTTTCTTCTATCAAATCCAATTCTTCTCGTAATGTTTGCTCGTTCCTGTCTTCTTGATACATCAGAGTTCTGACAGATGGAATTTCAACCTCAAGAGGAATCACGGCCTCTACCCCGAAGGCTATGGAGAAAGGGGTTTCTCCAGTGCTGCTTCTGGCAGTAGTGCGATAAGACCATAATACGCTGGGGAGTTCTTCCGCCCATCCTCCCTTAAGAGTGTCGAGCTTTGTTTTCAACGTATGCTTGATAATCTTATTGATAGCCTCAACTTGTCCGTTAGCCTGGGGGTGATTCGGCGTGGAGAAATGTTTCTGTATTCCCAATTCCTCGCAGAATTTTGCAAAGCGAGTGTTGTCGAACTGTTTTCCGTTATCCGTCACTATGGAGTGAGGTATTCCAAACCTACATATGATTGACTTCCATATGAACTCAGTGGTTTTGTGCTCGGTGATTTTCGCCATAGGTTCAGCCTCAGCCCACTTGGTGAAATAGTCAACAGCCACAATTGCAAATTTCGTCCCCCCTTTTCCCGTAGGCATGGGACCGATAAGATCGACCCCCCATTTTGCGAAAGGCCACGGTGCCATTACATAGTTCAGTTCTCCAGGGGGGAGTTTGATGTTAGGTGCGAACCGTTGGCATCTGTCGCACTTCATGGTGAATTCCAGTGTATCCTTTTTCATGGTCGGCCAGAAGTATCCTTGGCGCATGATTTTGTGTGACAATGACCGTCCTCCTGCGTGATTTCCGCATATCCCCTCGTGTATTTCTTTCATAGCATGAAGGGCTTCTTCCTCATCCAGGCACCTTAACAGTGGCGCAGCATATCCTCGCTTATATAAGATGCCGTCGATCAATGTGTACCTTGCTGACCTTACCCTCAGCTTCCTTGCCAAGGCGGGATCCTCTGGGCATATACCCGTTTGGAGGTACGTAACGAGTTCTTCCATCCATGAGTGTCTGGGCTCCGTCGCCATGTGGATTTTCTCAGCTTCTTCAATCGCTGGGCGGTGGATTCTCCCAACAGGTATGCTATCAAACCTCTCAATTCCTTCACTGGTTGCCAACCGAGCTAGTGCATCAGCGTGCCCGTTCTGAGTTCGTGGGACCTGTCTGATACGGACATCTTTAAACTTCTGGAGTTCGCTTCTGACGATCTGGAGATATTTGCCCATTCTTTCCTCTTTGGCTTGATAGGTTTCGTTGACTTGGTTTACTATCAGTTGGGAGTCACTGTACGCCATCAGCCAGTCAATTTTCATTTCGCTTGCCATCCGGAGGCCGGCTATCAGGGCCTCGTACTCAGCTTCGTTGTTAGAAGCGCTGAAGTCGAAAGGTAACGCTTCGCAGAACAGTTGTTGGTTTGGGCTTATTAGAACTATCCCAGCTCCTGCTCTTTCATCCGTGGAGGATCCGTCAACGAACAGTTTCCAAGGGGCATGGGGAGGTGATTGTCCCATAGGGTCTGAGCTGAACTCAAGAATGAAATCGGCCAGCGCTTGAGATTTTATTGAGGTGCGTGGTTTGTACCTTACATCGAACTGGCCGAGCTCAATTGACCATTTTACCAATCTCCCTGAAGTATCTGGTTTCTGCAGTACCTGCCTCAAGGGTTGGTTCGTCAGGATCTCAATGGAATTTTCCAGGAAGTATGGCCTCAGTTTCCGAGCAGCGATTATCACAGCATAGGCCAACTTCTCCAGTGGGGAGTAGCGAACTTCGGTGTCGTGCAGGGCCTTAGAAACATAGTAAACTGGGTGCTGTACTCCGTCCTCCTCCCTGGCCAACACCGCGCTGACGGCATGCTCCGAGACTGCCAAGTATAGCATGAGTGTTTCTCCTTCTCTAGGTTTGGACAGCACAGGTGGTTGTGATAGGTGTGATTTTAGTTGGTTGAAAGCGACCTGACATTCCGGCGTCCATTCAAACTTCTTTCCTCCTCTCAGCACGTCAAAGAAGGGCTTACACTTGTCTGTTGATTTTGACATGAATCTGCTGAGGGCGGCTACCCGTCTCGTTAAGCTTTGAACTTCCTTAGGTCTGGATGGAGGACGCATCTCAATAATGGCCCTTATCTTATCTGGGTTAGCTTCAATTCCTCTGCGGTTTACTAGATATCCCAAAAATTTCCCTGAGCTTACTCCAAATGCGCATTTACGGGGGTTTAGCTTCATCCCGTATGCTCTTAGGATCTCGAACACTTCGGCGAGATGTTGCCGATGTTCCCAAGCCTCTGCACTCTTAACCAACATGTCATCCACGTAGACCTCCATGGTTTTCCCAATTTGTTTGGCAAACATGGAGTTAACCAGACGTTGGTAGGTCGCTCCTGCATTCTTGAGACCAAACGGCATAACTTTATAGCAGTACAGACCTCTGTCGGTGACGAATGCCGTGTGTTCTTGGTCCGGTTCATGCATGGGAATCTGATTGTAGCCTGAATATGCGTCCATGAAGCTGAGCAAATCGTGCCCAGCAGTGGCGTCCACCCACATTGTCCTCCAATCAAAAGTCTTAGCTTCCCTTCTTAAGTAATGCATTAAGTGATGGGGACCACCTGTGCTAGTAACTCATGGTCAACTGACAAAGTTGAGCTCGGCCGCCAATCTTGTTACACCAACATATGTACTTGCTTAGTTCGGTATTTTGATTGAGAAGACAGATGTACTACATGCATGCATATTTTCCCCTATATAAGGCTAATGAGGCAAAAGAATGGGGGACACGCGAATTCTAATATATATATATATATATATAAAACTTCTAGAATTTCTTTCATATTTCAAATATCTCATATAATTAGGAAGAAACAAGATTATTGCACAATCATCTTGTAATCCCTTGATTAAAACCTAACTAAATTTGTGTCCATTTCTTAAGTTGGCTTGGATATTGTTTATACATTTTTCAACGTCAACAATATATATATATATATATATATATATATATATATATATATATATATATTCGTGATTTTAATGATTTTTAATTCACCGATAAGTGAGATCAATTTGATAGATCAAATATTCTGATGAGTTGGGGACTTGAGAATGATTAAAATAGAAAATATGAATTCGTGTCGAGAACCGTCGTCCTGAAAACTGGATAGAGTAATTACTTAATTATTTTCTATTGAACAGTTAAAATTTGAGTTTAGTATTTAGTGACGGCTAAACTTCGACATATGTGCTTTATTCATAAGAACGTTGAAGAGAAATGATATTTAAGTTAGTGAAAATAATAAGAATGGCAAAACGGTCATTTATACTTGTACCTAATTATCGAATTTCAGAAGGGGATAAAATACATAACGACATATCAAAAGAAAGTATTACAGATTTATTGGTTTTTGTAATCTTATATATTTTTAGAGTTCAGTCTTTTGCTTTTAGCGGAAAAATAAAAAATAATAATTAGATTGAGTGGTCTAGAGTCGACTAAACACGATCTAAGTATTGGAACTTGGATAATATATGTCTAATCAAGTCCTTGTGGCAGTTCTAAAAGGTATTGGAGCTTAATTGCAATTATTATAAAAATTTCGGGCTTAATTATAATTACAATAAAGTTTTGTACTTAGGGTGTGTTTGAGCTACATTATTTTGGAATAATGTATTTTGGAATAGTTAATTGATGGAGAATGTGTGGTTGTATTATTTTATTGAAGAATGTATGATTAAAAATGAGTAAAAGAATGAGAATGAAAATTTTAATTTGGCTCAAACAGGGACATTGTGGTAATTACTATAAAAATTGTAAACTTAATTGTAATTAGGATTAATAGTAGAAAACCTCTCTACAAACATTTCAATTCGCAATATATCCCTACCTATTGGAAATTGCAGAAAACTCCCTGTTTGAAATCATTTGTGCAAAAAAACCCTACAATTAACATCCGTCAAATTTTTCGTTTAAAACAACGAAAAATACCAAAATTAAAAAGGGAAAAATTATAATTTCAGTACCCAAACTTTTATTTTTTTTACAAATTAAATCTAAATGTTTTATACGTGCCAAAATAATTTTTATTTATAGGGCAGCAATAGGGATACATATGGTAATAATATATAGGGCTGCAGGGGTACATGTGTCATTCATATTAAACCCTAATTTACTTTCCTTTTACAACAAAAATAAAGTTTTCAAGATTTGGAATTGTGGGGCGACACATATAAAATATTTGGATTTCATTTGTAAAAAAGTAAAAGTTTGGGTATTGAAATTACAATTTTTCCCTTTTTTAATTTTGGCACTTTTTTTTTATTTTTTTTTACTGTTTTTAACGGAAAATTTGACGGATATTGACGGTAGGAGGGTTTCGCACCAAAGGTTTCAAATATGAGATTTTCTGCGATTTCTAATAGATAGGAGTATATCGCAAATTAAAACGTTTGTAGAGAGTTTTCTACTATTAATCTTTGTAATTATAATTGATGTTTAGGATTACACATGTAAACTAATTGAATTTAGACTTTAAATAAAACTCATATTTGAATTTTAATTAAGACTCATGTGAATGTGGAATTCTTATTGTATATGGATTGGAACTATTTATATTTATAAATAGAGACTAGATGGAATCTAGACATCCAGTTGAACACAACAAAACATAATACAATAATTTCATAGTGTTCAAATTTAGAGAGAGAGAAATAGCAAAATAATAATAATAATAATAATAAATTATTTTCTTAGTTTATTCAATTGTTTAACTAAAATTTGTTACCAAGGATAAATCCCTCCATTGATCAAGTCTCACTGATTTAAGAGTATTAAGATACATTTCAAGATGATATTTTTGGTTTTAACACCTTATAGGAAATTGTAACACCATACAACCTAATACGTAATATAAAAAATAAGATTTGTAAGTTCGTCAAAAATGTCGTGGTATTTAATTAAATTCAGAATTTTTGTTCAACTGTAAAGATTGATATAAACTTATTTTGATCATAACACTGGATGGCCAAACAATTCTCCGACTATATCAAGTATTGTGATGCATACATGTCTTATATTAATCTAATTACATAATTATAAATGTTATTATTATAATTTTCATGTTAAATTGATAACTAATGACAATTGATTAGAACTTTATGTGCTTATGGGATTCTGTGTAAGATGAACGATAAATATATTGCAATTAAAAAAAACTCTAAGCAATTATTTTTATTTATTAAATGTTTATTTATACTTGTATTTTTATCAACTAGACTTAATTATTTAATTTCTTTGGGTGGTAATTAATAATTAAATTTTAAATGAGATGAAGTTTCTCTTAGTATGTTAATTGCATTAATTTTGTCTTCGATGATTTAGGGAACTTCTTTCGGAATTAGTACTCCAACTTTTGAATTCTTTGAACCCCAATATAGTTCTCATGCTTATTAGCACATTAACAAACGAAAATCGAAACAACAAGAACGCAAGTAAGAAAAAAGAGTTCTTACATCTAGGTTCACAAACAAACGTCATTTCTCCTCATTTAAAATTATTTAAAGTATAACATGAAAATTCAAATTGCTAGAATTCTCAATCATATGTCGGCATCGTAACTAATAAAAAGTTTATATAAAAATGAACGGTGACATATTTATGCTTATTAGTGAGATTTTCATAAATAAGGAATAATAAAACAACTAAAGAAACTAACCTCACTGGAATTGTAGCAAGATAGACCTCTGTGTTCTCCTTAATGAGTTGGGTGTTCCGGGTACTCCGATTAGTGTATGCTACTTGTAAAATGAGGTCGGGACTTTTTTCTCCCATTGCACCTCCAGCGTGAGAATCAATAGTTGATTTTAGGAAGTTAGAAAAGAGTATATGGGAATTCCATACCTTTCTCACCTTAGGGGTATTTATAGGCACTTGATGTAACGTACTCGTTTTGCAATTAATGGTGCCATGTGTTCCATGGTGGTAGGTGACCCTGTGGGGTCGACGGCCTTATAGTGGTAGGCAGCCCCATGGGGGTCGACGTCCTCATGGCGGTAGGCGACCTCATGGTTGCCGACGGCTTCATGGTGATCGACAACTTTATAGTAGTAGGCGTCCTAAGTGAACGTAGAGGGCCTATCATGTGTATCATGTGTAGGGGTAGACGACCTATTATGTGGTGCTCTACGCAGGGTGTATATCAAGTAGCTTTTACCTCAATGACCATCGTGGAGAATTACTAATATCATCTTATATCACTAGCCCATCTACCTCTTGTCGATATCTATCGAAAAGGGGTTACCTCTTCCTACAAGTTAATTAATAATAATTTTTTTTAATGTGTTTCGACATTTGATATAAACGGGTTGACCTCATCCTCTCATAGGTAATTTCATCTTCCCTTCGTCCTTCATTTCGTTTTTTTATCATGTATAAAACATTCATTTCTTCATCATCTGATAAAAGAGAAAACGAGGGGCGAGAGAGTCGACCGACCAATTGTTGACTAGCCGGTCGACGTAGGCCCGGGGTTGACCAATAGTGTTGTTGGTCATGGGGCAAGCCCCTTCGAAAGTTCTCCTTGCGGGGTTGGCCATTTTCGTTCCGAGCCCAACATTTCAACACATTCGGCTGAGCTTCAAGTTTTTCAATTGATTCTCCCAAAACGACATATTAGGTCAACTAAATTTGTAAACCAAAATATAGAGATAGAGCAAGAAGCCACGGGCGAGAAGGTGATTCTTGAGATTCCAAAATATTATAGCCTTCATAATTCCCCATCTAAATTGGAAAAGTCACTTAAAAGATATGAGCGTGCGGATCGCTATGTTCATACAACCCCTAGGCACAAAGAAAAGCTTCCCGGGTCCGACCCCCATGAGGTCGCCATTTATAAAGATATTATGGACGGTGGTTTTCGATTCCCCATCCATCCTTTCTTCGTCTCGCTATTCAATGAGTTTCACCTCACTCCTAGCCAAATAAATCTCAATGCGTGGAGGAAAGTGCTTTATTTCTTATACATTTGCCTTAGCAAGAAAATTTCACTCTCAATGGATCTCTTCAAGTGTGTCTTCGAGATGCACAAGTTAGCCCAGTGTAACGACTTCGTCTATTTTACCACCAGGGTCTCGTTGCATATTCCCAAGTTTAGGACTTCCAACAGCAGGTGAAAATCCTGATTTTTCTTTGCTCGACTTTATAGTAGTACGTGGCCTATGTGAACATAGAAGGCCTATCATGTGTAGTGGTAAACGGCCTATCATGTGGTGCTCTACGTGGGGTGCATATCAAGTAACTCTTACCTCAATGACCATCATGGAGAATTACTAATGCGATCTTATATCACTCACTATTTAAACTTCAAAGTGTTGGAAGTTATCTAAACATAACTGAAAGTGAAATTTGAAATAAAATAATAGAATTTGTGTAAATTTCAATTGATCTATTATAATTACAAAAAAGAATGACTTTATTCAATTATTTTAATTTATAGTAATTATAAAAACAGTGTAATTTTTATGGGAAAATACAATAAATAAAATTATGCTTAATTATCAACCTTAATACTATTCAGCATTATTTACTGTCGTACTAAACATATCATCTAACCACCATGATAATTATCATAGAAAATAGTGAAATATGTAAAAAATATTTCGATAGGTTTGTTGAAGTTTCTAAGTAAAGGGAAATGAACTAGGATCTTCGCACATTGACTTTGTGAATGACTAAGAACATCTCCATTTGCTTTTCTGAAAGTAAGATTTCTAAGAACTCCAAGTAAACATATCCTTATTTTCACGCATATGTCATATTGTTAAATGTATAAACATATTACTTAAATTGTCTTTACATGAACATGATATTATCAATACTTTTATGTCATAAATGCTTCTCCTGATATATTCATATGTGCAATGTATTCATAAGCATATATGAAGTTTCAAGAAATAAAAAGTTTTTCGGATGTCAATGAATCAAGAACTATTTTAAATAGATATGTATCCGGAATATCTTTCTTACAAGGAGTATGTCTACGCCACGAAAGACGTGGGTTGAAAATGGGTTGTGAGAGACTAGCGCACCCGACCAATGTTTAATGTTTAATAATAATGTTAATATTAACCGCTTTACAATACTACCAGTAGGACGAATCGGGTTTCAAATAATAATTATCCATTGCATTTTGATTGATTAGGCGATACACCAAGTGAGCTCATAATGTTAATGTTAAGGTTTTTAAAGAAATAAAATATTCTGATTGGTTAGGCGATACACCAAATGAGTTCACGATGTTAATATTATAATTTTTAAAGAGATGAAATAAAAGTTGATAAATATTGAGAAATGCTTTTTATTTTAAAGTAATTCATATACATATTATAAGTATGCATCATATACATGAGGTTTTCTTAGTGAATATTAGTTCATTCCATGTTATCCTTCCCCATTTTTAAATGATAAAAGCAAGATGATTCAAGATAACGACTTGTGGTGACATGAAATTAGTATTATTACATTTAAATATTGAATTCGTTTTGTAAATAAAGTAAACATTCTAATTAATTGTCTTATATTTTATTATGCACAAATTATTTTAAAATAATAAGTCATTAATGTTATTATGTTTAGAAAAATTTAATCATTTTTCTCATTTATTATTTTGTTTGTTTAAAAGTAGCGTCACTCAAATTATAGTTCAGGTACGAAGAGTAAATCTTACCTAGGAGAGAAGATGAAATTGCCCAAGTATTTAATTTTATGGGGTATAGTTCCTAGTTCTCGATTAAAGAAAATCATTGATCATTAATTAGTTAAACTTCATTAGGCTAATAATAATTAATCAAACCATATCAACTGGGTTGAAGATGCCATTGTTGACACTGAGTTTCATTTTGGTCTACGTATCATCATGGCATTTTTTATTTTCATAATGTTTTATATATATAACAAGTTTTCGCCCGTGCGATGCACGTGTGTTGTTTTTCTTGAAGATATGTTAGTGTTTTGAAAGGCAATCAGATAGAGAGCACATGCAAGACATCATTCAAAGATAGTTGTCAGGAAGTTGCAATATCTTTAAAATTAAAATAGCAAAAGGAATTATCCATGAGAAGGTTCTAAGATACATACTGAATAACTCTTCATATTCCAATATTACATCTTTGAGCATAATCGTCTTTGAAGCTTAACATGTGTGACACACACACACACACTTGACGTAGCACTTTGTAACCGTAAGCTTGTACATGCAAATGATAAAGCAATCAGTTCCAGTCAAAGCTCTCCATATGTAGCCAGTTCAAGTTTCATGCTACCAAGTATAAGAAGTAGTTCTAAAGGAGCTAGTCTGAAATATAATGTCACTACCTTGCATGTGGACATAGAGAATTATGAGCATTTATGAATACTTTTGACCTCAAATTTGAGAAATATAGCCATAGTACTAATCTAATCAACATTTGGACAACTAAGAAATATAATAAATTAAGCTTGTTTTGAACAAATTTGGGCAAACTTGGACAATTAAGAAATAAAATTTAAAAGGAAGTACATAAGAATGAAATCAAAATATTGCAGATTTATCAAAACTACAGCAGATGAATTACAAAAGTTCTCGCATAGCAAAAAATCAAGACAAGAGTACTTACACACAAAGGAAGTAGTAAAACAACTAAAGGAGGCAAGTATCTTGATGGCAACACACTACTATTGCTTCACCAATAATCGTAGATGACAATAGCATTATTGTTAAAATCCAATAAGAAATTAGTGCTAGAAAAAGAAAACTGAAACGACATGGATCATAGATGAATAAATAACATGTTCTCGAAAAGTATATAAATATTAACAATGATAAAAAAAATAGTTACAATAAATGCATAACATAATTACCATCAAGAACACGTGGTCTCAAAATTGGCTTATAGACAATACCTCAAATTACCGTTTTTAACAATTTTTGCATTGACAATTCCTCGAAAAGTTATTTTGTCCATAAAAAATAATTAATAGGATTTCAATTGTAAGTAATATGTAAATAGATACTAAGTAACGAGAAAGAAAAAATTATAAATATTGGTGGTAAAGTAGAGGGCCAAAAGTTAACCCGAAAAGGCAATTTGAATAGAATCAGTACAAGAACAATTATAACAAGATGCAATAATGATATTTGTTACCCCCCTAAAATAAAGCCCAAAATCAACACTCCACGTAGACTGACACGTGAGCAATCTATCCACGTAAGAGGTCGTAGATCCCCCATAGTTAAGGTAGGAAAAGGGCCAATAGAGCCAAAGTCAACAGCAAAATGCAGCTGTCCGAGGCTCCTCCAAGCACCGAAGTGATTATCTATCCGACGTCTCTCCAGCCCGAAACGATAAAAACCAAGCCAAACGCCGAGACTCCTTATGCCTGAAGCGCCGAAGTCTAAAGTCCCTTTGCAGATGCCCCTCTTCATTACCTAGAGCCCAAGCCAACGGATACTGGAATCAAGGTAGCCGCATGACAAGATTCGGGGATCTGTAGAGGTTGATTGATGGGACGTCTGTAATAAATTACTTGCAACATGTTCAGTATTTGTACGTCAATGTGTCAGCCTATAACTAGGGCGGATGACCTTTTGTCAAGCATTAAATGTAGTGAGTAGATGGTGATGTAAAGCTTCAGTTTAGGTGATGCTGCCACGCGAATTTAATCTAATGATTATCACGTCGTCTAGGCTAGTATAAATAAGCTCACCTTTGTAAAAGAGAGAGAGGACGATCTGTTGATCTAAGAAAAAACATCATATCTATCTTTCCACATATTGAAACACAAGGAAGTAACTTAAGATGGAAGATCGCAGAGATATTCATGGATAGTGCGAATATTGCTATATATAAACGGTCCGAACATTTTGTCTCTTGCCGGAAAGTGCCTCCCGCGTTCATTCCAGTCTGACTACTGATTCCGTTCCAGTAGAAATGCGCCGGATACGTATTTGACGTGGCAAGAGTGGGCCCGTTATCTGTTGAGTTCATTTTTTAGGGTCAACAGATTGGCAGCGTCTGTGGGAATTTCCTACATTTAACCACGAATATCCGCACAGGAGAAGCGAGAACTGAGCTTGTAAAAGTTTGGTGAAAATAAAAGGAAAAAAAAGGGATTCTTGCCCACGAAGAAGGACCATTCTTGAAAAAAGAACGACAAAAATCTTAACACGTTTTGAGAAAGAGAACGGTCTCACTTAATCAACAGTCGAAAGACGAGTTCCATTGACAAAAATGCCCCTAGAAGAATGAGGGAAAACCCTGAAGAAAGAGAACCTTTACATGCCACCCCGGCACCCCGATCAAGACCACGCATGCGAAAAAGAGGAGGTTCCAGAGGTGGAAGCAGGGTCGCAGCCAAGCTTACTAGGGAAATGGCAACTATGGCGGCTAACATGAGAGATATCACCCAGCAGAACCTAGCCATGCAGCAAATGCTGATGAACATGCAAGGACAGGGAGTTTACCAAATGCCTCAACATAAACCCCTTGAAGATGTCTTTCCTGAGACTCAAGCATATTACCAAGAAGAAGAAAAAGTCCAGAGTCAAATGGTTGGACACTATTTTAACAGGATGGAGGAACCTCAAGAGGGAGAGGTCGAGATAGATCTATTGGCTAATTTCGCCTCGAAAAAGCCACGAGATGCCCCATTCAGCTCTCTTCCGAGTTACCAACCAGAAAATAGGCCCCAGAGGTCCGTAAGTGTTTCGACAGAATATGCTCAAGAGGGCCTAGAAATAGGCAAGTTCATTCATCCCAAGTGCCTAGAAATATGCCAGTAGACCCCATGTAGGAGGAGATTCCAGAAACTCTCAAAAGAACTATGCTAGGAAAGTGGGCGACCCATCCATGACTAGCTACATAGTGAACCAATCTCCGAGTAGAAGGATAATACCCGCAATCACCTTCACACAAGAAGAACATTGGGGGTACATTATCTACATTGTGACGCCCTAGTAATAAGGGCCGTCGTGGCCTGTAACAGCCTGAAAAGGATGTTAGCCGATAATGGAAGTTCGGTCAACATTATATTTGGCACTACCTTCGACAAAATGAGGGTAGACCATGAATTGACTCCAATGAATTTCCCTTTATATGGATTCACTAGGGATAGTATTATCCCAAAGGGAAGGATCACTCTAGCTATAGAGCTAGGGGTGGAACCTTTGATTGATTGTCATTTATGGAATTCCTCGTAGTTGATAACCGCTCTGCTTATCACGGGGTACTTGGAAGGCCTGCCTTGAAGGAACTACTAGCAGTCACCTCGATCCACCACCTATTCATGAAGTTCCCAACTGAAAACGGCATTATTACCATTCAAGGTGATCAAAGAGGAGCTCGAGAACGTTACTCGAATTCATTAAGAAAAGCCAAGCCCAGAATGCTCGTAATATTTAATGATGTCGAAATAGATGACCCCCTTGAACAGTGGCGGACCCAGCACCTGGCCAGCCCCTGCGGCCGCCAGTGCTGGGTTCGCCGGAGCTTCAGTTCAGCCAGCCATTATCGCCGACTGCCGGGAAATGGAGAAGAAGGATAGAAGGCAGAGCACAGAAGTCCATTTCTAGTTTCGTTCAAAGGCAGTGTTTTTGGGCTTTTAAAAAAATAATAATAAGGCCCAAACCTAAATGAATGGGCCCAATCAATTAGCCTAAACCCCCTACAAGGCCACAACCTAGTCCTAGTCCCAATTGCGAAATCGGAGAGGAGCTGAGGAGATGAGGGAACGATCGCGACCTGTCTAGTGTCTACCCGATTGCGCCGCTGCCGGGACTACTGTCTGCTACCCTCCAACGGTCGATTGACTTCTCGGTGAAAGCCTGAACGCCATTAGACTTACGGTAAGCTGGTTTCCACTCCGTAACTTCCGTTTGGTTATTTTCTTTGTGCATATGTTTTTTTTTCTTTTTTGTGAATTTATCATTTATTATTGTCTGAGACTGAAAGACTGAGAATATAAGTTGATGAGTTATAAGTTTGATTTGTGATTTGTGAAATGTGAATTGTGATTTGGGAATTTAGGGTTTTAAACAATTAAGGATAAGTGAAAATAATTAATGGTGATTGGTGAAGAAGGAAGATGTTTCATGTTTGGGGTGTGGCTCAATTAAAGTATGTGTACACTATTTTTAATAGGAACATCCTCTGTGAAATTGTTTTGGCTAAGGTTCAGACTTTTGAGGGAGTCCAATTCAAGAAATTGTGAATCAATTTCCCCAGTAAGTGAGTTTTACAAAAAAATCCAAGTGTTTTAACATCCTAAAACCAATGAAATTAGGCAAAGAACCAACAAATCGATTCATACTAAAATTCTACAATTTCAATCCACTGATCTATCCACAATCAGTGATGAACCCACCTGGGATTGAGCTCAAATAATTATGAGAGAGATCAATAGTCTTCAAAGTACCAATCTGGCAAATAACTGGGAGAAATTTAGAACCAAAAATTGAAAACAAAAGGAAAGATATATCGATTATTGTAGAATTATCAGGAGTACAATGAACTCCATTCCATGAGCATGGGCTTGAGTCCTTTGCGACATTATTCCAAACAAATATTTTCGGCTATTACGATCGTTGATTGTCTACGGTCATCGGTCAACGGTCACGGGTCAACAGTCTCCGCCCATGCTGGGTCCAATTCCTGGATTCGCCCCTGCCCTTGAACAAGGAGAAGATGTCCTCATGACCGAAGCTACTGAAGGATGGAGTACTTTCAGCATAGCACAAATCCCTGAACAAGGGACAACTGCGGAAGGATCAGTTAGCTTGGAAGAATTGGATCCTCACATTATTGACTGCGAACCTTTAACGGCCCCAGTAGAGGAATTGGAAGCTTTTCCAGTCGACCCTCTAAACACAGCAAAACATCTACAGATAGAAAGTAACATACCACTGGAAATGAAAGAGAAGTTGAAAAGTTTATTACTTAACAATCTGGATGTGTTCGCTTGGAAATACGACGACATGATAGGCATCGATCCCAATGTCAGCTGTCATCACTTAAACATTAACGAAAAAGCCATACCTCACAGGTAGAAAAGAAGGGCCCTCAACCCGAAAAGATATGAAGCTCTTAAGGACGAAGTGAAAAAATTGATAGATAATGGTTTCATCAGAGAATCTGTATATCCAAAATGGGTGTCTAACCCAGTTCTGGTTAAGAAGCACAATGGAAAATGGAGGGTTTGCATTGACTTTTCAAACCTAAACCAAGCATGTCCCAAAGACAGCTTCTCGCTTCCCAGAATAGATCAGCTGGTCGACTCAACTGCTGGACATGAACTCGTTAGCTTCATGGATGCCTACTCTGGGTACAACCAAATTCCAATGTTTCCACCAGATGAAGAGCACACGTCCTTCATCACGAATAAAGGACTCTACTGTTACAAAGCAATGCCCTTTGGGCTAAAAAATGTCGGAGCTACGTATCAGAGGTTGGTTAATAGAATGTTTGCAGACCTCATTGGTAAAACAATGGAGGTCTACATAGATGACACGTTGGTAAAAATTTTGGAAGCAACGGATCACATTGCTCATCTCAGCGAGGCGTTCCATATCCTGCGAAGGTACCGAATGAAACTCAGTCCCTTGAAATGCGCGTTTGGGGTATCATCAGGCAAATTCCTTGGATACATTATCAATCAAAGAGGTATTGAGGCAAATCCTGAAAATGTCAGAGCATTGATTGAAATGAGGTCACCTCAGAAGCCAAAGGAGGTTCAGAGCCTCAATGGACAAGTTGCAGCCTTGAACCGTTTCATTTCTAAAGCAACAAACAAGTGTTTACCCTTGTTCAAAATCTCAAAGGAGGGAACAAGTTCCAATGGACAGAAGAATGTGAGATGGCTCTACAGGGGCTGAATAAACACTTGGGTCAGGCACCGCTCCTCTCCAAACCAAACCAAACCAAAAAAACCACGAGGTCCTACACCTGTACTTAGCAATAACCTTAGGGATTCTGAGCTCAGTTTTGATAAGGGAAGAAGACAACCATCAGCTTCCAGTATACTATGTTAGTAAGGTATTAGTTGCAGCAGAGACGCGATATCCTGACATGGAGAAATTGGCTCTCTCTTTAATTATAGAGTCAAGGAGGTTATGACCATATTTCTAAGCTCATAGCATTCCATGTCCTGACAAATTATCCCTTCAAAAGGTGCTTCAAAAGCCTGATGCCTCCGGAAGACTGCTTAAATGGGTTGTTGAGCTTAGTGAATTCGACATCATTTATAAGCCAAGGGCAGCCATCAAAGAGCAAGCCTTGGCTGAATTTGTAGCAGAATTCACCCTTGTACCAACTATCGAAGAAGAAATGGAACCCTCTGAACCTCAGAGCTGGAAACTCTCAGTCGATGGATCTTATGGGGATGCAAGATCGGGGATGAGAGTTGTTTTGGTTAGTCCAGAAGGCTACAAGCTTATTTGTGCCATAAGGTTCGACTTCAAACCCTTTTTGCCGGGCTTCGGTTGGCCAAGGAATTGCAGGTCAAGAGGCTCGTAATTAGCAGTGATTCCCGGCTGGTAGTTAGCCAGGTTCATGGGAACTTTTTTGCAAGGGATAATACTATGGTAGCCTATTTGAAATTAGTTATGAACTTCGTCACTTCCTTTGAAAGATTCCAGTTAATACAAATTCCAAGGAATGACAATGCTCATGCTGATGCACTGGCCAAGTTGGCAGGTAGCAAAAATTCTGAACTTCTCAATGTTGTCCTGGTAGAACACCTGTCCAGACCCTCAATCGAAATGGGGGAAAAATAATGTGGGTAGAAGATACTCCTCTTTAGATGAAGCCCATCATATCCTATTTAAAGGATTAGGCCATACCCTCACAGAAAGAAGAAGCTAAAAAACTCATGAGAAGGGCTATCCATTTCGTTTTCCAAGACAACATATTATATAAGCATGGGTTCTCATTACCCCTATTGAGATGCAATGGAGGGGAGCAAGCGGAATATGTACTCAGGGACATTCATGAGGGCGTGTGTGGCAATCACGCAGGAGGATGGTCATTAGCACAAAAATTACTAAGACAAGGATACTACTAGCCCATTTTGAAGAAAGATACGCAACATTTTATCCGGAAATGTGACAAGTGCCAGCGATTCGCCATCGTCCAAAGACAACCTTCACAAGAACTGAATGTGGTTTCTAGTCCTTGGCCGTTTGCAAAATGAGGGGGTTGATTTAATCAGACCTCTGCCCAAGGGAAGGAGAAGCCCTAGCTTCGCAATCGTCGCTATAGATTATTTCACAAAATGCGTAGAAGCCGAGCCACTTGCTAAAATAACTGAAGCCAATACCTCGAAGTTCCTTTGGAAAAATCTCATCTGTAGGTTTGGAATCCCCCATTCAATTATCTTAGACAATGGTAGGCAGTTTGATAACAGGAAAGTTAGGGAGATGTGTGAGGAATTAGGCATTAAAAAGTACTTTTCCTCCCCACGCCACCCTCAAGCGAACGGGCAAGTTGAAGCTGCGAACAAAACAATTAAGTCTACCCTGAAAAGGAAGCTTGATGCCTTAAAAGTGGCCTGGGTGGACGAGTTACCTCAAGTCTCGTGGGCTATTAGGACCACAAGCCATATTGCCACCACAGAAACCCCATTTTCCATGACATACGGATCCGAAGCTATGAGCCCTGTCGAAGTGGGTCTTCCATCTCATAGATGAATGCACTTCAACAAAGTAGACAACGATGAGATGAGGAGATGTGGTCTCGACCTACTTGAAGAAAGAAGGGATGATTCCCAAGTCAAAATGGCTATGTATCAACGGAAGATGACTAGGTACTTCAATGCCAAAGTAAAAAAGAAATCATTCAGAATAGGGGATTTAGTACTCCGAAGAGTTTTCTTATCCTCCAAAGATCCAAGAATAGGCACTTTGGGACCCAACTGGGAGGGGCCCTACCGCATAGAAAAAGAAGTTTGACCAGGGACTTACTGGATCACAGACATGGATGAAAAAGACCAGCCTCATCCATGGAATGTCGAACACCTACGAATGTACTACCAATGAATGTAAGTTTCAGCTCAAGGATTTTTTCAGCCCCTTTTTGAATAAATAAAATCTTTTTCTAGATGTATGTACTTAAACATCAAACGAAGAAGCCCTTACATAGCTGAACCATCCACCCTGCAAGGAAGCATAGGCACCTTGAAAGAGAGGACGACTTCTCCCGGAAAGGATCCCCTCGCATGAATTCCGAGGTTGACCTCACATGCCTTCCTTGGACGAAGTATAAATGTCAAGAAAGAAGCCTTTGCATGGCTGAACCATCCACCATGCAAGGAAGTGTAGGTACCTCGAAAGAGAGGGCGTCATTCCCCAGAAAAGATCCCCTCGCATGAATTCCGAGGTTGACCTCACATGCCTTCCTTGGACAAAGTATAAACGTCAAGAAAGAAGCCATTGCATGGTTGAACCATCCACCATGCAAGGAAGCGTGGGTACCTCGGAAAAGAGTGCGACATCCCCCGGAAAGGATCCCCTGGCATGAATTTCGAGGTTGACCTTGCACGCCTTCCTTGGATGAAGTTTAAACGTCAAGGAAGAAGTCCTTACATGGCTGAACCATCCACCATGCAAGGAAGCGTATGTACCTTTGAAGCGAGGGCGACGTCCCCGAGAAAGGATCCCCTCGCATGAATTCCGAGGCTGACCTCACATGCCTTCCTTAGACGAAGTATAAATGTCAAGAAAGAAGCCCTTACATGGCTGAACCATCCACCATGCAAGAAAGCGTAGGTACCTCGAAAGAGAGGGCGACATCCTCCGGAAAGGATCCCCTCGCATTAATTCCAATGCAGACCTCACATGCCTTCCTTGGACGAAGCATAAACATTAAGAAAGAAGCCCTTGTATGGCTGAACCATCTACTATGCAAGGAAGAGTAGGTACCTCGGAAGAGAGGGCGACATCCCCAGAAAGGATCCCCTCGCATGAATTTCGAGGCTAACCTCACATGCCTTCCTTGGACGAAATTTGAGGTTGACCTCACATGCCTTCCTTGGATGAAGTATAAACGTCAAGAAAGAAGTCCTTACATGGCTGAACCATCCACCATGCAAGGAAGCGTAGGTACCTCGGAAGAGAGGGCGACATCCCCCGGAAAGGATCCCCTCGCATGAATTTCGAGGTTGACCTTACATGCCATTATTGGACGAAGTTTAAACGTCAAAGAAGAAGCCCTTGCATGGCTGAACCATCCACCATACAAGGAAGCGTAGGTACTTTGGAAGAGAGGGCGACATCCCTCGGAAAGGATCCCCTCGCTTGAATTTTGAGGCTGACCTCACATGCCTTCCTTGGATGAAGTATAAACGTCAAGAAAGAAGCCCTTGCATGGCTGAACCATCCACCATGCAAGGAAGCGTAGGTACCTCGGAAGAGATGGCGACATCCCCCGAAAAGGATCCCCTTGTATAAATTTCGAGGCTGACCTCACATGCCTTCCTTGGACGAAGTATAAACGTCAAGAAAGAAGCCCTTGCATGGCTGAACCATCCACCATGCAAGGAAGCGTAGATACCTCGGAAGAGAGGGCGACATCCCCCGGAAAGGATCCCCTCGCATAAATTCTGAGGCTGACCTCACATACCTTCCTTCGACGAAGGTTAAACGTCAAGAAAGAAGTTCAGCCAGTCACAGTTTAATTATCCATAATGAATGAGCCTGAACATAACATCCACTATTATCAACTCAAACTAGGTTTGGATTATTTAATCATGTTCAAATAAGTCAGCCAGTTTAAAATTCATTCGACAAAAGATTGCCCTCATTTGGGGCTTTATACATCAACGTCCAATTAGTTCTATTTCAGTTAAATTCACTTCAAGTCAGTTTGTGCTTAGTGCCTAACCAAGGGCCTAAAGACAAACGATAAAATGAAAAATACGACGGAAGTGCAAAGTTTTTATTCATTAAAAATAAAAAATACAACGGAAGGCCCAAAGGCTTTACAAATGATAAAATTAGAGTAAAATCTAGCCTATCCTTTGGGAGATGCTGGGTCGGCAGCAGTAGGGGTCGAGGCCATCTCTTCTGAGGGAGCCCCTACTGGCACCACTTCTACGCAGTCCTCTGAGGAAGTCTGAAGAACTTTTTCTTCAGTAAACTCTACCTTCAGGTTCAAAATATCAAGGCCGGGGAATAGCTCCTCTACTCTGCTCACCACTTCGTTATAAGCATATTTCCTCTAGAATAAACCGAGGCATTGATATTATTCAGTATTATGGAAGTCGGTAATGTAAGTCCTCATGACTATGTCGCCCGCCTCAACAACATCTGGCTCATACTTACCACACTCTTCAGCATACCACTTTACTTGTTTTTCCATAAAATCTCCAGCATTCCTGCTAGTAGTTAACTGAATTCGTGTCTCCTCCAGAGCTTCAGCAATGAGCCTCTGATAGTTGTCAGAAACCTCCAATTTCTTGCTCAGCGAGGCCACTTCACACTGTTATTTATGGAGTTCTTGCTTCATGACCTCGATCTCGGTCAAAGCAGAGGCTAATCTGGCACTCTGGCTCACTAAGGCGGCGGCAAGGTCTACCGCATCACGGGTAACCGTATAGTCTTGCCACTTCTCAGTCCAAATTTTTTTGAAAGCCTCAGTAGTGCTTCAGACTTCAACAGGCAGCATCTCTATCACAGTTGGAGCAATTTTGCTGTCACGACCCCCCAGAAAGTTCCCGGACTTTCCTGAGGTCCTCTCCGATATCTTCTAAGTGGCCTCTACGTTGTTTAAGGTGGTATCCTCAATGTCATCACTAACCTCCCGACGTTGTTATTGGACTGTAGTGTTAATTGAAGCTTGCAACAATTTAGGGTGACTAGTAGCTGCAAGCTCCCCATAGGATACAATCGTTCTGAAGCTACTGGAACCCCACCAACATCGGACAGTTTCCTTTTCTTCGAAGACCCTTCATCAATCTCGTTGCCCTTATCAGTAATGAACCGATTGTCTGGAGAGACCTCCCTATCCACATCCTTCACGGATGAGCCCTTGACAAGGCATTCGGCCCTTTCCCTGGTCCCTGAGGAAGATCTCCGGGAAGTGGCATTAAGAATGGTGGCCATATCAGGTTTGGGATAATCCTTTTTAGGTGCCATTTGTTCAAAACTTTGCGAAATGTTTCTTCAATTAGACTACGAATGAAATGGGAATACTCTTAAACTTGTTGCCAAAAGCTCTCAGAGAAACGACAAGGAGTCGTAGCAAATGAATAAGCCAAAATGATGAGATTCAGGGCTTTATATAAGAAAACAAAATGAGTCCCAACCATTGATTGAAATTGCAATGATCAGAAACATCCAAATTTTTGTATAATCAGGGCCGTAGAATCCGAACGATTTCGCATCAACACCCCAGATCAACGCATGTCTCTTACGACAGGATTTTAGCATGCGAAGGAATCCTAGAAGTCACGTTAGCAAATAATTAGCTATTATTATTGCATTTAAATTAATATGGATGTATATGTATTGGAAATTGATTCAGTACAGCTGTCACTTGGGAAACATACAAAATCATCAAATCACATACCTGAGCCAACAAACTCCAAATCGACTTCTCAAAATTCCATGTATAATATAAATATTTATACATATGGGGACTATTGTCACCACATGAGACCAAACAAAATCGAGGCTCCTTAAGTGGCTAACTGAGGCTCCTAAAGTAGCTCAACCACATATCGAGGCTCCTGAAGTACCTAGCATAGGTACATAACGAGTGTCTAACGGAGGTTTCCCAAAAGGCTAGCCGAAATGCCTAGCCGAGGCTCCTCAAGTGGCTAACTGAGGCTCCTAAAGTAGGTCAACCATACATCGAGGCTCCTCAAATGGCTAACTGAGGCTCCTAAAGTTGAATGGCATTTATCTTTGTAAGTCCAGATCAGAGAGTATGACGTTAAAGGTTGTTAATCATTTAAAGATATGGATTAGTATAAGCAAAAGAATTACAAAAGTTAAACAGTCACGTCAAGACTATATGATGCCAACATTAATAAAAATAGATTTACATAAACTGGACCGAAGTCCTTACACCAAAGTTTACATAGAATGAACTTAAGGGAGGGGGGACATGGAAGGTTCAAAAGGTACTAGGGCACTAGCTTCAGCAGGGTCAACCTCTTCAACAACATTTGACACAACCTCCACCTCCGCAGGGGTCTGAGGCTTCCCTTATTCTTCATCCAATAACTCAGCCCTCAGGTCGGATGTCTGAACCCCCTAGTTGTGCACCTTCAGCCATTCTATTACCTCGTTGTAAGCATACCTTCGCCAGTAGGCGCCAAACCGCTGGTAATGGTCAGTAAGGTGGAAGTTGGCTAAAAAGTTATGCTCAACATTTTTACTGGCAAGCTCAGCGTCACTGCGAACAGTTCCTACCTCTTTAGTAAGACCAGTTACTTGGGAGGTCAACTCCTCTACTTTCCGCCTCAGCTCACATTCTCTTGAGGTTCGGCAGCAAGCTTTTGATGAGCATCGGAAGTCTCCACCCGTTTTGCCAAGGCAGCCACTTCACTCTGTGACTCATGAACTTCCTTCTTCAGAGATTCATTTTTCGCCAAAACCGAATCTAGTTTGACAGAACCTTTAGCCTTTTTCTTCTTTAAAGCTACAGCCTCTGCCCTAGCCCTAGCAACTGATTCCTCTGCTTGCGAGGCTTTGCCCACGAACTCTTTATTCTTCCTCTGAAGGGTCTTGAAAATGGCCTCCATTTCCATGGCCATACTGAATGCCCTTGTTGCCTGGGAAACCATGGTGGCGACAACATCCACAACATTGTTGGTTTCGACAAAGTTCTGCTACTTTTCGGTCCAGAAAGTATGGAAAGTTGTCGAGGCAGTTTGGACTTCGGGAGGCAACAGGGCGATGGCTTGAGGTTCAAGCTCAGCGAACTGCTTGGCTAGAGGACCTTTGGCGGAGTTAGCGGAACCGCCTGAGATTTTGTTCTTCTGGCAAACTCCTGCCTCATAGGCTCCACATCGGTAGGACGTTTCTGCCCCCACTAGTAGCACCAATAGAAGCTGCTAACAATTTCTCACCGGCAAGAACCTCGGATTGAGGCAGTAAGATTTCAGAGGAACTACCCACCCCAGTGGTGGATATCCTAACATTTCTCTTAGGTTCCTCAGCGATAGTCTTTTTTCCTTTATCTACTGGAGGAGGTCCACTCTCATGTTGGGGGTGTAGTTTCCTTGCTGACCCTCTCAATTTTCTTCTTGATCTGCCTCCCCTCAGCAGATGTGTTTTTCACCCCCCTCCTGCCAGAGGTTGAAGTGGCGGCCATAATAGTTGCCATATCGGGGGTGGGGAGTTTCCTTTTGTCAAAATTTTCTGTAAGAAGCAAGCATCAAAATTAGAAAATTGTAAGGCAATCCAGAAGTAGACACTATATTGAAAACGTAATCGAGAATTTCCTACCTCTGGAAGCCATCAAGCCTAGATTTTGGTAAAATCGTTGGGGGATGATTAATTTATCGAAGTGTCGGGTTGAAGAGGGCAAACGATATACGTCTGATAGAACTTCCCAGTGACTCCTATCAAGCTCGAAACGTTCAACAGTTCCTGAAAAATAACAAATGTTGCATTAGTAAGAAGAATCACTCGATAATCACAGAAAGAAGTTATGAAATGGTACTCATTGGGTTCGGAATAGGAGGTCGGAACTTTGACAAAGGGGACAGTGTCATCCTCACACTCTTGCCACTTCCCCCAAACCCAGAACCAGGTTTCTTTCCACCCTTTGATGGATGAAGAAAGACATGTCACTAAAGGGGCATGCCCTTCCCATGGGCACGAGGAGTACCAGCCCTTGGAATCTCCTTTGCCCAATGCCCTAGGTTGGAAAATAGTCTGAAAAACATAAAGGGGCATATCCTCGCCCAGGGAGGTCTGCTTCCAAAAAATGTAGGACCCAACTAATTGAGCCCAGGCATTCGGTAAGAGTTGTGTAGGAGCCAGTCTGTATAACCTAAGGACGACTCGGAAGAAGGGATGGATGCAAAGCCGAAGTCCAAATTTGAATAAAAACTCGCTGATGGCTACACACCCCTGCCTCGGACGGTAGGGTCGCTCATCTAGAGAAGGGGATAGAAGCTCTATATTATAGGGAACCCTATATTTGATTGGACTAGCATTCAAAGAGACCTTAATCGTCCCCATTTCCAAACCCTCTCCCAGACGTAGTGGCGTCTCTGTCGGCCTCAACAACCCTAGCAAGGTCGGTAGTAGATGTAATTTCGACCCCTATCTCACTAGCTAATCTGTGTATCCCCGCACTATCCTTAGAAGAAGAAGAAAAAAAAGCCATATAATGCGAAACCTCACAGCACTTACAAGATTTCGTAGAAAAGAGAGGATAGCGAATGTGGCTAAAGGGAATTGCTTCAGTGGACTCCCAGGAAATTGGAAAGAAACCCCAAGGAACAGATGGAAACGCACAAGAAATTTGAAAGTGAAAGATTGTCGAAGAAGATGAAAGCTTATATACGTGGATTCACATGTATGTGGGAAGAAAAAGAATTCTCCCTAATGGCTGTTTCCTTTTATAGGCATGAAAATATGACCCCAACCGTTTGATCTAAATACTAGTCATCCACCCGTACGTCTTGGAACTAAAATTAGAGCCACTCACTATCCTAGGCGTTTCGAACTCAAGGGCTTAGATCAATACGTCAGATTCACGCGCAGAGCATCTAAAACATAAAAGGGAAGCAGAAGAGACAACCATAATAACGCATTAAATGCGGCGGTTGTTGCGTGTATTGCGAACTGTGTCCCCATGATTACCCTACCTTGGAAACGGCCAAGCATGTCAAATCATTAATGCGCTATGTTTGAGGACTCCTCGTGTTTCTCAAGGTCTCAAATAGTGAAATTTATTGTAACTACCAATCCGAGGATGTTGGGTTCCAAAGTAGACACTCTGAGACATCAAAAAGAAGGCATTGTAGACCTCAGTCAAGTCATCTACCTCGAGCACAAAAGACGAAACTTTCGCCAAGCGTGTTACTTCAAAAAATACTGGTAGGGAGGTCTTCCAAGGTTGAAGTCCCCTTCAAAATATCACATGGAACCGGAAAGCCCATGCATGATATAAATAACCATACATGGACTTAGGTGACTATTGTTACCCCCTCGAAAATAAAGCCCAAAATCAACGCTCCACGTAGACTGACACGTAAGCAATCTATCTACATAAGAAGTCGTAGATCTCCCGTAGTTAAGGTAGAAAAAAGGTTAATAGAGCCAAAGTCAACAACAAAATGCAGCTGTCTGAGGCTACCCTAAGCACCGAAGTGCTGATCTATCCGACGTCTCTCTATCCCGAAACGATAAAAACCAAGCCAAACGCCGAGACTCCTTATGCCTGAAGCGCCGAAGTCTAAAGTCCCTTTGCAGATGTCACTCTTCATTACCTAGAGCCCAAGCCAACGGATAATGGAATCAAGGTAGCCGCATGACAATATTCGAGGATCTGTAGAGGTTGATTGATGGGACGTCTGTAATAAATTACTTGCAACCTGTTCAGTATTTGTACGTCAATGTGTCAGCCTATAACTAGGGCGGATGATCTTTTGTCAAGCATTAAATGTAGTGAGTAGATGGTGATGTAAAGCTTCAGTTTAGGTGATGCTGCCATGCGAATTTAATCCAATGATTATCACGTCGTCTAGGCTAGTATAAATAAGCTCACCTTTGTAGAAGAGAGAGAGGATGATCTGGTGATCTAAGAAAAAACATCATATTTATCTTTCCACATATTGAAACACAAGGAAGTAATTTAAGATGAAAGATCGCAGAGATATTCGTGGATAGTGAGAATATTGCTATATATAAACCGCCGTGGTCCGAACATTTAGTCTATTGCCGAAAAGTGCCTCCCACGTTCATTCCAGTCTGACATATGATTCTGTTCCGGTAGAAACGCGCCGGATACATACTTGACGTGGCAAGAGTGGGCCCGGTATCTGTTGAGTTCATTTTTTGGGGTCAACAATATTATTTATGGATCATTAATGAGCAAGATGATAACCCACAAACTGTGTATGTGGGAAAAATTCTAAGAAAACATGAGGAAATAATGTTTTCATCACAAGGTATCAAGTAAGTTCAAGTTAAAAGGGAAGAAATACCTAACGTAAAGCGTCTGCACGAGATTTTTCGAAGTTCTCTTAGCTACAGTTACTTTCATCATGTTTGTAACTTTAGAGTACCATGTTCTCATAAATCCAAGTAAGTATGAAAAATATACACAAATATTATAAAGCCTAAAATATTCCAAAGCTAAATTAGTTATAGAAAAAAGAAGTAACAAAAATCAGCAATATAATTATAACAATGAGCGACTAAGATATGTGATGAATACTTACAATGAAGTTTTACTTCTACAAATGAATGAATGAATGAATTTCTCTGTAGACAACATTCTTCGCACATGTACTGTGTAAATTGTCGGTGCTTGATGGTTTTAGTAAAACCTTTAAAGATTTGCTTGTTTTAGCTCTTGACAATGCTACATAAAGCTGACCATGACAAAAAATTGGTTCAAGAAGATACAAGCCAACGTAATCAAGTGTCTGACCTTGTGCTTTATTTATCGTCATTGCAAAACATGGTCTAACCGGGAATTGAGTTCTTTTAAAATGAATTGAGGTTTGATCATTTTTCATAGGTACAAAAGAAATTCTTGGTAAAAAAAACATGTTTTCCACGATATTCACCAGTTGTAATTTCAGCAAGAATTACATTCTTATCAAATTTTCTACAAGTAAGGCGTGTTCAATTGTATAACCCTTCAGAAGGATTGATGTTCCGCAATAACGTCACAGGACAGTTTATTTTAAGCTTCAATTCATGCGGTAGAATGCCATTTGGAGTCAAATATTCAAGAAATCTTCTTGTAGGCTCTGTTCTGATTTGTCAATTACTTCATCAAAGCTATAATATGTGAAAATTTCACCAGGAATCTGATCAAGTAAAATTATGTTAATATGATCAACACATTCATTTCTAAGCATAAGAATTACTCGATTTCCCATTGTATGTAAATTATCAACATATGCTTCTATATTTGGAAAAACATGATTTATCAAAATTTTCAAAGATGTAATTTCATCCTCAAATGGAACAATTATATTGCTTGGAAGCTGAATGCAATTACAATTGTGTTCTTCCTCCGTTCCATTTCCAACTCTAAGCAAATAATCACAAAATGTGGAATCCAATTTTGATCGTATGTTCTCAAAGGCCATAAGTTTGAGAAGACTAAGCTATCTTTCATTATGTCTTCTTTTTTCCTCTCGGTATCACTGGTAAAACTTGTCTTAAATCTCCTCCTAGAACGACCATTTTTTCACCTAAAGGCAAATTACAATCAGTAATATCTCTGAGCATTTTATCAACGACTTCAACGGCACAATGATTCACCATAGGTGCTTCATCCCAAAGTATTAATGTAGACATTTTTAACAAAGTCCCTAGAGCCGATTGTTTACTAACAGAATAGATAACTTCACCAACTGTTTCCAGAGGAATTTTAAATTTTGAATGAGCTTTCGACCTCCAGGTAAAAGAGATGCAGATACTCCAAAAGATGTTGTAGCTAAAGCAATTAAATTTTGAGACCTTACACCTGTTACGAGAGCTTTATACAAAAAAAATTTGCCCATTCCTCCTGGATCATCGATGAAATAGATCCCACTCGATTTTGAGTTTACTTTTTCCATAATTGTATTGTACGCAAATTGTTGCTCATTATTTAAGCTTGATGTACAAGCGTAACCTCCTTCTATATCCAAATTTGTTATCTCCTCTGCAACTATTCTTCTCAACCTTTCATTTTCATCTATATCTACACTAAATGATACTATTTCATAGTCATTTATATTCTTACCCGATGATTCTAAAATAGAATTGATATATTCTAAAGCTCGTAGTTCAACATCCCTTGAAGGTATATTTTCATATACATAATCATCGATCATATAAACTTTAAATTTATCCCACAGTAATTTTGGATGATCATGATTGCAAAGGGTGATAAATGTAGCAAAAAGACGTCTTAAAGAAAAAGGTATTTTATAAATAATAGCTTCCAACAGACATTCTTCACAATGATTGTCTCTGCTTAACAAACCATGTAAAAGTGCTCCTTTTCGATATGTACTAATAGTTACCCCTTCAAAGTTCGTAAATCATGAAATGATGTTGGACCTCAAATATGATTTAGAAGAACGCGTAGGAAATATCGTTCTCCTTCAGATGGATTCGCTGCGACAAATTGTCCTATAATAACATGTTTTCTTTTGGGAGTCCAAATCTTCTTAGTTGAGTTCCAAACAAAATGTGTTTGAAAAACTCGATACAACAATGTACGAGCAAATTCATTTGCTTTATTTACCTCAAAAAATTCTGTCAACGTTGTTCTTTTCGTATTTTCATTATCAATAATAGTAGATAAATTATCTTCGTCTTCATATCTTGTTGATGATTTTCGATATGAAACTGTAAAGAATAAACAGTTGGATAAATTTCTGCTAAATTAAATGAGAAAATCCTCCACATAGCTTCAGGTGGAGATATCCATCTAGCATATTGATAAGCTGAGATTTCGTCGATTTCTTTTCCTGTTTCATTTGTGGAAACTGAAAAATGAATACGATCATATCCTTTATACACATATTTGTACAAATTTTTTATAGCTTTAATAGAAGAACGTACTTCAACCACTACAACAAAAATCATCAATTGCAACATTAAAAAGGCAACATTTGTTGACAAATGTTGCCAAAAGGGTCTTTTGGCAACATTTTAGTAAGTGAATGTTGCCATTGGTTAATATAAATGAGTTTTGGCAACGTTTTTTAGAAAAATATTGCAATAGACACCTTTAGCAACGTTTATTGAGTGTTGCGAAAGGTAATACTTTTTGTAACGTTTATCAAACGTTACGAAAAGTCTTACCTTTTGCAACTTTTATTGAGCGTTGCGGAAAGCTTCACCTTTAGCAACGTTTGGTAAACGTTGCGAAAGGTAATACTTTTCACAACGTTTATTAAACGTTGCTAAAGGTAATAATATAAATTAATATGTTAATATTAATAATAATAATTACCCATCCACCACCAACCCTAAATCCAAAATCCTAAATAATTTTCTCTCTTCTTCTCTCAACTCTCTCTACCTTCTCTCTTCGTATCTCTCTATCCTCTCCATTAGACTATCATCATCGTCGAGGAGCATCGTTGCCAGAGGCACATCCGATCATTACTACGAGGCCCCTCTTCATGTGAGCGCAGCGTTGGGACGATGTCGCTGCGCCGCCGCGCTGTTACAGAACGACTTTGCCATCGCAGCTGCTTCAGTTCGGTAGTGATGGTAGGGGCACCATAATTGCGATCTATTGGACTTGTAGAGGCTGTTACGGTATGGTAGATTTCTACTTGTGGTGTGATGGATTTGTGTGATTTGTCGATATCGTGGCATCAATGGAGGTTTGGGGATTTTTTAATGGGGTTGGTGGTTGCGGTGCGGTGGAGATGAAGATAGTGGTGATTGTGGTAGGCTGTGGAGATTGTGATGGAGATTGTGTTGGCGATGGTTGTGGTTGTGGATTGCCACTTCTTGGCTTCTGGGTAAACTGATTTCTATTCTTTGAATTTTGTGTAAAATGGATTTTTTCTTAAGAGTTGGAGTTAAAATTCGAGAAAGAAAATACATTTTTTATAACTTCAGTCAACAAATATAACCTAGGAGTATTTGTAGTTGAAAAATGATTTTTAGTTGAAAATGATTTTGGGATTTTACAAATTGGAGCTTAAGAAGGGTCTAGTTGGTTACTTTAGTGATAGTTTAGCTATCGGTTACATTCGATTACTACACCAGCATGTATAATTCATGCCAACGGACATGTAGGAGCATGCATATATTTCATTCTTGTGCATTTGTTCTTGCAGTTTTGATTTATTATTGTTAATCTAGGTTTTGTTGTCAATTTTGCCATCTTGATGGTTGCATGTTAACTTCAACAAGACTTCGAGAAGACACCAGTTTTCCAGAAGCTTGAAACTCGTCTAAAAGAAATGACACTAGAATACTAGTAAGTGATTTGTTTACATGGAGTAACTTCCTGACTAATCAATGTGACTCTTGGACAAGCAATGATACGAAATTTGTAAGACATTTATCTAATTTTTGTACCATTCATTTTTTTTATGAGCAAGGAAGTAGGATTATTCCCCTTTGTCTCCTTCACAAGTAACATTGTGCATTCCATTTAGAGTAAATTTGGTGTATTGAGGTTGTATCCTTGCATTGAGGACTTCTGTTATTTGTTTACTTTATGCTTTAGATGATTTGACATTATGCTGATAAGCAATATTGAAGCCTGATAGGGATTATCATTGTGGACTCATTGGTTATCATCAAATTAAAAAAAATCCCCCTGCAACAATGACTTCAAATGGTTTTTTTAGTTCTAGACAAGATTGTGGTATGTTTCAACCCGTTTTGTTGAGTAGGGACTCCTCAGGTTCATATCACCAAAATTCACCTGGTAAAAACTCAAACAATGCTGACACCTAAATTTACATCCTTAAAATTTTCTACTTTGATAACCTAAATCATATTGCACATGTGAATCTTTAAAAAGGAAATAACGTGATAATACAGTAGAGCCTAGAAGGGTGACACGAAAGGTAGTTGAGTCCAGAACTGCCACTGCACACAAGCAAGATGTATAGGTATTGTACTTGTAATCAATCCCTTTGTTTCTTCACTTCAACCATCACATCCTCTCATTTTAGTGGTTATATATTTTAAATTAACTGATGTTAATATAAAATCACATACACTAAGAATAATCAAATACTTACTATTTTTGATCTTATAAAAACTCCACTTATGTGTCCTACCAATCACATCCAATGGAAACACGAGCAAATTACTAGTTACACCAAAATTAAAACCAATTATCGATTAAATGATGTCGATAATATGTGAACAATCATTTTCTTTAATATAATATTGAAGTTAACATGCAACCATCAGGATGGCAAAATTGATTTAAATGATGTCGTGCTATATGTTTATCTTGTATAACCGTTGTCATCCATTCAAATAGTGCTTTATGTTGATTCTAAATGTCAGATACGATCTAATGTTGAAATGCTGAGAAGAGTACATTATTGTTGCAGGTGATTTGTCAAGCTTCGGTGTTGATTTCTTTAATAAGTTTGACGTTGTAGTTGTCAGTTCTTGCTCACTTTCAACAAAAGTACTACCACTCCTTCTTACATGCATAACTTTAGAATTTTATGTAATTACTTTGCAAATGAATCTACATTGCACATATCTCTTGCACGTTGTCACTTGTGTGTATCTTTAGATGGTTATCTTTCAAGGCTTCCTTTCAGTTTCCCTTTTAAATGTTTCTGCTACAGAAATTGGTCAATGAGAAGTGTCACAAAGCATCGAAACGTATTACATTTTATGCAGTGGATTGCAGAGACACCTGTGGTGAAATATTTGTTGACTTGCATTTTTTTCTTGTTTTTACAATGTAAGGGCAATCCTATCGTTTCACTTTATGAAGGATGGTTATATCGGAACTATTATTTTCTATACGTTGAACCTAGGAAATATAAATGTTGGGTCTATAGAATTAGAAAATCAAGAGGCGCTTTAATAGTAGACTTGGGAGATAAACAAGAATTAGAAAAGTTCTTATTTTTTGTGGGGGACGATATCAAACACTTGAATGCTAGTATTGATTTCAAATATCATGGTTGTTGTCATTAATTTTAGATAAGTATGCTTATTGTTTAGTCTATATGAAAATATAAGGATCAATCCATGCTTTCAGTCTAGGATTTGGTGTGTGTTTGATTTCAAATGATTATGTATTTACTATATCTTATCCATTTCTTTTGCTTAAATGCTTATATGTATCCTGTGGAAGGTGAAGTCAAAAGTTAACTTCAAGCTGTATGAGTTTTTAGTAAATGAGTCATAAATTCTTAATTGTTTTTGTTTCAAGTACACAAGACGAAGCAGCCGAGGCTTACGACATTGCAACCATTAAATTTTGCGAACTAAATGCTGCGACTAATTTTGAAATAAACAGATATGATGATGATGAAGGAGGAGTATATTACTTCTACTTTTTTATATATGTTGTCTCAAGTGATGATGATGATACCAGAAATAACATGATGGTAAAGGGCAAAGTGATGACTCCCATGAAGTAATTGAGGAGAGTGATTTATCTGAAGATGAAGTTGGTGGCATATTACTAGTTTCTACTAATAGAGTCGGGGTTTAAACATAGGTTGAAGTGTCTCTACTTCTTCCACCAATCTAGTTAGTCGAAAGATGGATGAAACAATTGTATTGTTTATCTTACTCCTTTTTAGATAGGTCGTGTTGTATCACATTCGAAATTTGTATTGATTCAAAAATATATAATGAAATTATCAATTTTTATACAATTTCAAAATGTCACAAAATGTAATTTTTAATTTTGTGGGTCAATCACTCAATTACCATAACTGTATTAAAAAAAAGGTCTACTGCAACGTTTAAAAAATGCTGTAAAAAGAGGGTCTACCGCAACATTTAAAAAACGCTGCAAAAGGTGATCTACCGCAACGTTGAAAAAACGCTGCAAAAAGGGGGTCTACCGCAACGTTTAAAAAACGCTGCAAAAAGTCTTCCCTCAACAACAACACCAACCTTTGCAACACTTGGAAAAACGCTACAAAAGGTCTTTTGCAATTTTTTTGGCCACTGCAAAAGTCCTTTTTTGGTGTAGTGAACATTAATGTGACAGTCAAATTTTGCGCTCAAATACAGATTATACGGTACAACCCATCGATTGTCTAACATTGGACCTCTAAATTTAATAGAAATATCACTATCACGACGTTTATACAAAAGGTATGAGTTATCATCGAATATAGTAGCATCACAATAATTCCTATGATATTTATTTTTGCAACTTTTGTTTGCTTCCATACATACGTTTTTTGGATTAAGGTGTCCACAAGGGCAGTACATATTGTGTTTAACAATAACAGAATGAAAATAAGGATATTTTTTTCATCAAAAATTCCACAGCAAACTATCTTATCAAAATCTAGAGCAGAACAAATTTTGTGGCCATAGTTGAAAATTAACAATAGATGTGCATGAGGAAGTCCCCTTTTTGAAATTCAATGACATATATATGCACAACAACTGGGCATAAGATTTTTTTTTGTATAAATCATTTTTCGACTCTTCTAATTTTGCTTTAAATATACGCACGATTAGATCAGGTCGATTTTGAATCTCATCATTGTGTTTTAGTTGTTGAATCTTTGGTCAATTTGGATTGCATGTTATAGTCAAGAAGATGTCTAGTTTTCCATAATGTTATACAATAGCTATTGCATCAATATATCTCCTTAACATATCTCTAGGCCCACATGTAAAAGACTGAGGTAAAACAATTTTTCGTCCAATTTTGTACCCTCTTATTTCTCCATTTTGAACGCTATCTACAATATATTGGTAAAGTTCAGCTAGAATTTGATTCTGGTTGTTACGAAAATAGTCTAACCATGCAGTTTCGATCTTAACATACATATCTACAATATATTGTTAAAGCAATCTACCACTTAGAAGTAAAATAGACTTACCGGAAGGTTTGATCTGCACTTTATATGAATAATATTCTCGACAAGAAACATGTGATCCTTTCTTCATTCTATTAAGAACTGCAAAAAGGAAGTCATCATTCGATTAGAACATTGACAATGTAAAACTTAGGTGAATGTACAATAACAGAGATTTACATACCTTGATTTTCTTTTTCAATAAATTCAGCTATAGAGGTAATTGTATTAGGAAATTGAACAAATTCAAACAAATGTTCAGTCCTTCTACACCTTCCAATGCTTTCATGCCAACCAGATTCTCCATATGGAAAAAATAAAGGATATTGCAAAGGATCATAGCAATCGTAGCTGTAATGCCCCGAGTTCCGTTAACCCGGATTGCCACGTCATCGTCTTTTGCCCTAATTTTAATAATCAAATTTGTGGAAATAACCTAATTTTGAAAATAAAACATCGCATTTGTAATTGTAAACTTTGTCAGCAACAAAACTCATTTAAATAACTTCAGATAATTGTTTAAACTTAAATTCGAGTTTGAAATAATTGAAATAACAAAGTACGTTAATAATGTTCGAAATGTGTAAATTTCAAAAGTAAATAACTTTGACTATTAATTCATGCCACCACTGCCCATCACACCCGACCATCTCCGAAATCTGCAAATAATGTTAAAGTAACGGAATGAGTATTTTGAAGAATTACTCACTAGACTCATCGCCGATAATTAATTTACAGAATAATTGAACACATAATTATGTAAAATATACAGTGATATCATCATCATCATCATTGGCTCATTTTCTTGAAAATCATATGTTTTTTAAAATCATAGGGTGTGGGTAGTCTCGTCTCATGCATTTAAGCACATAAGTTATGCATAACATTCTCATCTTATCTCATAAGAGATACTCATCTTTTCTCATGCATTAAAGCATATAAGTTATGGCAAGCATAACAATATCATATATCTCATATGACATATTCTCATCTCATGCATTAAAGCATTTAAATCACATAAATTCACATAAAACATGCAATTATAATTTAAACTAATTAATGGTGGCGAGTCTACCTCAATTTATCTCGAGTCACGTGAAAAGTGGAGCAGAAAGTAACCTCAAGCTCTTAATCGCCCGTACGTTTTGTCTAGCCAAAATAGAAAATAAGTTTTAAATTAGTATTTCGAACTTTTAAAGTTTTTAAACTATAAAATAAAGTTTAGGGACTAAATTGGAAGTTTATTAAGACTAAAAATAAAAGTTTAAGGGCTGAAATTAAACTTTTAGAAATTAGGGACTCAATTGGAAAATATATTAAAACTGAAAATAAAACTTAAAGGCTGAAATAGTAACTTTTCAGAATTTAGGGTCTTAATTGAAAATCTATTAAAATTGAAAATAAAACTTAAATGCTGAAATAATAACTTTTACAAAATCAAGGACTTAATTGGAAATCTACTAAAACTGAAAATAAAATTTAAGGGCTGAAATTAAACTTTTAGAAAATCAGGGACTTAATTGAAATTAGTGAAACTGAAAATAAGAAATTTAAGAACTGAAATAATAACTATTAAAACTTGGGGGCTTAAGGGCAATTTCTAAAAATTTAAAATAATAAAACAAACAAAATTAAATTAAATTAAAACAAAACCATTATTCTCTCTCTCTCTCTCTCTCTCTCTCTCTCTCTCATTTTCAGATAACGAGAGAAAGAGAGAGATCGACGGCAGCGAAAAGGGAGGGGCTCAGCCCCTTCCCCGGTTTATACCAATCGACGAACGCGGTCAGCGCCACCGTCTCGTGGTGGCGCCAACACATAGGTAAGGGTTGGGTATTTTTGGTGTTCGGATCGAAGGATAGGGGGCTTGGATGGTTCAGTTTTCTTGATTTCTTGGCGATGGTGGTGGTTGCGATTTTAGGGATTTTGGAGGTAAGTCATGGGTTAGTTTATTTCTTGGTGTATAGTTGTTGGAGTTGATGGAGTGGGTCGGATTTGGTAATGGTGGTTGTAGGAGCTACGGTTTTGGAGTGATTGAGTTGGTGTTTTAGGTATTGAGTTTGGTCTCGGTTTGGAGCTAGTTTGGGCAGTGAGTTTGGTTTGTGGTTGAGGGTGTTGGTGTTGGTGTTGGTGTTGGTGGTGTTCCAATGAGTTTCGTGGGTGGTGTTCTCAGTTTGGTGGTTATGGTGGTGGTCGGTTTTAAGCTATTGGCAGGTGGTGGTATTGGTTGGTCTCGATTTTGAGCAAGGCGTGGAGGTGATGGTGTTGTTATGTTGAGATGGTGATATTGGTGGTGGTGTAGAGCTAAGGAGATGGTGGTGTTGATGCTAGAAATTGATGTTCTAGCATCAACATTGGTCTCCAAAGTTTGAGGGAATGGAGAGACTTGCTGAAAATGGTTGCTAGAATGGTGGGGAGAGGAGGGAGGTAGAGTTTCTATTAATAGAAATTTTTAGGGCACAAATCCCTAGGAAACTAATTGGGCCAAGAAATTGGTCTTTAGGGATAATCATAATTGGACCTAAATGGATTGGGCTAAAATGATTTCGTTTGGACTTATTTAATTTTACTTATATAATTGGATTTTAAATAATCATAAGATATATATTACTTAAATTTACTAAACTTCGGATTTAAAAACAATAAGCAGTCGATACTTTAAAAATTATTCGGAAATGGATTTGATTCGAAATAATTTAAATTCGTTTTATAACGGCTAGATGAACACGTTTTCATTTTAACATTAGGGTTTAAAATTTAGCAACACATTTTTCGAGAAAAATAATTTTATATAAATTTAAAATTCTCGGTCGCTACAGTAGTAATAATGAACTCTATGTGAATCACCAGAATGACCATATATAGTAATGTCACGAAAGTGATTATTAACATTTTCATCGTGATCGACCCACACAGCAGCTACTTCAGATGAGGTAGGAGTATTAAATACTCTTTAATCAAGTCATGGATCACATTTTATATGTATTTGATGACCTCGTAAGTTAGTCATATTACTTAAGTCTTAAAGACCGAAAAAATCTACTGTATGGATTTACCTTCAGGATTTCAATTAATATTACACCTAGAATAGTTGAACTCTAACATTAATTATAAAAAGCAATAGTTTTAGAAAGAAATAATATTACATATGTTAAAACATACATAGAATAAAACTAAAATATCAAATATCAAATTTTGTGAACAATAACTGAAAATATACTTTAAAAGGAAAAAAAATATAGTATGCACAAAGAAAGTTTGAGAACTAGCAATTTATTACAAATGTACAAGTTATTATAAATAAATATCCAAAATACAATATAAACCTACAAACAAAAACTTGAATAGTTCGGTTGGAGAAACTTACCTAAGATAGAGTGCAATACTGTAGTCAATTACAACTACCAGGAAAAACAATAGGACACTGTATAGAAGAAAACAGTAAATAAAAATTAAAGTCTACAATTTGTCAATAATAGTTGAATGATAAATATTGTAATATAAATTTTAGGGAAAAAAATACAAAGACTAAATAAAAATTGAACTCTACAAAATCTATATAAGAATTAAAAAATATCGCACCTGAATATAGCACAGTTCAATTGATGTTGAAAATTTTAATATTTTTACTTTGAGAATGATATCTTGCAACTTAAAAACAAATTGGAAACAAATTCAATATTGAAAGAATTGGGAATGATTAAAAATATGACAAGTAATGAAAATCATAATATAATAAAAATAAAAAAATCCAAGTATATGAAATAAATTGAAGTTACATATTTTTTTATCGAATTGACGAGTGATGCCCCTTGAGGGGCTTGGGGACATTGCCCCCGAAGGGGACCTGCCCGGTTAGGTCACGGGGGTTGAGAGGGCAGCGCCCCTCATGAGGGTTCGGGGGCAACGCCCCTGGCGGGGATCAACCCCGACGGGAATTTTGATTTTCATGTATGTATAGAATTGAATATTTTTTAATGTTTTTAAATGAAATTATTAACAAGTTAAATTGTATTTATAGTTTGTGTGAAATGTAAATAAGTAGAATTATTAACAAAAAAAAAATAAGAAATAAAAAAGGCGTGCGTGAGGAAACACGGAAGAAATTCTAATTTTATGTATGTACGTAATGAAGCAAGAAAGTAAAAAAAAAAAGGAAAAAATGGAGAATGTTATTTATTAAAAAAAACACGGGACACCCCTCCGCGAGCGGAGGCATTGGTGCTTCCACATGCAGAGGCACTTTCCTCCGCTCGCGCAGGTGCCTCCAACACTTTGTTTTCATTTTTTTTTTTACAACTAATTTCATTTTTTTTTTTTTTTGTGTGCTAACAATAAGCTACAACAAAATCATTTAACATTTCCAATTTAGAAAATATTTTCTTCCGTTCTTCTTCTTCCACTCTGCCTTCTAGCCTTTTACTTGTTCTAAAATGAATTCGTCTGATAAGTTTCATCCAACACTTCGTACCTATCTTACCACCTACACCTTTTGGAGAGGATTTTTTTTTCCTACAAGCTGACACCTATTTTTTTCCCTTTTTTTCCAAAAATCATTATCTCTTGTAATTTCATGCATTTAACCTAATATGCTTTCGAGAGCAATTCCACGCATTTAACCTAATATGCAAAGCAAAATATACTTACATAAATCTAAAACATGGGAACACAATTGTATTTAAATACTAAACATGAAAAACTAATAAAAGGGAAAATAACTTTTACATGACCACTTACCTTGAAAAGTAATAAAGAGTAATAAAATCTCAAGTTTCTTTGCTGGAAGACCGGTCCTTCAAAATTTCTTATTCCTAAACACAGGAACACAATTGTATTTAAATACTAAGCATGCAAAACTAATAAAAGGGAAAATTACTTTTACATAACCACTTACCGTGAAAAGTAATAAAGGGTAAGAAAATCTCAGGTTTCTCTGCTGCAAGACCAGTTCTTTAAAATTTCTTATTCCTATACAAGGTGAAGAGGGCGATAATGGAGTAGAATAAATATTTTCAGAATTTTTTATATTTGTAGAAGCTAGAGAGGACGATGATGGAATGAAATAAGTTTTTCTTCCTATATATAAGAATACAACCACCGCCGTTCACCACCTTAAATGCAAAGAATAAAAAAATACAGCACCTCCTTCCACTATCCCCAACTTTTTGTTTCTTATGAAATATCTTATGAAATAGAGGGGGATAAAATGGGAAAATAACCCATCGGAAATTATCTTTATTTAAGCATAAATTGAAGTTAATTTTCTTGTATTGGAAATAATATTATGAAGAAGATATTTTGTGATATTTTGTAGGAATTTTGTACAAAGGATTCACTTTGCCAGAAAATCCTAATTGATTAAAATAATCACTTTTTTTTGTCTTTCTCAAAAGTCTATGATAAGTGTAGTTTTTAAACTTATTATAGGCGCTAAATTACGTTATTTTATTTGTCTTTTGAATTAAATTCTACTTAATTTATGTTAAATTGTATTGTGTAGGTAAAACTTTATGTTTAATGAAAAATTGAAGAAAATAATGCAAAATAGCGGGAAAAATGGCAAAATCCAAAGTATGAGGACTTAATTATTGGAGGCAAAGTTTGGAGATTAAAGTTCGTTCTTTGAAAATTGAGGATTTGCTTTGAAGAATATATATATATCCCTCATTCTCTTAAAAGAGAGAATGATTGATTCACTGTTCATTTTTGTCATAGTACTTTTCACACGAAGCTATTTTGAAACCGGTTTTGTCATGTTTATCTATATAGCCGACTTCACCTGAAATAATAAAAACAAAATTGCCACCGTTTTTTCTGTTGATATTTTATAACCGACTGTTATATTAGTCAATAAAAAACACACAAAATCCAAAAAAAAAAAAAAAAGGTGTTTGTCGACTTCCTTTATTTTGCCATTTTCTGCCCTATATATACATGTATGCAAATACACTTTCTACACAGTTTCCTCTTTTTCGGAGATTTAACAAAAAAAAAAATTCTAGATTACGCTGTGAAGTGGCAAAATATTCTCTTGGAAGGTAGATCTTTATTTGTTATATTTTTGCTTTTTCATTCCAATTTTTTTTTTTTTTTTTTTTTTTGCAACTTTCTTTATGTTTTTTCGTTTTTTTTAGTTTTATGTTTTTCGTCTTTCTGTGAGTATATTTTGCTTTTACTATTTTTTGCATGTTACGTTAAATTGCATGTTTCAGTAAATCTAATTCGTAGCACATGTTTCAATTAATTGTTTAACCTTGTTAGAATTTGTTTAGTATTATGTTTTGATGTATAAGTTTAGGGTTTATCCAATTGCCAAAAAAAAAAAAAAAGGTTAAATGCACGGAATTGCTTCTATGTGTTTATATGTTTTTTCAAAAAAAAAATTAACTTTCCTGTAGAATTTTAAAAAGAATTTTAAATGAATAAAATTAGTTCAATATGAGTTTTTAGATGATTTTGATATTTTATTAAGGTGGAAAAAATACTTCATTTTTAAGTATAAAATTAAAAAAATATTCTTCGTGCGCACACGAAGCTCGGAGACACATCGTGTGTCTCGGTGTGCGCACGGAGACGTCTCCGTCCGCGCATGGAGAATTTTTTTTATTAATAATAATGAACCTTAATAAAACATTAAAATCATCCAAAAACCCATATTGAAATAATTTTTTTCATTTAAAATTCTTTTCACATATTTTCCCATCGCGCGAACTATTTTTTTTTTCTTTAAACAAATTCTAAAACACATTAAATAATATTCACAATTCACCTATCAAAGTTACAACTACAATACATTAAATTTCTTACATTTTCAATAAATTTTTTATTACAATTTTAATTTTAATTTGTCCTATTGAAAGAGCTAAATTTTAATTTGCACACGGAAGTGATGTTTTTTTTTTTTTAATAACACGGCCATGAAAAATATTATTTATTTAGGTACGATTTGTTTTTAATTTTTTTCATAGATTTTGTAGAGTTCAATTTGTAGTTATCCTTTATATTTTTTTCCCTAAAGTTTTTATTATAGTATTTATTATTTAATTATTATTAACAAATTGTGTACTCTATAATTTGTATTTATTGTTCTATCAATATTGAATTTGTTTTCAATTTTTTTTACTATAACCTGATTTTCATTCGTTAACATTATACAAGGTCAAGCTGCTATTCATCTATCAAATTTTCTTCTCTTCGTTTTGCTCGGGTGAAAAGGTAAGAATTTCAACTTTTCTAAAAATTTAGCTTTATTCGATAATATTTAATTAGTCTTTACTTGTTGATGGTAACATACAAAAATGAAAAACGAAGAAAAACATACTTTAGATTCATTTAAGCAATATTTGAGTCAACGACTTCGATGTTTATTACTATTGTATTTAATTTTACAATTTCATTACTTGACTTTAAGTTCATTTTACAATTTATTAAAAATGAACCTTAATAAAATATCAAAATCATCCAAAAACCCATATTCAAATAATTTTTTTCATTTAAAATTCTTTTCACATATTTTTCCATCGCACGAACGATTTTTTTTTCTTTAAACAAATTCTAAAACACATTAAATAGTATTCACAATTCACCTACCAAAGTTATAACTACAATACATTAAATTTCTTACATGTTCAACAAATTTTTTATTACAATTTTAATTTTAATTTGTCCTATTGAAAGCGCTAAACTTTGATTTGCGCACGGGAGTGAAGTTTTTTTTTTTTAATAACACGGCCATGAAAAATATTATTTATTTAGGTACGATTTGTTTTTTATTTTTTTCATAGATTTTGTAGAGTTCAATTTGTAGTTATCCTTTATATTTTTTCCCTAAAGTTTTTATTATAGTATTTATTATTTAATTATTATTAACAAATTGCGTACTCTATAAGTTGTATTTATTGTTCTATCAATATTGAATTTGTTTTCAATTTTTTAGATTGTAAGATATCATTCTCAAATTAAAAATATTAAAATTTTTAACTTAATTGAAATGTCACACTTAATTTCATATTGTTCCTGAGGTAGTGAAATGGACTTTCCTATCCTCATTAGTAAACATAAAATTATATCCAACTCTTTGTATATATTTTTACTTTAGTCTGATTTTCATTCGTTAACATTATACAAGGTCAAGCTGCTATTCATCTCTCGAATTTTCTTCTCTTCGTTTTGCTCGGGTGAAAAGGTAAGAATTTCATCTTTTCTAGAAATTTAACTTTATTCAATAATATTTAATTAGTCTTTACTTGTTGATAGTAACATATAAAAAAATGTTTATAATTTGCTTTAGATTTCATTTCAGCAATATTTGAGTCAACGACTTTGATGTTTATTACTATTGTATTTAATTTTACAATTTCGTTACTTGACTTTAAGTTCATGGGTTTTATAAATATATTTTTTTTACAACTTATTAAAAATGAACCTTAATAAAATATCAAAATCATCAAAAACCCCATATTGAAATAATTTTTTCCATTTAAAATTCTTTTCACATATTTTCCCATCGCGCAAACGATTTTTTTTTTCCTTTAAACAAATTCTAAAACACATTAAATAGTATTCACATTTCACCTACCAAAGTTACAAGTACAATACATTAAATTTCTTACATTTTCAACAAATTTTTTATTACAATTTTAATTTTAATTTGTCCTATTAAAAGTGCTAAACTTTAATTTGGCATGGGAGTGAAGTTGTTTTTTTTTTTTTTAATAACACGGCCATGAAAAATATTATTTATTTAGGTACGATTTGTTTTTTATTTTTTTCATAGATTTTGTAGAGTTTAATTTGTAGTTATCTTTTATATTTTTTTCCCCTAAAGTTTTTATTATAGTATTTATTATTTAATTATTATTAACAAATTGCGTGCTCTATAATTTGTATTTATTGTTCTATCAATATTGAATTTGTTTTCAATTTTTTTAGATTGTAAGATATCATTCTCAAATTAAAAATATTAAAATTTTTAACTTTAATTGAAATGTCTCACTTAATTTCATATTGTTCCTGAGGTAGTGAAATTGATTTTACTATTCTCATTAGTGAACATAAAATTATATCCAACTCTTTGTATATATTTTTACTTTAATCTGATTTTCATTTGTTAACATTATGCAATGTCAAGCTGCTATTCATCTCTCGAATTTTCTTCTTTTTGTTTTGCTCGGGTGGAAAGGTAACAATTTCATCTCTTCTAGAAATTTAGCTTTATTCGATAATATTTAATTAGTCTTTACTTGTTGATAGTAACATATAAAAAAATGTTTATAATTTGCTTTAGATTTCATTTCATCAATATTTGAGTCAACGACTTCGATGTTTATTACTATTGTATTTAATTTTACAATTTCGTTACTTGACTTTAAGTTCATGTGTTTTATACATATATTTTTTTTACAACATATTAAAAATGAACCTTAATAAAATATCAAAATCATCCAAAAACCCATATTGAAATAATATTTTTCATTTAAAATTCTTTTCACATATTTTCCCATCGCGCGAATGATTTTTTTTTTTCTTTAAACAAATTCTAGAACACATTAAATAGTATTCACAATTCACCTACCAAAGTTACAACTACAATACATTAAATTTCTTACATTTTCAACAAATTTCTTATTACAAATTTTATTTTAATTTGTCCTCTTCAAAAAGCTAAACTTTAATTTGTGCACGGGAGTGAAGTTTTTTTTTTTTTTTTTAATAACACACGCATGAGAAATATTATTTATTTATGCACGGTTCGTTTTTTATTTTTTTCCTGGATTTTGTAGAGTTCAATTTGTAGTTATCTTTTATATTTTTTTCCCTAAAGTTTTTATTATAGTATTTATTATTTAATTATTATTAACAAATTGCGTGCTCTATAATTTGTATTTATTGTTCTATCAATATTGAATTTGTTTTCAATTTTTTTTTAGGTTGTAAGATATCATTCTCAAATTAAAAATATTAAAATTTTTAACTTTAATTGAAATGTCACACTTAATTTCATATTGTTCCTGAGGTAGTGAAATTAATTTTACTATTCTCATTAGTAAACATAAAATTATATCCAACTCTTTGTATATATTTTTACTTTAATCTGATTTTCATTCGTTAACATTATGCAAGGTCAAGCTGTTATTCATCTCTCGAATTTTATTCTCTTCGTTTTGATTGGGTGAAAAGGTAACAATTTCATCTCTTCTAGAAATTTAGCTTTCTTCGATAATATTTAATTAGTCTTTACTTGTTGATAGTAACATATAAAAAAAATGTTTATAATTTGCTTTAGATTTCATTTCGTCAATATTTGAGTCAACGACTTTGATGTTTATTACTATTGCATTTAATTTTACAATTTTGTTACTTGACTTTAAATTCATGTGCTTTATAAATATATATATATATATATATATTTTTACAACTTATTAAAAATGAACCTTAGTAAAATATCAAAATCGTCCAAAAATCCATATTGAAATATTGTTTTCATTTAAAATTCTTTTTAAATATTTTCCCATGCGCGCACGATTTTTTTTTTCTTTTAAAAAATTCTAAAAAACATTAAATAGTATTCATAATTCACCTACCAAAGTTACAACTACAAAACATTAAATTTCTTACATTTTCAACAAAATTTTTATTACAATTTTAATTTTAATTTGTCCTATTGAAAGAGTTAAACTTTAATTTGCGCACGGGAGGGAATTTTTTTTTTTTTTTTTATATATGTGTGGACATGAAAAATATTATTTGTTTAGGTACGATTTTTTTTCATAGATTTTGTAGAGTTCAATTTGTAGTTATCCTTTATATTTTTTTCCCTAAAGTTTTTATTATAGTATTTATTATTTAATTATTTTTAACAAATTGTGTACTCTGTAATTTGTATTTACTATTCTATCAATATTGAATTTGTTTCCAATTTTTTTAGGTTGTACGATATCATTCTCAAATTAAAAATATTAAATTTTTTAATGTCACACTTAGTTTCATATTGTTCCTGAGGTAGTGAAACGGACTTTCCTATCCTCATTAGTAAATAAAAAATTGTATCCAACTCTTTTTATATATAATATATTTTTACTTTAATCTGATTTTCATTCGTTAACAATATGCAAGGTCAAGCTGCTATTCATCTCTCGAATTTTCTTCTATTCATTTTGCTCGGGTGAAAAGGTAAGAATTTCATCTCTTCTAGAAATTTAGCTTTATTCGATAATATTTAATTATTCTTTACTTGTTGATAGTAGCATATAAAAAAATGTTTATAATTTGCTTTAGATTTCATTTCATCAATATTTGAGTCAACGACTTTCAATGTTTATTACTATTGTATTTGATTTTACAATTTTGTTACTTGACTTTAAATTCATGTGTTTTATAAATGTTATATACTAGATTTTTATAACTTTTATCCATCAATTTTATTTCACATTGTGCTACAGTTGGTATTATTATTATTTGTTAATTGTTTGACTAATAAAATATTTTCTATTTTATTTTCCAATTAGTGGTATATTTATTTTCGAAAGCACAGGCAAATCATATAATGCTTTTCTTCGCCAACAACAAAATCGAAGGTAGGCGGATAGGAGGAATCGAGTTCAAACCGTAAGTATTGATCATCGTAAAAGGATAAATGATCCTATGTTATCTCAAAATAATAATTATGGCGTTGCTTGTGTGCATGAATCTATAATACATTCTTATTATGATGGTTCCACTTCGAATGAAGAATCGACTAATATTTTTGATTATGAATTATGTGGAAGTTTTAACCTTTTGAACATATCAACTACTGCATATGTGTTACCAACATGCAACTATTGTAAGTATTGTAGTGCGCAAAAATTTCATAGAGAAACAAAAGGTTTTTGTTGTTGTGATGGAAAAGTAAAACTTTTTATGCCTGATTTACCAAATGAATTGTATGATTTATTTATTTCTAAAGAACCTACATGTATGGAATTCAAAAAACTTTCACCCGGATCTAATAACCACTTTGCATTCACTTCATTTGGTGTAAAGTACGACAAGGAACTCTTTAAATCATACCAAGGTATTTACACATTCAGAGTTCAAGGATAGATATATCATTATGTAAATCAACTCATGCCACCAAATAATACGCCACATTATATGCAATTATATTTTTATGATACAGATAATGAAATTCAAAATCGTATAAAAATTTCTGGAAATTTAGTAGAATCTACTTTAACTCTTCTAATTGAAATCTTAAAAGGAAATCCATATAGTAGATTCTTTAAGTCTTTAAGTAATATAACGAATTTGCCCGACCATCGAATACAAATAAGATGTCACCCCGGACTCGATCAAAGAGTTTTCAATACTCCTTCAGCGTCTCGAGTAGCTGCTGTATAGGTTGATGGATGATGAAAATGCAAATAATCATGTTCGTGATATTACTATATATGGTCATTCTGGTGATTCGCATAGGGTTCATTATTATTATAGTTGTTATGATCCTTTACAATATCCTTTGCTTTTTCCATTCGGTGAATCTGGTTGGCATGAAGGTATTCAAAGATATAAACACACATCTTCTCAACCTGAGAATTTGGTTGACCATGTTGCTGTTCCTAAAATAATAGATTCTGCAGCTCAAATGATTGAAAAAGAAGCTGAAGGTTTACTCATATTTTTCATATATTTTCTAATTTTACAAATATAGATGTTTTAGTTACATATATAAAAATTGTTTTATTCTTCCTCATCCAGTGTTTCATAAAATGAAGAAACGTTATCAATTTTCATGTCGTGAGTATTATGCATACAAGCTACAAATTAGACCTACTGGTAAGTTTGTGTTGCTTCATACTGGTAGACTTTTTCAGCAATATGTTGTAGTTATGTATGTTAAAATCGAAACAACAGATTAGATTACTTTCGTAATAACCAGAAACAAATTCGTGTTGAACTTTATCAAGGTATTGTAGATAGTGTCGAAAACGGGGAAACAAGAGGGTACAAAATTGGAAAGAAATTTGTTTTACCACAATCCTTTACCTGTGGACCTAGAGATATGCTAAGGAGATACTTAGATGCTATGGCTCTTGTCCAACATTATGGAAAACCAGATATATTTTTAACTATAATATGTAATCCGAATTGGCCAGAAATTAAGCAAGAATTGAAACTTAATGACGAGGTTCAAAATCGACTGGATTTAATTGTACGTATATTTAGAGCAAAATTAGAAGAGCTTAAAAATGATTTATATAGGAACAATATTTTTGGTTCTGTTGTTGCTCATATATACATGATTGAATTTCAAAAAAGAGGGCTTCCTCACGCACATCTATTGATGATTTTTAACCATGGCCATAATATTTCTTCCGCTCAACAAGTTGATAGGATAATATCTTGTGAAATTCCTGATAAAAACAAGTACCCTCATCTTTATTCAGTTATTGTAAAGCATAATATACATGGCCCTTATGAAAATCTTAATCCCAAAAATGTATGCGTGGTGACAAATAGTGGTTGTAAGAATAAATATCCAAGGGATTATTGTAATAGTACTATATTTGGAGATCATTCATACCCATTGTATAGACGTCGTAATAATGGTATTAGTATTAAAGTTATAGGTCAAATGTTAGACAATTAATGGGTTGTACCATATAATCCTTATTTAAGTGTAAAATTTGACTGTCATATCAACGTTGAAATATGTTCTTCTATTAAAGCTGTAAAATATTTGTACAAATATGTATACAAAGGACATGATCGTATTAATTTTTTCGTTAGTAAAGATGAAAATGAAAAAGATATTGATGAAATATCTGCTTATCAATATGCTAGATGGATATCTCCACCTGAGGCTATGTGGAGGATTTTTTCATTCAATTTGTTAGAAATCTAACCAATTGTTTATTCCTTACAACTTCATACCGAAGATCATCAACAAGTTACATACAAAAATACGAATGATTTATCTACTATTATTGAGAATGAAAATACAAGGAGAACAATGTTAACTGAATTTTTTCGATTGAATAAAGCAAACAAATTTGCTCGAACACTTTTGTATTGAGATATCCCAACATATTTTGTTTGGAATGCAAATAACAAAATTTGGACTCCCAGAAAGAAACAGATTGTTATAGGAAGAATTGTCTCAGCGAATCCATCTGAAGGAGAACGATATTTCCTTCGCATTCTTTTTAACCATATTAGAGGGTCAACATCATTTGACGATATAAGAACTTTCAATGAAACAACTATTGGTACATTTTGAGAAGTAGCACTTTTAAATGATTTATTAAGTGAAGACAATCGTTGTGAAGAATGTCTATCCAAAGCTATTATTTACGAAATATCTTGTTCTTTAAGATGACTTTTTGCTACACTTCTTATACTGTACAATCCTAATCATCCAAAGTTACTGTGCGATAAATTTAAATCTAATATGATGGATGATTATGTACATCAAAATACACCTGTTGAAGTTGTTGAAATACGAGCTCTGGAGGATATAAGTTCTATTTAGAATCCCTGGATAAAAATATAAATGATTATGGAATTGTGCCGTTTAATATAAATATAGATGAAGATGAAAGGTTGACAAGAATGGTTGTAGATGAAACAATTAATTTGGATATTTAAGGAAGCTTTGCTTGTGCTGCAACGTTAAATAAAGAACAACAATTTGCATACGATACAATTATGGAAAAATTCGAATCTGAATCAAGCGGTGCTTTTTTCATCGATGGTCCAGAAGGAACAGGTAAGACTTTTTTATACAAAGCACTCTTAGCTGGTGTAAGGTGTAGACATTTTATTGCTTTGGCAACTGCGTCATCTAGAGTAGCTGCATCTTTATTACTAATGGATCAGAGTAACTCTTACCACCTCAATCATGATTTAAAATTAGCGCGAGACTATAGAAACAAATAGGATAAGTCCAACTACTCTATTATCGCCCAGCAGTTTTGAGACCTTTCTACTATGAAACACAATGTACTTACACAGCTAACAATTTTATTGGTTCTATAAGCTCCTAACTGGTAAATCGTTATGCTATTAAAGCTATAGATAAAATGCTTAGAGATATTACTAATTGTAACTTTCCTTTTGGTGGAAAAGTAATTGTTCTTGGAGGAGATTTTCGACAGGTTTTACCAGTTGTACCGAAAGGAAAAAAAGAAGACATAATGAAAGCTAGATTGGTTTTCTCATATCAATGGCCTTTATTTATACATCTACCATTAGTTCATAATATGATAGCAAAGTTTGATTCCACGTTCTGCGATTACTTGCTTAGAATTGGAGATGGAACAGAACAAAAACATACTTGTAAGTGTATTAAGCTTCCAAATATTATAATTTTACCATTCGAAGATGAAATCACGTCTCTGAAAACTTTGATACATTGTGTTTTTCCAAATATAGAAGCTTATGCTGATCATTTACATACCATGGTAAACCTGTTATTCTTACTCCTACAAATGAACGTGTTGACTATATTAACAAACTTCTGCTTGAACAAATTCCTGGTCAAATTTTCACATACTATAGTTTTGATGAAGTAATTGAAAAATCAGAACAGTGCGTGCAAGAAGATTTCTTGAATACTTTGACATCAAATGGTATTCCACCTCATGAATTGAACCTTAAGATAAATTGTCCTGTAATGTTATTGCGGAATATTAATCCTTTTGAAGGGTTATGCAATGGAACACGTCTTACTTGTCGAAAATATGAGAGAAATGTTATTCTTGCTGAAATCACTACTGGCGAATATTGTGGAAAACATGTTTTATTATCAAGGATCCCTTTTATACCACTTAAATCTGATCGAACCACAATTCCATTTAAAAGAATTCAATTTCCAATTAGACCATGCTTTGCAATGACAGTAAATAAAGCCTAAGGTCAAACACTTGATTTTGTCAGTTTGTATCTTCCAGAACCAGTTTTCTGCCATGGTAAGTTATATGTAGCATTATCAAGAGCAAAAACAAGCAAATCTCTAAAAGTTTTACTGAAACCATCAACCACAGATACTTTGCACAACTCATGTACTGAAAATGTTGTCTATAAGGAAATTCTTTCCTTTATACATTCATAGAACAACCTTCTCACATGTATATTTTATGATGTTTGAAACATTATTAAAATTTCATGCCATTCACTATTTTCATAATTTATTTCGTATATTATATTTAAAAAACAGTAATTTAATATGTAGAAAATAATATTTTTCATTTTATATACAGGTTATCGAAATTTCTATTGATGTTATTCGAAAGTTCAAATCAATTCTCTACTACGTCTGTATATTTCACAGGTATGAATTAATTTAAAAATAAAATATAAATTTTTTTATGAAGATCTAATACACTATGTCATTATATTTTTCCAACATTTGTATAGTTCTCAAAAAATAATTTTACATTGTTTTTTAGACTATCTGCCACATTTTCCTGCAAATAAAATATTAATTCATCAATAAAAGATGTTATATTAGTGTAAGTGATGATACCATCTGACATGTCTTTTCTGAATAAAAACAGGTACACACATGTGTTGTGTATAGTAATCTCCCTATTTCTCTTATTCCATTGTCATATATGTACTATTATTTATCATTTCGCAAATTCCTCCGACTCCATTTTTTTGGTTTGTTCACGACGCCTTTAATATAGAATCTTCCATATATCGAAATTGGTTTTGTAGATACTTGATCTTTTTGATCCTCCATTCAAATTAATGAATAGTTATTATTTCAGTCCTTAAATTTCTTATTTTCAGTTTCACTAATTTCAATTAAGTCCCTAATTTCTGAAAGTTTAATTTCAGCCTATACACTTTTTATTTTTAGTTTTAATAAATTCCAATTAAGTCCCTATTTTAGAAAAATTTAAATTTCAGTCCTTAAATTCTTATTTTCAGTTTCACTATATTTCCAATTAAGTCCCTAAGCTTCTAAAAGTTAGATTTCAGCCCTTAAATTTTTATTTTTAGTTTCAATAACTTCCAATTTAGTCTCTAAACTTTATTTTATCACTTTAAAACTTTAAAATTTTGAAATACTAATTCAAAACTTATTTTCTATTTTGGCTAGACGAAACGTACGGACGATTAGGAGATTGAGGTTTCCTCTCACTCCACTTTTCACGTAACTCGAGATATTTGAGGTAGACTCGCCACCATTAATTAGTTTAAATTATAATTGCACGTTTTATGTGAATTTACGTGATTTATATGTTTTAATGCATGAGATGAGAATATATCATATGAGATATATGATGTTGTTATGCTTGCCATAACTTATATGCTTTAATGTATGAGACGAGACTACCCACACCCTATGATTTTTTCAAGAAAATGAGCCAATGATGATGATGATGATATCACTGTATATTTTGCATAATTATGTGTTTAATTATTCTGTAAATTAATTATCGGCGATGAGCCTACTGAGTATTTCTTCGAAATACTCATTCCGTTATTTTAACAATATTTACAGATTTCGGAGATGGTCGAGTGTGATGGGCAGTGGTGGCATGAATTAAGAGTGAATTGTCCAAATAGTCACTGAACTTTATGCCATGCTTCCAAGGGGTCACTAAACTTTAAAAATCATTCAAGTCATCACTGAACTTTACAAAAGGTTTTCACAAAGTCACCGAACTTTAAAAATCACCTCATTCATTACTAAACTTTGCAAAAAGTTTCTACGGGATCACTAAACTTTGCAAAAGGTTTCCTAGGAGATCACTGAATTAGTGACCCCTAGGAAACCTTTTACAAAGTTCAGTGATGAATGAGGTGATTGTTAAAGTTCAATGACCTTGTGGAAACCTTTTGCAAAGTTCAGTGATGATTTAGGTGATTTTGAAAGTTCAGTGACCTCTCTGAAACATGACGTAAAATTCAGTGACTATTTGGGCAATTCACTCCATGAATTAATAGTCGAAGTTATTATTTTTTTAAATTTACGCATTTTGAACATTATTAACGTACCTTGTTATTTCAGTTATTTCAAATTCGAATTTAAAGTTCAAACAATTATCTTAAGTTATTTAAATGAGTTTTGTTGCTGACAAAGTTTACAATTACGAATGTGATGTTTTATGTTATGTTTAAAAATTAGGTTATTTCCGCAAATTTGATTATTAAAATTAGAGCAAAAGACAGTGACGTGGCAATCTGGGTTAACGGAACTCGGGGTGTTACACTCTTCCCACATACACTCAGAGACAGAGCAAGAGAATGGTTGGATGCCCTACCCATTGGAAGCATTAGGACCTGGAATGATCTTGTATAAAAACTCATCACCACAAAATACTTCCCACTGTCAAAAGTGACTAAAATAAGGCATGAGATAATCACATTTCAGCATAACGAATTAGAGAGTTTTCACAAAGCATGGGAGAGGTTTAAAGACTTGATCAAGAAGTGTCCTAACCATGGTATTAAGAAAAATCTGCAAGTTCAGTACTTCTACACTAGTTTAAACCCAGCATGTCGTATATCGGTGGATGCAGCCTCAAATGGATCGATCACATTAAAGTTACCCAATAAAGTTGAGGAATTATATGAGATGATGGTAGCCAATAAAGATCCACACATAAGAAGCACGCATGTCTACATGAAGTGGATGCCTTCTCGACATTATCAGCACAGATGTCAGCTTTTTGGAAAAGAAGGTGATAGATCACTTGACTACGAGGGGTTTGGCAAAAGCAGTACAAACAAAATATTTGGTTTGTGGTATATGTGGTGGAGCTCACAATAGTGGAGAGTGTCACATGTCATCTCAAGATATGGATGAAGTTAATTATGCACAAAATTTTCAACGCCAACAAAACAATGCATTCAGTAATACATATAACCCAAGTTGTCGTAATAATCCTAACTTCTCTTGGAGCAACAACCAAAATAATCAACAGCAACCTCCCTCTGGCTTTCAACAACAAGAGAAAAAATCATCTCTGGAAGATATCTTGGGTAAATTTATACAGAAGACCGACCAGTATATGGAAAAGATCGAAATAACCTTGCAGAATCATTCAGCGGCCATATAGGGGTTGGAGACTCAAATAGGTCAGTTGGCTCGCACTATCTCAGAAAGACGACAAGGATTCCTACCTAGTAATGCAGAAACTAATCCAAAGGAACATGTGTAAGCAATTACAACAAGAAGTGGGGTACAACTACCTGATATCACGGTAAAAAGACCAACAACAAAGATAAATAAAGTGCCAACTTCAGACGAGGAGCAAATGGAAGGATCTGAAAAGTCAACCGAGAAAAAATTGAAAGAGACTGTATAAACACAAACTGGATAAACAGTTCTCTAAGTTCATTGAAGTGTTTAAAAAGCTACACATCAATATTCCATTCGCGAATGCTCTAGCATAAATGCCCAGCTACGTAAAATTCATGAAGGAAGTTCCCACTAACAAGAGGAAGCTGGATTATGAGACCGTGATGTTAACTTAGGAATGCAGTGCACTTCTACAAAATAAATTACCTCCTAAACTCAAGGATCCAGGGAGTTTCACTATACCTTGTACCATAGTCAATAAATATTTTGAACATGCTTTATGCGATCTTGGTGTAAGTATAAACTTAATGCCATTGTCTTTGTACAAGAAACTAAGAATTCGAGAGGTCAAAGCAACCACAATATCATTACAGCTAGCTAATCGCTCCATAAAACATCCGAGAGGGATTATTGAAGATGTTTTGGTGAAAGTGGACAAGTTCATTTATCCTACGGATTTCATTGTACTAGATGTGGAGGAAGACCGAGATATTCCAATCATATTGGGCATGCCATTCCTTGCTACGAGAAAAGCTTTAATTGAAGTACACAAAGGGCAATTGATTTTGAGACTGAAGAATGAGCAAGTCACTTTCAAAGTCATCAAATCAATGAAGTACCCATCTGAATCCAACTCTTATTTCCAGATTGATATTATAGATAACTTGGTGGTAAAGTCAGTTGCACATGAACATCTTACGGAGCCATTGGAAGTATGTCTTGTTTATTCTGGATCCAAAATAATAGAAAATCTCGAAATTGAGCACATCAATTATTTGGAATCATAACCACATGTTGCATTCACAAGGAGGCATAAATTTGAAGAGCTTGGTAAGGGCCCTACTAAACCATTGCCATTTATTCAACATCCACCAACTCTTGAGCTGAAACCTTTACCAGCGTATTTGAAGTACGTCTATCTAGGAAAAGCTTCTACATTGCCAGTCGTCATTGCAAGCTCTATTACTTAAGGTGCTCAGAGAACACAAAACTACAATTGGATGGTCCATCGCTGATATAAAAGGTATCAGTCCATCATTATGCATGCACAATATTCTTATGGAAGATGACTTCAAACCATCAGTTGAGCATCAAAGGAGATTGAATCCTAGTATGAAAGAGGTGGTTCGGGCTGAAGTACTTAAACTTTTGGATGCAGGTATTATATATCCTATATTTGATAGTAAGTGGGTGAATCCAGTGCAAGTAGTACCAAATAAAGGGGGCATCACAGTAGTGAAGAATGAGAACAACAAACTCATACTAACAGGATGGAAGGTCTGTATTGATTATCAAAAGTTAAACACTGCCACGAGAAAAGATCACTTTCCTCCACCATTCATCGACCAGATGCTGGAAAGACTAGCATGACATTCTCATTATTGCTTTTTGGATGGATACTCGGGATACAACTAGATTCTAATTACTCCTGAAGATCAAGAAAAGACAACATTTACATGTCCATATGGAACCTTTGCTTTCAGGAGGATGCCATTCGGTTTATGTAATGTACCTGCCACATTTCAGAGATGTATGATGGCAATCTTTTCAGATATGGTTGAAAAATTTATTAAGGTATTTATGGTTGATTTCTCAGTTTTTGGGTCTTCATTTAATACACGTCTCAAAAATCTGGCATTAGTTCTACAAAGGTGTGAAGAGAGCAATCTTGTGCTGAACTGGGAGAAGTGTCACTTCATGGTTCATGAGGGTATTGTATTCGGTCATCGAGTATTAGATAAAGGTATTGAAGTTGACAAGGTAAAAATTCAGGTAATTGAAAAATTGTCTCCACCTACTTCACAGTAAAGGGAATCAGAAGTTTCCTAGGTCATACGGGGTTCTATAGAAGGTTTATCAAGGATTTCTCAAAGATTACTAAACCATTATGTAATCTGCTTGAGAAAGATGTCAAATTTCAGTTTACTGAGGAATGTTTGACAGCATTCAACACACTTAAGGAAAAATTGTTAACATCACCTATCATTGTAGTACCAAATTGGGGTTTACCGTTCGAACTCATGTGTGATACAAATGACTTTGCAGTTGGAGCAGTACTGGGTCAGAGAATAAATAAGATACTTTACGTGATCTACTACACCAGTCAAACCCTCAATGATGCTCAAATCAACTATGCCACTACTGAAAAAGAGCTGCTCGCAACGATGTTTGCATTTGACAAATTTCGATCATATCTTATTGGGTCGAAAGTCATAGTTTACACTGATCATGCAGCCCTTAGGTATCTACTGGCAAAGAAAGATGCTAAGCCTAGGCTTATTAAATGGGTATTACTGTTACAAGAGTTTGACTTAGAAATTCAGGACAAAAAAGGAACATAAAATGTAGTAGCAGATCACTTATCTAGATTGGAGAAGATCACACCATCAGGGGATAATCAAATCAACGAATTCTTTCTAGATGAACAGTTGCTCACTCTAATTGAGGTCCCATGGTATGCAGATATAGTCAACTACCTCGATAGCAACATTTTACCTTCGACACCACCCACTAACAGAGGAAGAAATTCTTTTCAAATTTAAAACATTACTTTTAGGAAGATCCATATCTATATAGGTGTGGTTCGGATCAAATCATTTGAAGATATGTACTTGAAGCAGAAATGGTTGAAATCTTAAGGCAATGTCACTCGACACCATATGGAGGGCATTTTGGGAGAACGAAAACAGCTGCTAAGGTACTCCAGTCAGGTTTCTATTGGCCAACTCTATTTAAAGATACACATAGCATAGTTAAGGCATGTGATCAGTGTCAAAGAACTGGAGACATCTCTTCGAGAAATGAGATGCCTTTGAACTCCACACTTGAAGTAGAACTTTTTAATGTTTAGAGTATAGATTTTATGGGTCCATTCCCATCTTTGTATTCATATCAATACATCTTGGTAGCAGTAGATAATGTATCTAAGTAGGTTGAAGCAATTGCCACACCAACAATGATTCTTAGGTAGTCATAAATTTCTTGAAGAAAAACATTTTCAGTTGATTTGGAACACCAAGGGCACTCATTAGTGATGGTGGGAAACACTTCTGTAATAGGATGTTATACTCTGTTTTATCAAAATATGGAGTGAAGCATTGCATTGCTACGACGTATCACCCACAAATAAGTGGTCAAGTGGAAATATCCAACCGGAAGATCAAACGAATATTAGAAACTACCGTTAATGCATCAAGAAAAGATTGGGCAAAGAAATTAGATGATGTGCTCTGGGCATACAGAACAGCATTTAAAACACCTATTGGAATGTCCCCATATCGATTGGTGTATGGAAAAACTTGTCACTTACCTGTGGAATTGGAGCATAAAACATACTGGGCGGTAAAGAAATCAAATTTTGATATGCAAGAAGCTGGGGAAAAAAGACTTCTACAACTTAATGAGATGGATGAGTTCAGGAATGAAGCTTATGAAAATTCTCGTATCTACAAGGAATGAACAAAGCAATGGCATGACAAATTCATTCAAGGAAAAGAATTTCGAGTGGGACAGAAAGTGCTACTCTATAATTCTCGACTAAGGCTCTTTCCTGGAAAATTAAAATCTCGATGGATTGGCCCTTTTACGGTGGTAAAAGTATATCTTTATGGTACAATTGAGTTACAACATCCAGAAAATGATAATTTCAAGGTTAATGGTCAAAGGTTGAAGCGGATTTAGAAGGAGAATTCTCGAAAGAAAAATCTTCTATCCTATTGGACAAGCCAGAATAATCATCTCTACAGTCAAGCTAATGACGTTAAAGAAGCGCTTCTTCGGAGGCAATCCAAGCGTTTTTCATTTTTTATTTATTCTGTTTTGCATTTTAGGATAATTTAATTTATTTAGTACTCATCATCCATATCTCACTTTCCATCTGATCTTTGTTATATTGGTTTATTAGATGTTAGAACTAAGTAACACTTGTTCCATTTATTTGATCTTAATGCTTTATTTGATTGAGGACAATGTCTAGTTTAAGTTTAGTGGTGGAAGACATGCGTTTTAATTTTTTATGTGTTTTTTGTGTGATTCAATTTTTCAAAAAAACATTTAAATGAATTTTAAAAAAAAATTCAAAAATAGTTTATTTTTGTGTACTTGTGTGAGTTAGTTGGCCTGACTGGCAAAGATGAATATATTGAATCATAATTTGATTTATGAATGGTGAATAAGTTGCATGCTTAGATTAATTTTTACTCATTCATGTGAAATTTGATATATTTTGAGCACATGAATTAACTAAGCATTGTGTATGAATGAGTTGAATTCATAATTGGATATGTTGAAATAGTGGACCATAGATACTAAACCAAAAATCACAAAATTTTACATCATTTGACCAAATTTAGAATAGTTTGGGAGATTTCACTGTTGTAAAATATTGAGATAAATGGGGATTCCATTTGTGAAAAAAAAAAAAAGATCTTGTGTGGATTGTCTAAGGTCAATATGATGAAATTGGGTGAGAATCTCAAGTTAGAGGTCGTTTTTCTTAAATTGGTGTTTAATGAGAGACATTGCACTAATGAAGGCATAAAAATTATTTTATTACAAATTTCTCTTGGTAGCCTTTATGACTCAAGCAATTAAGCATGTAAGAGTTTTTAAAATCTGGTGCCCTATAGTCATTTGACTTGGGAGTCATCGACTGAAAGCTTGTTACATGAGTTATTTAGAAAGTTTAAGGGTGAGAATGCTTCAAATAAAGAAAAAAAAATTCAAAAAAAAATTGAGAAAAAAATCATGGAAAATCAGAAAAAGTAGGTGTATGAAACAGTAGACACACCAAATGCCTTGGTTTTTTGGAAATTTGACTTTTGATAAGGGATTATTAGCCTAGTTAAATACTAGAGATTGAAACAATCAAACTATGGAGAATCCTTGTTTATTGATATATTGACTAGCAATTATTGAGATTTACATAAACTAGAGAGGTGAGGATGGTATAAAAGTCAACCTTAGTTCACACACTTGAAATGAGCGAAAAGAATAAATTTTGGGGTGTGTGAATCTCACGAGTGATGAAAGAATATATTTTACCATTGAGGGCTGTGAATTGAAACAACTTATAAATTCATAATGTGATACTTAATTCTTCACACACACACACACGTCAATTTTGGAAAAGTAGATTTTAATCTCTGTATTGTGATTTTGAAGTTGTGATTACATTAAGTTATGATTTCAATCCTGAGATAAAAAGCCAGGTTAGCTAACTAAATCTTTTTGCTTTACTTGATTGACTGACCACCAATTAGGTAATTAGCATTGCATGTTTGTGTGTTTGTTAGGTTTTAGTCTTGTTTGAGGACAAACAAAAAGTCAAGTTTGGGGATGTGATAAGTGTAGTTTTTATAATTATTATTGGGGCTAAATTATGTTATTTTATTTGTCTTTTGAATTAAATTATACTTAATTTATGTTAAATTGTATTACATAGGTAAAACTTTATATTTAATGAAGATTTGAAGAAAATAATGCAAAATAGCGGG
>CM032624.1:27654719-27767556 GCA_019097785.1 Fraxinus excelsior
TTCTTGACGTTTATACTTCGTCCAAGGAAGGCATGTGAGGTCAGCCTCGAAATTTATACAAGGGGATCCTTTTCGGGGGATGTCGCCATCTCTTCCGAGGTACCTACGCTTCCTTGCATGGTGGATGGTTCAGCCATGCAAGGGCTTCTTTCTTGACGTTTATACTTCATCCAAGGAAGGCATGTGAGGTCAGCCTCAAAATTCAAGCGAGGGGATCCTTTCCGAGGGATGTCGCCCTCTCTTCCAAAGTACCTACGCTTCCTTGTATGGTGGATGGTTCAGCCATGCAAGGGCTTCTTCTTTGACGTTTAAACTTCGTCCAATAATGGCATGTAAGGTCAACCTCGAAATTCATGCGAGGGGATCCTTTCCGGGGGATGTCGCCCTCTCTTCCGAGGTACCTACGCTTCCTTGCATGGTGGATGGTTCAGCCATGCAAGGGCTTCTTTCTTGACGTTTATACTTCGTCCAAGGAAGGCATGTGAGGTCAGCCTCGAAATTCATGCGAGGGGATCCTTTCCGGGGGATGTCGCCCTCTCTTCCGAGGTACCTACGCTTCCTTGCATGGTGGATGGTTCAGCCATGTAAGGACTTCTTTCTTGACGTTTATACTTCATCCAAGGAAGGCATGTGAGGTCAACCTCGAATTTCGTCCAAGGAAGGCATGTGAGGTTAGCCTCGAAATTCATGCGAGGGGATCCTTTCTGGGGATGTCGCCCTCTCTTTCGAGGTACCTACGCTTCCTTGCATAGTAGATGGTTCAGCCATACAAGGGCTTCTTTCTTAACGTTTATGCTTCGTCCAAGGAAGGCATGTGAGGTCTGCATTGGAATTAATGCGAGGGGATCCTTTCCGGAGGATGTCGCCATCTCTTTCGAGGTACCTACGCTTTCTTGCATGGTGGATGGTTCAGCCATGTAAGGGCTTCTTTCTTAACATTTATACTTCGTCTAAGGAAGGCATCTGAGGTCAGCCTCGGAATTCATGCGAGGGGATCCTTTCTCGGGGACGTCGCCCTCTCTTAAAAGGTACATACGCTTCCTTGCATGGTGGATGGTTCAGCCATGTAAGGACTTCTTCCTTGACGTTTAAACTTCATCCAAGGAAGGCGTGCAAGGTCAACCTCGAAATTCATGCCAGGGGATCCTTTCTGGGGGATGTCGCACTCTTTTCCGAGGTACCCACGCTTCCTTGCATGGTGGATGGTTCAACCATGCAATGGCTTCTTTCTTGACGTTTATACTTTGTCCAAGGAAGGCATGTGAGGTCAACCTCGGAATTCATGCGAGGGGATCTTTTCTGGGGGATGACGCCCTCTCTTTCGAGGTACCTACACTTCCTTGCATGGTGGATGGTTCAGCCATGCAAAGGCTTCTTTCTTGACATTTATACTTCATCCAAGGAAGGCATGTGAGGTCAACCTCGGAATTCATGCGAGGGGATCCTTTCCGGGGGAAGTCGTCCTCTCTTTCGAGGTACCTATGCTTCCTTGCAGGGTGGATGGTTCAGCTATGTAAGGGCTTCTTCGTTTGATGTTTAAGTACACACATCTAGAAAAATATTTTATTTATTCAAAAAGGGGCTGAAAAAATCCTTGAGCTGAAACTTACATTCATTGGTAGTACATTCGTAGGTGTTCGACATTCCATGGATGAGGCTGGTCTTTTTCATCCATGTCTGTGATCCAGTAAGTCCCTGGTCGAACTTCTTTTTCTATGCGGTAGGGCCCCTCCCAGTTGGGTCCCAAAGTGCCTATTCTTGGATCTTTGGAGGATAAGAAAACTCTTCGGAGTACTAAATCCCCTATTCTGAATGATTTCTTTTTTACTTTGGCATTGAAGTACCTAGTCATCTTCCGTTGATACATAGCCATTTTGACTTGGGAATCATCCCTTCTTTCTTCAAGTAGGTCGAGACCACATCTCCTCATCTCATCGTTGTCTACTTTGTTGAAGTGCATTTATCTATGAGATGGAAGACCCACTTCGACAGGGCTCATAGCTTCGGATCCGTATGTCATGGAAAATGGGGTTTCTGTGGTGGCAATATGGCTTGTGGTCCTAATAGCCCACGAGACTTGAGGTAACTCGTCCACCCAGGCCACTTTTAAGGCATCAAGCTTCCTTTTCAGGGTAGACTTAATTGTTTTGTTCGCAGCTTCAACTTGCCCGTTCGCTTGAGGGTGGCGTGGGGAGGAAAAATACTTTTTAATGCCTAATTCTTCACACATCTCCCTAACTTTCCTATTATCAAACTGCCTACCATTGTCTAAGATAATTGAATGGGGGATTCCAAACCCGCAGATGAGATTTTTCCAAAGGAACTTCGAGGTATTGGCTTCAGTTATTTTAGCAAGTGGCTCGGCTTCTACGCATTTTGTGAAATAATCTATAGCGACGATTGCGAAGCTAGGGCTTCTCCTTCCCTTGGGCAGAGGTCTGATTAAATCAACCCCCTCATTTTGCAAACGGCCAAGGACTAGAAACCACATTCAGTTCTTGTGAAGGTTGTCTTTGGACGATGGCGAATCGCTGGCACTTGTCACATTTCCGGATAAAATGTTGCGCATCTTTCTTCAAAATGGGCTAGTAGTATCCTTGTTTTAGTAATTTTTGTGCTAATGACCATCCTCCAGCGTGATTGCCACACACGCCCTCATGAATGTCCCTGAGTACATATTCCGCTTGCTCCCCTCCATTGCATCTCAACAGGGGTAATGAGAACCCATGCTTATATAATATGTTGTCTTGGAAAACGAAATGGATAGCCCTTCTCCTAAGTTTTTTAGCTTCTTCTTTCTGTGAGGGTAGGGCCTAATCCTTTAAATAGGATATGATGGGCTTCATCTAAAGAGGAGTATCTTCTACCCACATTATTTTTCCCCCATTTCGATTGAGGGTCTGGACAGGTGTTCCACCAGGACAACATTGAGAAGTTCAGAATTTTTGCTACCTGCCAACTTGGCCAGTGCATCAGCATGAGCATTGTCATTCCTTGGAATTTGTATTAACTGGAATCTTTCAAAAGAAGTGACGAAGTTCATAACTAATTTCAAATAGGCTACCATAGTATTATCCCTTGCAAAAAAGTTCCCATGAACCTGGCTAACTACCAGCTGAGAATCACTGCTAATTACGAGCCTCTTGACCTGCAATTCCTTGGCCAACCGAAGCCCGGCAAAAAGGGTTTGAAGTCGAACCTTTTGGCACAAATAAGCTTGTAGCCTTCTGGACTAACCAAAACAACTCTCATCCCCGATCTTGCATCCCCATAAGATCCATCGACTGAGAGTTTCCAGCTCTGAGGTTCAGAGGGTTCCATTTCTTCTTCGATAGTTGGTACAAGGGTGAATTCTGCTACAAATTCAGCCAAGGCTTGCTCTTTGATGGCCGCCCTTGGCTTATAAATGATGTCGAATTCACTAAGCTCAACAACCCATTTAAGTAGTCTTCTGGAGGCATCAGGCTTTTGAAGCACCTTTTGAAGGGATAATTTGTCAGGACATGGAATGCTATGAGCTTAGAAATATGGTCATAACCTCCTTGACTCTATAATTAAAGAGAGAGCCAATTTCTCCATGTCAGGATATCGCGTCTCTGCTGCAACTAATACCTTACTAACATAGTATACTGGAAGCTGATGGTTGTCTTCTTCCCTTATCAAAACTGATCTCAGAATCCCTAAGGTTATTGCTAAGTACAGGTGTAAGACCTCGTGGTTTTTTTGGTTTGGTTTGGTTTGGAGAGGAGCGGTGCCTGACCCAAGTGTTTATTCAGCCCCTGTAGAGCCATCTCACATTCTTCTATCCATTGGAACTTGTTCCCTCCTTTGAGATTTTGAACAAGGGTAAACACTTGTTTGTTGCTTTAGAAATGAAACGGTTCAAGGCTGCAACTTGTCCATTGAGGCTCTGAACCTCCTTTGGCTTCTGAGGTGACCTCATTTCAATCAATGCTATGACATTTTCAGGATTTGCCTCAATACCTCTTTGATTGATAATGTATCCAAGGAATTTGCCTGATGATACCCCAAACGCGCATTTCAAGGGACTGAGTTTCATTCGGTACCTTCGCAGGATATGGAACGCCTCGCTGAGGTGAGCAATGTGATCCGTTGCTTCCAAACTTTTTACCAACGTGTCATCTATGTAGACCTCCATTGTTTTACTAATGAGGTCTGCAAACATTCTATTAACCAACCTCTGATACGTAGCTCCGACATTTTTTAGCCCAAAGGGCATTGCTTTGTAACAGTAGAGTCCTTTATTCGTGATGAAGGACGTGTGCTCTTCATCTGGTGGAAACATTGGAATTTGGTTGTACCCAGAGTAGGCATCCATGAAGCTAACGAGTTCATGTCCAGCAGTTGAGTCGACCAGCTGATCTATTCTGGGAAGCGGGAAGCTGTTTTTGGGACATTCTTGGTTTAGGTTTGAAAAGTCAATGCAAACCCTCCATTTTCCATTGTGCTTCTTAACCAGAACTGGGTTAGACACCCATTTTGGATATACAGATTCTCTGATGAAACCATTATCTATCAGTTTTTTCACTTCGTCCTTAAGAGCTTCATATCTTTTCGGGTTGAGGGCCCTTCTTTTCTACCTGTGAGGTATGGCTTTTTCGTTAATGTTTAAGTGATGACAGCTGACATTGGGATCGATGCCTATCATGTCGTCGTATTTCCAAGCGAACACATCCAGATTGTTAAGTAATAAACTTTTCAGCTTCTCTTTCATTTCCAGTGGTATGTTACTTTCTATCTGTAGATGTTTTGCTGTGTTTAGAGGGTCGACTGGAAAAGCTTCCAATTCCTCTACTGGGGCCGTTAAAGGTTCGCAGTCAATAATGTGAGGATCCAATTCTTCCAAGCTAACTGATCCTTCCGCAGTTGTCCCTTGTTCAGGGATTTGTGCTATGCTGAAAGTACTCCATCCTTCAGCAGCTTCGGTCATGAGGACATCTTCTCCTTGTTCAAAGGGGTCATCTATTTCGACATCATTAAATATTACGAGCATTCTGGGCTTGGCTTTTCTTAAAGAATTCGAGTAACATTCTCGAGCTCCTCTTTGATTACCTTGAATGGTAATAATGCCGTTTTCAGTTGGGAACTTCATGAATAGGTGGTGGATCGAGGTGACTGCTAGTAGTTCCTTCAAGGCAGGCCTTCCAAGTACCCCGTGATAAGCAGAGCGGTTATCAACTATGAGGAATTCCATGAAATGACAATCAATCAAAGGTTCCACCCCTAGCTCTATAGCTAGAGTGATCCTCCCCTTTGGGATAATGCTATCCCTAGTGAATCCATATAAAGGGAAATTCATTGGAGTCAATTCATGGTCTACCCTCATTTTGTCGAAGGTAGTGCCAAATATAATGTTGACCGAACTTCCATTATCGGCTAACATCCTTTTCAGGCTGTTACAGGCCATAACGGCCCTTATTACTAGGGCGTCACAATGTAGATAATGTACCCCCAATGTTCTTCTTGTGTGAAGGTGATTGCGGGTATTGTCCTTCTACTCGGAGATTGGTTCACTATGTAGCTAGTCATGGATGGGTCGCCCACTTTCCTAGCATAGTTCTTTTGAGAGTTTCTGGAATCTCCTCCTACATGGGGTCTACTGGCATATTTCTAGGCACTTGGGATGAATGAACTTGCCTATTTCTAGGCCCTCTTGAGCATATTCTGTCGAAATATTTTCTGGTTGGTAACTCGGAAGAGAGCTGAATGGGGCATCTCGTGGCTTTTTCGAGGCGAAATTAGCCAATAGATCTATCTCGACCTCTCCCTCTTGAGGTTCCTCCATCCTGTTAAAATAGTGTCCAACCATTTGACTCTAGACTTTTTCTTCTTCTTGGTAATATGCTTCAGTCTCAGGAAAGACATCTTCAAGGGGTTTATGTTGAGGCATTTGGTAAACTCCCTGTCCTTGCATGTTCATCAGCATCTGCTGCATGGCTAGGTTCTGCTGGGTGATATCTCTCATGTTAGCTGCCATAGTTGCCATTTCCCTAGTAAGCTTGGCTGCGACCCTGCTTCCACCTCTGGAACCTCCTTTTTTTCGCATGCGTGGTCTTGATCGGGGTGCCGGAGTGGCATGTAAAGGTTCTCTTTCTTCAGGGTTTTCCCTCATTCTTCTAGGGGCATTTTCGTCAATGGAACTCGTCTTTCGACTGTTGATTAAGTGAGACCGTTCTCTTTCTCAAAACGTGTTAAGATTTTTGTCGTTCTTTTTTCAAGAATGGTCCTTCTTCGTGGGCAAGAATCCCTTCTTTTTCCTTTTATTTTCACCAAACTTTTACAAGCTCAGTTCTCGCTTCTCCTGTGCGGATATTCGTGGTTAAATGTAGGAAATTCCCACAGACGCTGCCAATCTGTTGACCCTAAAAAATGAACTCAACAGATAACGGGCCCACTCTTGCCACGTCAAATACGTATCCGACGCATTTCTACCGGAACGGAATCAGTAGTCAGACTGGAATGAACGCGGGAGGCACTTTCCGGCAAGAGACAAAATGTTCGGACCACGACGGTTTATATATAGCAATATTCGCACTATCCATGAATATCTCTGCGATCTTCCATCTTAAGTTACTTCCTTGTGTTTCAATATGTGGAAAGATAGATATGATGTTTTTTCTTAGATCAACAGATCGTCCTCTCTCTCTTTTACAAAGGTGAGCTTATTTATACTAGCCTAAACGACGTGATAATCATTAGATTAAATTCGCGTGGCAGCATCACCTAAACTGAAGCTTTACATCACCATCTACTCACTACATTTAATGCTTGAAAAAAGGTCATCCGCCCTAGTTATCGGCTGACACATTGACGTACAAATACTGAACAGGTTGCAAGTAATTTATTACAGACGTCCCATCAATCAACCTCTACAGATCCTCGAATCTTGTCATGCAGCTACCTTGATTCCAGTATCCGTTGGCTTGGGCTCTAGGTAATGAAGAGGGGCATCTGCAGAGGGACTTTAGACTTCGGCGCTTCAGGCATAAGGAGTCTCGGCGTTTGGCTTGGTTTTTATCGTTTCGGGCTGGAGAGACGTCGGATAGATCATCACTTCGGTGCTTGGAGGAGCCTCGGACAGCTGCATTTTGCTGTTGACTTTGGCTCTATTGGCCCTTTTCCTACCTTAACTATGGGGGATCTACGACTTCTTACGTGGATAGATTGCTCACGTGTCAGTCTACGTGGAATGTTGATTTTGGGCTTTATTTTAGGGGGGTAACAAATATCATTATTGCATCTTGTTATAATTGTTCTTGTACTGATTCTATTCAAATTGCCTTTTCGGGTTAACTTTTGGCCCTCTACTTTACCACCAATATTTATAATTTTTTCTTTCTCGTTACTTAGTATCTATTTACATATGACTTACAACTGAAATCCTATTAATTATTTTTTATGGACAAAATAACTTTTCGAGGAATTGTCAATGCAAAAATTGTTAAAAACGGTAATTTGAGGTATTGTCTATAAGCCAATTTTGAGACCACGTGTTCTTGATGGTAATTATGTTATGCATTTATTGTAACTATTTTTTTTTTATCATTGTTAATATTTATATACTTTTCGAGAACATGTTATTTATTCATCTATGATCCATGTCGTTTCAGTTTTCTTTTTCTAGCACTAATTTCTTATTGGATTTTAACAATAATGCTATTGTCATCTACGATTATTGGTGAAGCAATAGTAGTGTGTTGCCATCAAGATACTTGCCTCCTTTAGTTGTTTTACTACTTCCTTTGTGTGTAAGTACTCTTGTCTTGATTTTTTGCTATGCGAGAACTTTTGTAATTCATCTGCTGTAGTTTTGATAAATCTGCAATATTTTGATTTCATTCTTATGTACTTCCTTTTAAATTTTATTTCTTAATTGTCCAAGTTTGCCCAAATTTGTTCAAAACAAGCTTAATTTATTATATTTCTTAGTTGTCCAAATGTTGATTAGATTAGTACTATGGCTATATTTCTCAAATTTGAGGTCAAAAGTATTCATAAATGCTCATAATTCTCTATGTCCACATGCAAGGTAGTGACATTATATTTCAGACTAGCTCCTTTAGAACTACTTCTTATACTTTGTAGCATGAAACTTGAACTGGCTACATATGGAGAGCTTTGACCGGAACTTATTGCTTTATCATTTGCATGTACAAGCTTACGGTTACAAAGTGCTACGTCAAGTGTGTGTGTGTGTGTGTGTCACACATGTTAAGCTTCAAAGACGATTATGCTCAAAGATGTAATATTGGAATATGAAGAGTTATTCAGTATGTATCTTAGAACCTTCTCATGGATAATTCCTTTTGCTATTTTAATTTTAAAGATATTGCAACTTCTGGACAACTATCTTTGAATGATGTCTTGCATGTGCTCTCTATCTGATTGCCTTTCAAAACACTAACACATCTTCAAGAAAAACAACACACGTGCATCGCACGGGCGAAAACTAGTTATATATATAAAACATTATGAAAATAAAAAATGCCATGATGATACGTAGACCAAAATGAAACTCAGTGTCAACAATGGCATCTTCAACCCAGTTGATATGGTTTGATTAATTATTATTAGCCTAATGAAGTTTAACTAATTAATGATCAATGATTTTCTTTAATCGAGAACTAGGAACTGTACCCCATAAAATTAAATACTTGGGCAATTTCATCTTCTCTCCTAGGTAAGATTTACTCTTCGTACCTGAACTATAATTTGAGTGACGCTACTTTTAAACAAACAAAATAATAAATGAGAAAAATGATTAAATTTTTCTAAACATAATAACATTAATGACTTATTATTTTAAAATAATTTGTGCATAATAAAATATAAGACAATTAATTAGAATGTTTACTTTATTTACAAAACGAATTCAATATTTAAATGTAATAATACTAATTTCATGTCACCACAAGTCGTCATCTTGAATCATCTTGCTTTTATCATTTAAAAATGGGGAAGGATAACATGGAATGAACTAATATTCACTAAGAAAACCTCATGTATATGATGCATACTTATAATATGTATATGAATTACTTTAAAATAAAAAGCATTTCTCAATATTTATCAACTTTTATTTCATCTCTTTAAAAATTATAATATTAACATCGTGAACTCATTTGGTGTATCGCCTAACCAATCAGAATATTTTATTTCTTTAAAAACCTTAACATTAACATTATGAGCTCACTTGGTGTATCGCCTAATCAATCAAAATGCAATGGATAATTATTATTTGAAACCCGATTCGTCCTACTGGTAGTACTGTAAAGCGGTTAATATTAACATTATTATTAAACATTAAACATTGGTCGGGTGCGCTAGTCTCTCACAACCCATTTTCAACCCACGTCTTTTGTGGCGTAGACATACTCCTTGTAAGAAAGATATTCCGGATACATATCTATTTAAAATAGTTCTTGATTCATTGACATCCGAAAAACTTTTTATTTCTTGAAACTTCATATATGCTTATGAATACATTGCACATATGAATATATCAGGAGAAGCATTTATGACATAAAAGTATTGATAATATCATGTTCATGTAAAGACAATTTAAGTAATATGTTTATACATTTAACAATATGACATATGCGTGAAAATAAGGATATGTTTACTTGGAGTTCTTAGAAATCTTACTTTCAGAAAAGCAAATGGAGATGTTCTTAGTCATTCACAAAGTCAATGTGCGAAGATCCTAGTTCATTTCCCTTTACTTAGAAACTTCAACAAACCTATCGAAATATTTTTTACATATTTCACTATTTTCTATGATAATTATCATGGTGGTTAGATGATATGTTTAGTACGACAGTAAATAATGCTGAATAGTATTAAGGTTGATAATTAAGCATAATTTTATTTATTGTATTTTCCCATAAAAATTACACTGTTTTTATAATTACTATAAATTAAAATAATTGAATAAAGTCATTCTTTTTTGTAATTATAATAGATCAATTGAAATTTACACAAATTCTATTATTTTATTTCAAATTTCACTTTCAGTTATGTTTAGATAACTTCCAACACTTTGAAGTTTAAATAGTGAGTGATATAAGATCGCATTAGTAATTCTCCATGATGGTCATTGAGGTAAGAGTTACTTGATATGCACCCCACGTAGAGCACCACATGATAGGCCGTTTACCACTACACATAATAGGCCTTCTATGTTCACATAGGCCACGTACTACTATAAAGTCGAGCAAAGAAAAATCAGGATTTTCACCTGCTGTTGGAAGTCCTAAACTTGGGAATATGCAACGAGACCCTGGTGGTAAAATAGACGAAGGCGTTACACTGGGCTAACTTGTGCATCTCGAAGACACACTTGAAGAGATCCATTGAGAGTGAAATTTTCTTGTTAAGGCAAATGTATAAGAAATAAAACACTTTCCTCCACGCATTGAGATTTATTTGGCTAGGAGTGAGGTGAAACTCATTGAATAGCGAGACGAAGAAAGGATGGATGGGGAATCGAAAACCACCGTCCATAATATCTTTATAAATGGCGACCTCATGGGGGTCGGACCCGGGAAGCTTTTCTTTGTGCCTAGGGGTTGTATGAACATAGCGATCCGCACGCTCATATCTTTTAAGTGACTTTTCCAATTTAGATGGGGAATTTTGAAGGCTATAATATTTTGGAATCTCAAGAATCACCTTCTCGCCCGTGGCTTCTTGCTCTATCTCTATATTTTGGTTTACAAATTTAGTTGACCTAATATGTCGTTTTGGGAGAATCAATTGAAAAACTTGAAGCTCAGCCGAATGTGTTGAAATGTTGGGCTCGGAACAAAAATGGCCAACCCCGCAAGGAGAACTTTCGAAGGGGCTTGCCCCATGACCAACAACACTATTGGTCAACCCCGGGCCTACGTCGACCGGCCAATCAACAATTGGTCGGTCGACTCTCTCGCCCCTCGTTTTCTCTTTTATCAGATGAGGAAGAAATGAATGTTTTATACATGATAAAAAAACGAAATGAAGGACGAAGGGAAGATGAAATTACCTATGAGAGGATGAGGTCAACCCGTTTATATCAAATGTCGAAACACATTAAAAAAAATTATTATTAATTAACTTGTAGGAAGAGGTAACCCCTTTTTCGATAGATATCGACAAGAGGTAGAGGGGCTAGTGATATAAGATGATATTAGTAATTCTCCACGATGGTCATTGAGGTAAAAGCTACTTGATATACACCCTGCGTAGAGCACCACATAATAGGTCGTCTACCCCTACACATGATACACATGATAGGCCCTCTACGTTCACTTAGGACGCCTACTACTATAAAGTTGTCGATCACCATGAAGCCGTCGACAACCATGAGGTCGCCTACCGCCATGAGGACGTCGACCCCCATGGGGCTGCCTACCACCATAAGGCCGTCGACCCCACAGGGTCACCTACCACCATGAGGCCCTGTACGTTTACATAGGCCGTCACAACTACTAAGCTAACGCTACACTTAACCTTGCAAATGGAAATGAGCTGGACATGAATCGCGCAGCAGCAAACACAGGCAAAATTCAACCGCTTAAGGAGTGGAGATCATCCCATTAGAACGTGGGCGAAGTGAGAAGATCTACGTGGAACACATGGCACCATTAATTGCAAAACGAGTACGTTACATCAAGTGCCTATAAATACCCCTAAGGTGAGAAAGGTATGGAATTCCCATATACTCTTTTCTAACTTCCTAAAATCAACTATTGATTCTCACGCTGGAGGTGCAATGGGAGAAAAAAGTCCCGACCTCATTTTACAAGTAGCATACACTAATCGGAGTACCCGGAACACCCAACTCATTAAGGAGAACACAGAGGTCTATCTTGCTACAATTCCAGTGAGGTTAGTTTCTTTAGTTGTTTTATTATTCCTTATTTATGAAAATCTCACTAATAAGCATAAATATGTCACCGTTCATTTTTATATAAACTTTTTATTAGTTACGATGCCGACATATGATTGAGAATTCTAGCAATTTGAATTTTCATGTTATACTTTAAATAATTTTAAATGAGGAGAAATGACGTTTGTTTGTGAACCTAGATGTAAGAACTCTTTTTTCTTACTTGCGTTCTTGTTGTTTCGATTTTCGTTTGTTAATGTGCTAATAAGCATGAGAACTATATTGGGGTTCAAAGAATTCAAAAGTTGGAGTACTAATTCCGAAAGAAGTTCCCTAAATCATCGAAGACAAAATTAATGCAATTAACATACTAAGAGAAACTTCATCTCATTTAAAATTTAATTATTAATTACCACCCAAAGAAATTAAATAATTAAGTCTAGTTGATAAAAATACAAGTATAAATAAACATTTAATAAATAAAAATAATTGCTTAGAGTTTTTTTTAATTGCAATATATTTATCGTTCATCTTACACAGAATCCCATAAGCACATAAAGTTCTAATCAATTGTCATTAGTTATCAATTTAACATGAAAATTATAATAATAACATTTATAATTATGTAATTAGATTAATATAAGACATGTATGCATCACAATACTTGATATAGTCGGAGAATTGTTTGGCCATCCAGTGTTATGATCAAAATAAGTTTATATCAATCTTTAGAGTTGAACAAAAATTCTGAATTTAATTAAATACCACGACATTTTTGACGAACTTACAAATCTTATTTTTTATATTACGTATTAGGTTGTATGGTGTTACAATTTCCTATAAGGTGTTAAACCAAAAATATCATCTTGAAATGTATCTTAATACTCTTAAATCAGTGAGACTTGATCAATGGAGGGATTTATCCTTGGTAACAAATTTTAGTTAAACAATTGAATAAACTAAGAAAATAATTTATTATTATTATTATTATTATTTTGCTATTTCTCTCTCTCTAAATTTGAACACTATGAAATTATTGTATTATGTTTTGTTGTGTTCAACTGGATGTCTAGATTCCATCTAGTCTCTATTTATAAATATAAATAGTTCCAATCCATATACAATAAGAATTCCACATTCACATGAGTCTTAATTAAAATTCAAATATGAGTTTTATTTAAAGTCTAAATTCAATTAGTTTACATGTGTAATCCTAAACATCAATTATAATTACAAAGATTAATAGTAGAAAACTCTCTACAAACGTTTTAATTTGCGATATACTCCTATCTATTAGAAATCGCAGAAAATCTCATATTTGAAACCTTTGGTGCGAAACCCTCCTACCGTCAATATCCGTCAAATTTTCCGTTAAAAACAATAAAATAAAATATAAAAAAAGTGCCAAAATAAAAAAAGGGAAAAATTGTAATTTCAATACCCAAACTTTTACTTTTTTACAAATGAAATCCAAATATTTTATATGTGTCGCCCACAATTCCAAATCTTGAAAACTTTATTTTTGTTGTAAAAGGAAAGTAAATTAGGGTTTAATATGAATGACACATGTACCCCTGCAGCCCTATATATTATTACCATATATATCCCTATTGCTGCCCTATAAATAAAAATTATTTTGGCACGTATAAAACATTTAGATTTAATTTGTAAAAAAAATAAAAGTTTGGGTACTGAAATTATAATTTTTCCCTTTTTAATTTTGGTATTTTTCGTTGTTTTAAACGAAAAATTTGACGGATGTTAATTGTAGGGTTTTTTTGCACAAATGATTTCAAATAGGGAGTTTCTGCAATTTCCAATAGGTAGGGATATATTGCGAATTGAAATGTTTGTAGAGAGGTTTTCTACTATTAATCCTAATTACTAAGTTTACAATTTTTATAGTAATTACCACAATGTCCCTGTTTGAGCCAAATTAAAATTTTCATTCTCATTCTTTTACTCATTTTTAATCATACATTCTTCAATAAAATAATACAACCACACATTTTCCATCAATTAACTATTCCAAAATACATTATTCCAAAATAATGTAGCTCAAACACACCCTAAGTACAAAACTTTATTGTAATTATAATTAAGCCCGAAATTTTTATAATAATTGCAATTAAGCTCCAATACCTTTTAGAACTGCCACAAGGACTTGATTAGACATATATTATCCAAGTTCCAATACTTAGATCGTGTTTAGTCGACTCTAGACCACTCAATCTAATTATTATTTTTTATTTTTCCACTAAAAGCAAAAGACTGAACTCTAAAAATATATAAGATTACAAAAACCAATAAATCTGTAATACTTTCTTTTGATATGTCGTTATGTATTTTATCCCCTTCTGAAATTCGATAATTAGGTACAAGTATAAATGACCGTTTTGCCATTCTTATTATTTTCACTAACTTAAATATCATTTTTCTTCAACGTTCTTATGAATAAAGCACATATGTCGAAGTTTAGCCGTCACTAAATACTAAACTCAAATTTTAACTGTTCAATAGAAAATAATTAAGTAATTACTCTATCCATTTTTCAGGACGACGGTTCTCGACACGAATTCATATTTTCTATTTTAATCATTCTCAAGTCCCCAACTCATCAGAATATTTGATCTATCAAATTGATCTCACTTATCGGTGAATTAAAAATCATTAAAATCACGAATATATATATATTGACGTTGAAAAATGTATAAACAAAATCCAAGCCAACTTAAGAAATGGACACAAATTTAGTTAGGTTTTAATCAAGGGATTACAAGATGATTGTGCAATAATCTTGTTTCTTCCTAATTATATGAGATATTTGAAATATGAAAGAAATTCTAGAAGTTTATATATATATATATATATATATATATATATATATATATATATATATATATATATATAGAATTCGCGTGTCCCCCATTCTTTTGCCTCATTAGCCTTATATAGGGGAAAATATGCATGCATGTAGTACATCTGTCTTCTCAATCAAAATACCGAACTAAGCAAGTACATATGTTGGTGTAACAAGATTGGCGGCCGAGCTCAACTTTGTCAGTTGACCATGAGTTACTAGCACAGGTGGTCCCCATCACTTAATGCATTACTTAAGAAGGGAAGCTAAGACTTTTGATTGGAGGACAGTGTGGGCGCTGATGTGAGATCTTTCCAAGTGTACTCTTCTAATTGGTAACTTGAAGATCCTGTCAGTGATTTTTAATCATTTGCCACTGTTCCGTCTTGAAGGACTACACAAGCTTCCCGGATAAGTCATTTAAGATCCGAGCTGACCTGACACATCCGAGCTCACATTATCATCGTTTCATGAAGTATATAAATCCGAACTAAGTGACCTCAAAGGTCAGTGTCAATAGTTACCCCCCCAGGCCAGGGCTCACTTAGGTGAGAGACTGGCCTTTTTGAAATAAAGTGGCACAATTTCCAGTCCGCGCAATAATTATCCTTCATAAATGTCAGAGACACATGTCGCCTTGTGAGCTATGAAACATCTTCCTTCTTCTAGAAGCATTGATGTCCAGTCATTTGATCATTTAATTCTCATTCCAACGGTTCAGATCCAGCCTTTTAGCATTCCTTCATTTTCAAATAACCTTTTCACTTTTCATTTCATCATTTTATCATTCCAAACTTCTAAGATTCTTGCTCCACGAATTTTTTTTTTTGCCTTTCCCATTTTTTCTGAGTGGAGCCGTCGTCCATGTATTCTTTTTCCGATTGGAATACCTTTTCTTTTTAAGTATTTATTTTCTCCTCATTTTGATTATATGAGTTCAGAGGAATCTCGTATGTAGTACTGGGCAAATCAACAGGAAGAATCTGCACCATCTTTGACCATCCCATCATTTAGTCCTTCGTCTAGTAGTTCGGATTGTCAAGAAATACTTACACCAGTTCCTATTACATCATTTTATCCTCCACCACCTCCCTCGAACCTTTCATCAAATTTACCCAGGAGTATGGAACAACGTTGCATGATGAGAGAGGAGAGGGCACAAAAAAGAAAGTAGTAACAGAAACCAAACTTGGGGGGCAAGTCTCTTAGATTGGTAATAACGGAAGGTTCTTTAGCTACAATTAGGGCTAAGTACGGTATTCCCCCTCTGTGAAATTAGTTATCCCTTCTTCCTTCGACCGAGCTAATAGTCTTTCCATATGATGTATTGCTCTTAATAGCGCTATTTTCCAGAGCGGTCTGAGGCAATCTTTTCCCAAATCATTAGGTCCTTCTTCTCTTCTTGGGGAATAGCCCATACCCAGCTGTGCCAAAATGGGTGGAGGACCTTAATCTCCACATTAATACTGTGGAAGTAGTTATGTCATCTTGAATTAAAGGTCTCCCAATTTAATTTACTTTTTACTTTTAAGGAGAATGGGAAAAATACATGTTGGTGGTATACTAGTGTTAGGCCTAAGACGGAGGTTCACTAGTTTTAGATAATTCTTCTTCAATTAAGGGATGGAAGGAGGAATTTTTTTATGTTTTGGGGGATTGGCAATTCCATCCTGACGAAGTGGATATGGATGATATAGTCCATACCCTTTACCATTCCCTTTGTAAGTGATAGTTCTCAGTGCTATCTATCTGTTGAATTATTCTGGGACGGATTTAATTTTTCATTTCTGATTTTGTAGTCTAGTGACCTTACCACCCAATCTCAGCCATTCAGAAACGGGTTGATTCAATTCGAGCTCTCTCTAACAGAGAAAGGTTTTGCAAGTTCATGATTTCGAACGAAAACTTGTTTCAGGCAGAGCTACTTCAAGCTTTACCTCTGACCTCTGCTCCAAGTAGACCTATGACCTCAGTCCTCTCTCATTCTCATAAGTTCACCTAATATCCTTATAACTTCTATTCCTTTTAGTTCAATTCTGATTTCCTCCTTTGTATGTCCAGGCCAACAATCAGATATGTTGAACTTCTATGTTGCCAGAGCGGCTAAAGCAACTGAGGCTGCTAAGAGAAAAAGGGAAGAGATTACCTCAGAGGAGAAGGACCGACCTGAGGAGACTGAGATTGAGCTTGAGGATGACCAGCCTTTACAAAGACATTGCTCAGCTGAACCTCCAATTACATCTACTTCTGCTACTCCTCCGAGCTCACCCATTCCTTATGCAGTTCTGATTGCTACAGCATCTTCTTCCTCCAAATATCAGGAGAAATGTCCTGATCTCCAAAGACCAGATGTTGAAGGATTGGTAGGGCGTAGACATGAGGTACTTTTGGACTTCCTCCGAGCTCCTTCTGCGGCAAAGAAATCAGTTGCTGCTTTGTCTTCTCCTCTAAGGAAATCTGCCATCCTCATAACAAGGAGCTGGAAGATAAGGAGCAGGGCTTCTTAAGTGAGATGCCTATTGGAGAAAATGTCCTATCAGCTCAACTCTATTGTCACCGAGCTGTACTCCATATGTCTTCAGTGGCTGATAAAAAATTTCCTTCAGCATTGAGCTTTTTAATAATTCTCTTATTTTACTTAAATGTTTTTATGCTTTTTTTATACTTCCAGGTCAAGGCTGAGCTTGATTCTATGCTAGAGTTCAAGGCTAGAGCTGATAAGCTTTTTGTTAAAGTGGAAGCAGAGAAGTTGACTTTCATTGAAGAGAGGCAGAATTATGAGGACCGCCTTAATAAGATGGGGGAAGAGCTCAACGCCAGCCTTACTACGGAGCACAAACCGACATATGAAAATGAGGCTCTTCGAATTTGGGATGACAAGGTGAATACTCGAGCTGAATATGGAAGAAAACAAGCTAACGAAGTAGTGGCCCAAACGATGGCAATCAAGAAAGAGGCTTAACTGAAAGTCTCCAAGGCAGTAGAGGAATGGAGGGCCTCCCCAGCTTTTGATACAATAGCCCAAGAGGCATACGTCCTAGCCATAGAAGAGATCATCAAATTTATCAACCAACAAAAGCTGAACTGGGATACTGACTTTTTCGTGAAGGCTCAAGAGGAGAAACAGAAGGAAGCGGAGCAGATGTTGAAGTCAACTGAAGCCTAATGTGCTTCAGTTGAGGAAAATAGTTCTACCCCGGATCCCCTCATTTCGTAGTTTGCCTTTACGTACTTTTTTCTTTTATAAATGAAGAATTTAAATTTTGCCCTTACTTTAATATTTCCTAACCAATTAAAAGATAATTTTCACGAACTAAACTTACTTAGCCCAAACGTTTTACAACACCAATGTGCTTAGACAACAATCATATTAAGTGTTTGTGTTACTTGCAACATTTAGCTCAGCCTACTTCATGAGTAGGGCTTAAGAAATTCCTTGTAGGAATTGTGTTAAGTGTTGCGTCACTTACAACATTTAGCTCGGCCTACTTCATGAGTAATACTTAGGAAACTCCTTGTAGGAATTGCGCTAAATGTTGCAGCACTTACAACATTTAGCTCGTCCTACTTCATGAGTAGGGCTTAAGAAACTCCTTGTAGGAATTGCGTTAAGTGTTGCAGCACTTACAACATTTAGCTCGACTTACTTCATGAGTAAGGCTTAAGAAATTCGTTGTAGGAATCGCACTAAATATTGCAGCACTTACAACATTTAGTTCAGCCTACTTCATGAGTAAGACTTAAGAAATTCCTTGTAGGAATCGTGCTAAGTGTTGCAGCACTTACAACATTTAGCTCGGCCTACTTCATGAGTAAGGCTTAAGAAATTCCTTGTAGGAATCGTGCTAAGTATTGCAGCACTTACAACATTTAGCTCGACCTACTTCATAAGTATGGCTAAGTGTTGCAGCACTTACAATATTTAACTCGGCCTACTTCATGAGTAGGGCTTAAGAAATTCCACGTAGGAATCACGCTAAGTGTTGCAGTACTTACAACATTTAGCTCGGCCTACTTCATGAGTATGGCTTAAGAAATTCCTTGTAGAAATTACGCTAAGTTTTGCAGCACTTACAACATTTAGCTCGGCCAACTTCATGAGTAGGGCTTAAGAAATTCCATATAAGAATTGTGCTAAGTGTTGCAGCACTTACAATATTTAGCCTACTTCATGAATAGGGCTTAAGAAATTCCTCGTAGGAATTGCGCAGTGTTGCAGCACTTACAACATTTAGCTCAGCCTACTTCATGAGTAGGGCTTAAGAAATTCCTTGTAGGAATTATGCTAAGTGTTGCAGCACTTACAACATTTAGCTCGGCCTATTTCATGAGTAGGGCTTAAGAAATTCCTTGTAGGAATTGCGGTAAGTGTTACAGCACTTACCACATTTAGCTCGGCCAACTTCATGAGTAGGGCTTAAGAAATTCCTTATAGGAATTGCGCTATTTTGAGTAACATACTTTCTTATTTATGAACAACCACGTATTACAGCTGTCTACTAATAATATTTCTTAAGACAAGGTCTCCAACTTCAAACTCACGTTTCTTCACTTTTTGATTGTAATACCTCGCATTGCATTGCTTGTAAACTATGTTTTTGATTTCAACAATATTCTTTTTTTCTTCTATCAAATCCAGCTCCTCTCGCAATGTTTGCTCGTTTTTATCTTTATGATATGTCAAAGTTCTGACTGAAGGAATTTCAACTTCAAAGGAAATAACAGCTTCTACTTCAAAGGCTAAGGAAAAAGGAGTTTCTCTGGTGCTATTTCTAGTAGTGGTGCGATAAGAACATAGCACACTGTGAAGTTTCTTTGCCCATCCTCCCTTAAGTGTATCAAGTTTTTCTTTCAGTGTATGCTTGATAATCTTATTGATAGCCTCAACTTGGCCATTTGCCTGGGGGTGATTGGGTGTAGAGAAGCGTTTTTGTGTACCCAGCTCCTTACAAAAGTTTGCAAAGAGAGCGTTGTCAAATTGTTTTCAATTATCTGTTACAATGGAGTGAGGTATTCCAAATCTGTAAATGATCGATTTCCATATAAATTCAATAGTTTTGTATTATGTTATTTTGGCCAAAGGTTCTGCTTCAACCCATTTGATGAAATAATCAACAGCCACAATTGCAAACTTTGTGCCTCCTTTTTCTACAGGCATGGGACTGATCAGATCGACCCCCCATTTTGAAAAAAAGACCATGGTGCCATGACATAGTTCAGTTCTCCAGGTGGAAGGTTGATGTTAGGAGCGAAACGCTGACACTTGTCACATTTTCTGGTAAATTCCAACGCATCCATTTTCATTGTTGGCAAAAAATATCCTTGATGCACTATCTTATGAACCAATGCTTGTCCCCCCGCATGGTTCCCACGTATGCCTACATGGACCTCTTCCATAGCATGTATAGCTTCTTCTTCATTTAAGCATCTGAGTAAAGGTACAAAATATCCTCATTTATATAGAACTTCATTGATTAAAGTATACCTTGCTGCCCTTATTTGTAACTTTCGTGCCAGAATATGATCCTCAGTGCATGCACTTGTTTGTAGATACAAGATGATCTCATCCATCCATGTTTGTTTAAGGTCGGTCATCATGTAAATAACTTTGAATTCTTCAATGGCAGTGCGATGGATTCTTCCTATTGGTATGCTATCAAATCTCTCAATTCATTCGCTTGTTGCCAACCGAGCTAAGGCATCAGCATGCCCATTTTTAGTTCGCGGAACTTGTTCAACCTGGATACTTTCAAACTTCTGTAGCTCCTTTTTGACGAGCTGAAGATACTTACTCATTCTCTCTTCCTTAGTTTGGTAGGCTTCGTTGACTTGGTTTACTACTAGCTGCGAGTCACTGTAGGCAATCATGAAATCTACCTTCATTTCACTTGTTATTTTTAGGCCAACTATAAGGGCCTCATATTCAACTTCTTTATTGGATGCGTTGAAATCAAAAGGCAGTGTTTCACAAAATTATTGTTGATTAGGGCTTATCAATACAATTCCAGCTCCTGCCCGTTCGTCAGTGGAGGACCCATCAATGAAATGTTTCCAAGGTAAGTGATGAGACGATTCTTTTGTTGGATCTGAGCTAAACTCAGCAATAAGTGCTTGAGCTTTTATAGAGAGGCGTGGCTTATACTTTATATTGAACTGCCCAGCTCAATTGACCATTTTACCAACCTTCCTAAAGTATCAGTTTCTAGAGTACTTGTCTCAGCGGATGATTGGTTAAGATCTCAATAGGGTGTTCCAAGAAATACAGCCTTAATTTCCGAGTTGCTATTATCAGTACGTAAGCTAACTTTTCCAACGGGGAATAACGAACTTCGACATCATCCAGGGCCTTGCTAACATAATAGATAGGATGTTGCACTCCATTTTCTTCCATGGTTAGTACCGCACTGACAGCATGTTCTGAAACCGCTAAATAGAGTTTTAATGTTTCTCCTTCCTTAGGCTTAGACAACACAGGTGGTTGTGCTAAGTATGACTTTAGTTGGTCAAAAGTGAGCTGACACTCTGAGGTCCATTCAAATTTCCTTCCACATCTTAATACATCAAAGAAGGGTTTGCACTTATCTATTGATTTTGACATGAAACAGCTAAGGGCAGCTATTCATCCTGTTAAACTTTAGACTTCCTTGGGTTTAACTAGAGGATGCATTTTAATAATGGCCCTTATCTTTTATGGGTTAGCCTCAATTTCTCTACGGTTCACCATGTATCCAAAAAAATTCCCGAGCTTATGCCAAAAGCACATTTGTGGGGATTCAACTTCATCCCATATGTCATCAAGATCTCAAACATTTTATCGAGATGTTACAGATGATTTTGTGCATGTGTGCTTTTGACCAACATGTCATCCACATATACTTCCATGGTTTTTCCAATTTGCTTGACAAACGTTGGTAGGTTGCCCTAGCATTCTTGAGGCCAAATGGCATTACTTTGTAACAATACAGACCTCTATTGGTGATAAAGGCTGTATATTCTTGGTCTCATTCGTACATAGAGATATGATTGTAGCCTGAATATGCGTCCATAAAACTGAGCAAATCATGTCCAGTAGTAGCATCTACCATCTTGTCTATTCTGGGTAAGGAGAAGCTATCTTTGGGGCATGCTTCGTTCAGGTCAGTGAAGTCGATGCACATCCTCTAGTCCTCATTACTCTTTTTAACCAACACGGGATTAGCAATCCACTTCGGATATTTTGCCTCTCGGATAAATTCGTTCTTGAGCAATTTCTGTATTTCTTTGTTTAGAGCCTTATATCGTTCCGGATTCAAAGGGCTTTGCCGCTGGTATTTAGGTCGCATCAAAGGGTCAACCCTTCACTTATGGCACATGATTTTTGGATCAATTCCTTTAATGTTAGCATGCTCCCAAGCAAAGACATCGAAGTTTTCTTGGAGGAAACTGACAATCTGCTCTCTTAGTAGAGGTCGGAGTTCATGGCCTATTTTTAGTTCCTTTTGTGGACTACCTGTTCCGACCTTTATGATATCCAATTCTTTCATAGGTTCTCTACCCCATACTTTTAATCGCGAATCCAATCAATCCAGCAGGGATTCCGTTATGCAATCATGTAAGTCTCCGAAGGATAATGAATCATTTTTCCTTTCGAGTCAACCACCACCTGACATTAGGCAGCGTTACCTTTATCCCCTTTGACCTATCCTGTACCATAGGGTGTGGAAAATTTGATGGAGTAATGGTACAATGATACTATTGCCCTAAGATCAAACAGCAAAGGTTGCCCCAAATCGCATTATAAAGAGACTTTGAGTTCAAAACCACAAACTTCACATTTACTTTAGTTTGGTGAGGGGAATCTCCGACCTCAACAGGGAGTTTGATCACTCCTTTGGCTCCAGAAAGGACAACGTCCAGTCTCATAATCATGTTTAGATATGGGTGCAGAAAAAAAAGGATCCCACTTCGTCCCAAAGTGTCCGTGTAAAGTATATTGAGAGAACTCACATTATCTACCAAGACTTTGGGGATGTTAATTTTGGATATAAGCATTGGGATTACCAGAACTCCAGGGTATGGATTTGGATCCGCCTCTTTTTCTTCAAACAAAAACAGGTCATCAGTTTCGTTCTTGCGATATTTTTCTGAAATATCGATCTCAGATAGGTCGGCAACCATGGGTCTCTTATACTTTGGAACCTTAACATGCTAGTAGTCCTAGTTTTTCAGCATTCCAATTTGAGGACTAGGAAGATCTACATTACAGGCTCTTGCTTCAACCTGGTTTTCACGTATTACGCCTGGCCCATTTGGAGTTGGAAACTTGACGCAGTAATGATTTATCAGAGTAGCAGCTTGCAACTCATGTAATAAGGGTCTACCCAATATAGCATTGTAATTTGAAGGAAGGTCTATGATGATCAAATCGGCTAAAATTCTTCTGTGGCAAGGAGGTTCACCAAGCTCCACACAGAGTACTACCGGCCTTCGAGCTTCAATTGGATCTCCATAGAATCCTTGCAGTTTCCTGGAGTAAGGTTAAAGATACCGATCTTTTATAGCCATTTGCTTCGGAGTTCAGTAGTAGAGTACATTTACTAAACTCCCATTGTCCACTAAGGTCCGATGTATCTGAACTCCTGCCATATTCATTGCTATGACTAGCGCATCGCTTTGGTTTTGCAAAATTCCTTGTGCATCCTTCTCTGAAAATCCAAACCATTTAGGGTCTGGTGAGGTGACGGCCTCCGATGTCGAATACTTCACACTGTAGTTCTACCACACATGAGCATCATGCGCCAATTTGCGCCTGGTTCTTCGCGTCCCTTCCAGGTATTGATTCCCACTTATCAAAGTTCGGATCTAAGCGTGAGGTTGTGGGTCACGAGCTTGAGGCCTAGGTTCAACTTGCTGAGATGTCCCTTGATGATTTAGTTATTGGAATCCAACAGGGCTTGCTCCTTGCGGCTTGGCTACAAATTCTTGTAGGTGACCTCATCGGATAAGTGTTTCCACCTTCTCTTTAAGGTTTCTGCAATTGTTGGTGTTTTGTCCTGTCATTCTGTGATAATGACAATTTCCTTGGCCTTTCCTAGTTATTTCCTTCTTTTGGGGATGGGGTCGACAGAAGGACTCCTTTTCTTCAGCTTGAAGAAAGACTTCATCCAAAGTGGCACTTGTCGGGATACTGCCTAGAACAACCTTGGTCCCTTTTATCTCTTCTCTTTCCCAACCCGAATCATTGTCTGTTTGTTTTCCTTCTGATCCGACGTGGCTTCCTCCGTACTTATATATTTTTTAGCTCAGCCTAAGAGCTCATGGTATGTTCAAGGTCCAGGACAGACTACCAAAATCTTATTTTTGACCTTAACCCGAAAAGGACTGCCATAAGTGTGGCGTCATCAGAGATTTTATCCACCTCCATGGAATTTTTGTTGAATCTATTCAAGTAGCTCTTGAGGGACTCGATTTTTCCTTGTTTGATGCTTACCAATCTCTCTTTGGGCGTAGTTATCGCCTTCGATCCCATGGACTGGGCGAGCAATGCAGTGGTGAGGTCATTCCAATTCTTTATAAATCTTTAGTGTAACCTTCTGAACTATCGTTGAGCTTTGTGTTCACGAAAATATGTTTCGGATTTAAATCACCGCAAGTGCACGGTTCGTTGACAAGTAATAAAGTGGAAATCCTAGAATTTCGAGTATCGTTCCCACGAGGATTGATTTAACGTGATTATTATTATCTCGACCTTAACCGAATCTATTAAATTCAAGATGATTGTTCTAGATTTTATGAGTAACTATGACTAAAATGTAAATTAAACTAAAATTTCGACTAAATGCAATAATGATGGTTAAATGCAAAAGTTGAAGAAATTAATGTATGAAAAAGCGTACTAGGATCCCGAATCACCAAACAAGTTCACTTTTAACTCCTATTTCACAATTTGACGACACGATGAATTGGTTGAAGAATCAATGTTTCTAACTTATTCAATAATCTCTTTCGAGTAGAACTGAACCTATTCTAGTATACCATTTGACTATATTTCTATGACAAATGTAATATACAAGAATGCATGACGTTTTGTAAACACTTAAAGATTCACATAAAGCATAGCGGTATATTTCTATCCCCTATCGGACCTTACGATGATTTATACCTTGTAGAATCTATTTCCCTTCTTTCGAATGCATAAAATAAATCACCCAAACTCATACAACTATTGCGCATATAATTGTAGATATAAGAATGTGTATATAAATCATTCAACATCCATCAAACGTGTTTAGATATCAAATTGCAAAATAGAAATTAAAAGTTTACAATACGAGGTTCATCGTTCACCTAATACAATTAAAAACCCAGCCTAGCATAGATAAATTAAAATAACAAATAAAATATTTAGGAGAAGACATCACCCAATTCTTGAATGTAAAGCTTGAAATCTTCGATCTTGGAGTGAAATCCTTCGTCCTTGCCTTCGTTCTCGCTCCAAAAAGGTTGTTTTTCTCTCTAGGAAGGCATAACCCTAGTTTCTGGACGTCTTTTAGCTTTTATAGTTGCCCTAGAATCATTACCATACGTGTTGGAGTCGGATAAGGAAACTAGAAAATTCGCGCCGGATTTCTTCCTTGCACCCGCAAGGAACAACTTTTTTTCCACGAATTTTCCCTGCATCCTTGCTTGCGGCCGCATGGAAGATTACACCTTGCGGCCGCATGGTACAAACAACTATCACATATCTTCATTTTGGTCCTCCAACTTCATTATTCTCTTGTTTTGACCTCTTTTGTTCATTCTTGTCCTCCAATCATCCCATGCATTCCTCAATGTATGATTAAGCTTATGTCCGCTCTTGAGTTGGCATCGGGTCATCTTTTGATTATTTACATTTTGGTCCCTGAACTTTTGTTTTCGTTAGTTTTGGCCCATTTTCTCTACTTTTCTTCTAATTTCCACCATAATCTTCATTGTTGCCCTACAAACACAATCACACAAATTAAGCTCTATTCCGAATGTTTATCGACAATTATTCATGTTTGTGAACCAAAATAAACGTATAAAAAATGCCCTTATCAACTCCCCCAAACTTGCTTCATTGTTTGTCCTCAAACAAATTCATAACTTACTTCCAAGTAGCACATGGTTTAACAACTTTGTTGTATCTCAGGATTGGAACTTAGTAAGGGCACATGAACAATTTCAACTACGAATAATCAAATCAATCTCCACATGTTATATGCAAAACTCGAAGTGTGTGTGTGAATTCATACCAACATGTTAGGATCATGTTTGACTCATACCCGACCCAATGTAGTCCATTTTTCTTTCTTTTCCCTCGAGAGATACACACACCCCCAAACTTATAATTTTCACTTAAGTATCCCGAGGTGTGTTCTAAGGTTGAGTCTATTCACATCTATTCCTTCCCCTCTCTTAGTTTAGATAAATCTTACTCTTACAAGTTCACACTTCAATAAGTAAGGGCTCTCCTATTTTTTTGATTTCTTCAACCTTGTAGATTAAACTGAGTTAGTTGCTTCGCGTTAGGGGTATAGTTTTGTCAACCGAGTGTCTGGGGCTAATCAATGCATTTCATACACAAGAGTATGTATATAATTTATCAATAGATAGATACCATTTTTCTCTTTTCTTTTATATAACATTTTTCCTTTGCTTTCTATATAACCCCTGTAGCGAGCTTTAGGCCGATGACTCCCAAGTCAGATGACCATAGGGCACCAGGTTTTAAACCCTTACAAGCTTAATCACTCGAGTTATATAGGCTCGAACAAATGTCGTTGTTTACTCAATGATTAGTGCAATACCCCTTATTTTTTAGACACCCAATTTCAAAAACTACAACCTAACTTGAAACTTTCACTTTGTTTTCGTCTCAATGGTTTAAGACAATCCACACATAACATCATGCACGGAGCCCCTACTCGTCTCAATGTTCCCTTGCAACAGTTCAATCACATCTAAACTCTTCTAAAAAGTTGGTCATGGTTTAGCACAAAAGAGGGTTTTTTGGTATAATTTCTATGGTCAACTATCTCTAACCAATGAGTCAAACCAGTAGCCCAGTATGCAAGCATGAGTGTCGTGCACAAAATAAATCAAGTTTCACATTAACATGTATCGATCAAGCTAATAATGCACGATTTTCATCATTCATGGCCCGTACATAATCCAATATCTAACATCATAGTCAGTAGAGTTGTTAAACCCACACAAGCACACAAAATTGTAAAATACTACTAACAATGCAACAGTAAAACTTAGAACAAATAACAAATGGAATTTTTTTTTTCACAAAATCACACAAACGTATATAGAACATTGTCCCACCCCCAAACGTATATATAGCATTGTCCTCAATGTTTAAAGAATAATAGAATGTAAACTTAGCAGTGCATAAAATTAAGGACAAATTCATAGAAGATAGAGAACAAAAGGTGAGGAATACTCCCCTAATTGATGGAGATGCGAAGGTGAAGATGGTGGAAGAAAAAGAAGTATAGATTATGCATAGGCTCTTTGATTACCTGTAGAGACGATGAAAAAGTAATCTTATTAAAAATCATAAAAAAAAAAGAATTTGAATAAAAAATTACCAATCGAATGCATAAAGTAAAATGAATAAAAGGTCAGAAATGATGGGTTGCCTCCCATCCAGCGCTAGTTTATAGTCTATAGCTCGACCATTCCTTGTTAGTCTGTTAAGGTACGTTGAATATAGCCTTGGAGGTCCTTATTAGCTTCTTCAATGACATTTTCTTTCTTACTCCAGCGTTCCTCCAAACTTTAGCCTTATCTTTATCCGCGTCGTCTGCTTTTCCCTCATCAACTGCCTCGAACTCAACAATGTAGACTGTTTGCTTCTCATGATTTTCTTTGGGTTGAAAATGTACATTATGGTCATCAACAGTGTTTGAAAAGTTTTGAAACACAATTTTGTCATGCATCACTTCCTCTACCACATCAATTTGATAGCAACTATCTGACTCGACATGATAATCCATAGCATTGAAAACGTTGAAAGTGATCTGTTCCTCGCCAAATCTCAAATTTAACTGCCCTTTTTGAACATCTATTAGAGCTCTGCTGGTAGCTAGGAATGGTCTGCCCAAGATAAGTGGGATATTCTTGTCTTCCTCCATATCCAGAATGAGGAAATCGACTGGGAAAATAAATTTGTCTACCTTGACTAGTACGTCTTCAATTATCCCTCTCGGATGTGCAAATGATCGATCAGCTAATTGCAGTGTCACTGTAGTTGCTTTGGCTTCCCCTAGTCCGAGTTTCCTGAAAACAGATAGAGGCATTAAATTAATACTTGCACCAAGATCACAAAGAGCTTTTTCAAAATAACATTCACCAATAGTGCAAGGTATAGTAAAACTTCCTGGATCTTTCAGTTTTGGTGGGAGTTTTTTCTGAATTACAGCACTGCACTCATCTGTTAGCATTACTGTCTCATGCTCCTCTAGCTTTCGTTTCTTGGATAGAATATCTTTCAGAAACTTGGCGTAGCCAGGCATTTTGAATAGTGCTTCGACAAATGGGATGTTTATATGGAGTTTCATGAAAACTTCGAGAAATTTCTTGTATTGTTGCTCCCATTGATGCTTCCTCAACCGTTGTGGGAATGGAATGGATGGCTCATAGGGATTTACCAAATTATCTGGCCCTTGTTGTGATTTTTCTGGACTTTCTCTTCCTAATGTCTTTTTGGTGTTGTCAACCTGCTTCTCATTCTCTTCTTCAGAAGACTCCACTTGCTCTTCATTTGCACCTGGTCTCTTGACATGTATCTCAGGTAGCTGAACTCCACTTCGTGTCGTAATGGCTTGACATTGCTCCCTAGGATTAACTTCTGTGTTGCTCGGTAATGCACCAGGTACCCTCCCTGTCATAGACAGAGCTAACTGCCCCATTTGGGTTTCTAGATTTTTAATTGCTGCACCTTGATTTTGGAAGTTTGTTTCAGTCTTCCTCATGAATTGATTTGTGGTTTTCATATATTTATCGGTCTTTTCCATGAACTTTACAAACATGTCTTCCAACTGAGGTTTCTTCTCCTGCTGAAACTGCCCCTGAGCCCGATTATGATTCTGATTGTGATTTTGGTTTCCACCCCAAGAGAAATTTGGGTGATTTCTCCAACCTGGATTGTATGTTTCAGAATAGGGGTTGTTTTGCTGACGTTGACCCCATTGGGCAAAATCCACATGTTCCAGTCTTTGTGTAAGGATAGGACAATCGGTTGTGGGGTGTTCTGCTCCACATTCTTCACAAATTAATTTCCTGACCTGTGCTGAGTTCACTGTTTGTGTCATATTCTCCATCTTGTAAAATAGGAGTCAATTTTTGCAGACAATGCTGAGTAGCTATCCACCTCATACACTCCGACTGATTTCTTTGTGCCTCCTCTATCTGTAGACCACATGGTTGAAGTATTAGCCATTCTTTCAAACAATTCCCAGGCTCCAGCAATTGACCTAGTGCTTATGGAGCCGTTTGATGATGAATCCACCATACTTCTGGGGGCCGGAGCTAGTCCCAAATAGAAAAACCTAACTTGTGTTCTCTGATCGAACCCATGTTGAGGACACTTCCGTAGCATGCTCTTGAATCTGTTCCATGCTTCATCGAACGACTCAGTATCATTTTGGCTAAATATGGATATGTCGTGCCTCATTCTTGCCACCTTGGCTGGTTGGAAGTATTTGGTACAGAATTTGTGAGCTAAGTCATTCCACGTAGTTATACTTGCTACCGGGAGTGAATCGACCCATTCAAGTGCTTTATCCCGGAGAGTGAGCGGGAACAGCCTCAGTCTGATTGCATCTTCTGATATCCCTGGGTACTTGAAATGTTGATACATATCCAAGAAACGGGACACATGTGTATGTGGGTTCTCGTTGGATGTCCCGTAGAATTGCTGGCCATTCTGAAAGAGCTGAATGACCTTCGTCTTTAGCTGAAAATTCGGCTGCTCGAACGCTGGGTAGACAATGCTAGATTGGTTTTGAACAACAAACGTGATAGGAAATCCCCACAGCAAAGCATCCCCACATCGATGCTTCAACATTGCTAGAGCCGCAGGTGGCAACCATCGGTGGTATTGTTGATTATCCATCTGGATTTAGTTTCTTGATTTTTCTGTGTTGCTTCTCTTGCTATTCTGTCTCGATGATAAGGTCCGTTCAATTTCCAAATCAGTTGGAGAGTTTATCACCTGCCAACTGACTTCCGCATGCAATACCTGATCGAGCGTGATGCGCGAAGAGTTAATAGCACAAAGTTCACCCTGTGTAAATAAACTTAATAGCATAAAATAATATTCAACACTCCTCTGAAAACAAAACACGTTCGACATTAGTGTCCTAAATAACAAAAATTGGGGTCAAAGTTAATACTCCATCCCCGGCAACGCGTCGCGAGCGACGGCCGGTGAGGTGAGAGCGAGGCGGAAAATATGTTACAATTTAAATCATGCCGGGGGGGGCAAGTGCACGGTTCGTTGACAAGTAATAAAGTGGAAATCCTAGAATTTCGAGTATCGTTCCCACGAGGATTGATTTAACGTGATTATTATTATCTCGACCTTAACCAAATCTATTAAATTCAAGATGATTGTTCTAGATTTTATGAGTAACTATGACTAAAATGTAAATTAAACTAAAATTTCGACTAAATGCAATAATGATGGTTAAATGCAAAAGTTGAAGAAATTAATGTATGAAAAAGCGTACTAGGATCCCGAATCACCAAACAAGTTCACTTTTAATTCCTATTTCACAATTTGACGACACGATGAATTGGTTGAAGAATCAATGTTTCTAACTTATTCAATAATCTCTTTCGAGTAGAACTGAACTTATTCTAGTATACCATTTGACTATATTTCTATGACAAATGTATCGGCTTACTAGATCAAATTATCACTATCACTATCAGGAATATGTAATGTGTTACATGTTTATGTGTAGGAGGTATTTTCCAAATAGATTTTATCATATTCGTAGGAGAAAGAGACATGCGAGAACAAAAAATGATAAATAAAAAAAAAAAAAAAAAAAGAAATAATATAATAAAATAATAATAATATAATAAAAGTTGTGAAAGTAGCAATTTGAGAATGCGGCGATGACTTGCAAGCACATTAGTATTCACTTCATTTAATAAATTTTTATTTCGAGAACGAAATTTATTTCAGGGGTAAGGAAATTGTGAACCACTTACTTTTGAATGTGATTATCATCTCTATTTAGATTAATTTATTTATTTTTTTTATTAATATCATTATCTTCCACTTGACTAACCATATTTTTGCAGTGGTATATAAAATTTTTCCTATTGGGCTTGGACATCCGCCCATTACCCAACTTGGCTCATTTGTTTCTTTATATATATACGTGTGATTCATTTCAATTAAGGTATGTTCTTTAGCCCTATCCTTCTTCTCTTCCATCTCTTGCACTCATTTTTTTCTTTTTATTCGGCCGTTGTTTGATCGGCGAGTGAAACGTACCGGATTTTTTCTTGACCAGCACTTTGCCTCCTAATGAGATGTTCAGTGTGCAGGTGATGTCCTTGGAGGGAGTGCAGGATTCTATTGGCCATTTTTTGAGTCAACAGATTGTCTCCTTCCGTGGGAAACAGTAAATTAACACACGATATGATCACAAACTCAAAAACAAAAAAAAAGAAATTATTTTTCTGGACGGTTTGTTCAACCGAAAAAAGTGATTTTAAGCAGCAGTTTCTTCCCAAGACAAAAGTAACCAAAGATGGGGAAAAATGGTTGTATGAAATGATGGAAACAAATAATTTCTCAGCAAAAATAAAAGTGGCAACAAAGAGATACACATCAAGAAAAATTGGTATTTTTCAATAAACATCCCCTAATGATTTTGTCCAGAGGATGCTTTGTTTGCTCCCCTTATTGCTCGATGTATTCATCCATATTTCTTGAAGAAACCACACACCCCAAATGAAAGGTAAAACCAGTAACAAGGATAAAAAAAAGATCTCCATGGCACAAAGAACACTTAAATGGAGGCATTGTTGTCCCGTGTGTAGGTAATTTGACGAAAGCAGTAACTCAGATCCAACATTTAATGAAATATTGTAGGAACAAAGCTCCATACCCCCAAAAACTTGTTGGTTCAGAAAAGAACAAAGAAAAAAAAAAAAAAAAAAAAAAAAAAAAAAAGGGATTTTTTTTTTTTCGGTCTCACCCAATGCCGAAATCTCCATTACCTCCAGTGACAGTAACGTCAACCACCGGCACTAGCTACATCTCAAAATACTACACTGATCAATGACAATCAATTCTTGTTCTCGACTACTGGATCGACATTAATGTTGATGGAGATAATTTGCAGAACCTTTTCCAACACACGCAACAGGCTTTTGACAGCAATCTGTTTTCTTTTGAACTTCTCGTACCAATTCAATTTTCTTATGATTTTACTGATGCATCGTGCCATTTAACGCCATCCTGCCGGGCCAGGTTATCCCATAAAGTGATTGGATTTTATTTTTTCAACAATAAAGCTGGTTGTACAGCTCTCTTCACAGCTTCAAAAACAAAACGTGACAATGTAAATGGAATTAAAAAAAAGAATAAAGAAATTGATTCTTAAACAGATAAGATGAAACTCCATCCTTCCCCAGATTTAATTTCCACCTAACCCAACTCTCACTAAAACTCTCCCCAAAATCTCCTGCCTAATCATTATTGGCCGTCCCTGTCAAGTGAGGACAAAATAAATCTGCTCAAGTGACCACCGGACACGAAGCTTTAAGAAATCTCTGCCCTGGCTCCGAAGAAATTCCGTCCAATCGCGGTCTCTCCCAACTCATTCCTCCCAAATCGCCGAAGCAGTCCATCACTATTGCGAAGTTACCTGAAATTTTGAGGTAATTTTTGGACACCCACTCCCGTTGTTTCCATTCTTCTTTGTCTGGATAGTGGGTGTAATTTGCTTGTAATAAATGATTTGTAACATGTAATCTGGGATAGAATATCCCATTTTTATTGGAAGAAAGTGGCCTTTGTACTTAAACTAATAAATTTAAAAGGGTTATTCAATGTAAACATTTTTAAGGTGTCGAAATTTGTAATGTTCCGCTTTTATCTGTACACAGCATATACCATAGAATTTTACAGGTGAAATCGGGAACTGGTTGTGGGAGAAGTCAAAGAATAGTTAGAGACTGTGAAAGGCATATAAGCAAGGGTGATTATATGGATTTGGCTATGTAAATTCTTGGTTGTAAATTGTAAGAACTATGAATAGAGTGTAGTGTTAAAAGTGACTCCAACAAATTGAGTTAATACTAGCATACTTGATACTTGCAACAAGATTCATTTTAATTTCTGATCTATCAGGATTCTCCCAAAACAAATCAAATTTAAAAAAAAAAATGTTTTTTTTATTATTTATATATTTAGCATGTTCATCTATATATGTGCTTCTATGTTAATTAGTGATAATGAATTTTGTTATATTGTTGTGGTTTGTTATGTGGTTGAACTAGAGTATACTTCGATGGTGGGCAAGAATAAAGGAATTTGTCATTGTTGTAGATAGGCAGAACATATGCTGCCGAATGCCAAAAAAAAGATGTCCAAATTGTGGTGCAGGCTTCATCAAATGGATAAAGGTAGAAAAGAATAGTGACCATAAGGGTCAATTGTTTCATTGTTGCACCCGCGACTGTAGGTTTTTCAATGGTGGTAAAGATCGACAAAAAAAGTCCATGCATGAAGATGTGAATCTAAGTGGCATTACAATAGACGTGAGGCGGTCATTGATTGTCGGGCATATGTTGAAAACCTTTGCCCAGCTAAACGAAGGAAAAGATTGGAGATTTCGCTTAACATAACGATGCGTAAGGGGAAAGGAGTTTCGAATGATTTTATCTAAAAGTTGATGTATTGGGATAATGTTTCAAATGTTTGTATTTGGTGGTTCTTTGAACATGTCAATGTTAATGTATTAATGTTTCATTTGAACTCTTTGTATTGCTATGGTACCCCAACAAGTTGATGTATTGGGATAGTGTTTAAAATGTTTGTATTTTTCTTCGAATGGTATCCCAAAATCATTAACTGACCCGTCAATAGATATAACATAGCATGTTTTGTCTAAGCATGATCTATGCCATTCATGCAATATTTTTCTCTAGTTTCTGACATTTTAAGAACTAAGAAATCAATCTTATAAACTAAAAAAATAAATAAACATGCATAATGGTGTAAATAACAGATTCCAATTCCAATTGTTAATGGCCTCATCAATTCAAATAAACACAACTTCATGACAATATCAAATAACACAATAATCCATACTACATTATGTGTTTTACTACTTAATACACCCGCTTCATTTCCATTTAATAGGATGAATAATGGTCTTATATGGCAGCATGTGGTTTGCAGTTTATCACATAACCAGCTGCTTCAGAAGTCATTCCAGAAGTTGGAGGAAGAACGTGAGCAGGACCTATAACTAAGCTAGCTTGATGAATGGAATAGGTGGCACTTGACATCCAACTTGGTATAGCACTTTGACGGGGTGATATAAGTGGTTGGAATGGCTATAGTAAGAAGCACAAAATTGTATTTTATATAAGAAAAGATTAAAAATTGCATCGAAGTAAAACTTACGCCATGGAACCCACGATGGAGAACACCAGTTGTGGCAAGGCAATTGATACATCCGAAAATAAAGTACAATAATAAAGTAATGGTTTTCATGAGAAAAAATGTTGTACATACACAAACCATATAATATACTTCGTAATTGAGGTAAAAATTTGAGGTCACGGAGCAATGTTTAAATTTGATGGTATCAAATGTTGTGTAACTTTATTACTTTCCATGCCACCCTATGTGAAATGAAAAATGTTAGTACACAATTGCGGCCTGCACATAAAAAATGTAATATATTGTATGTTGTTGCATATGGCATGGGTGTAGTATGAAATATGCTGCTTGCTGGGGTGTTTGAACGACTTGTGTATCTTGTCCAAGAGTGCTTTTACTCGCTTCTCATCATTTGCACATGTCTGAGCACGTAGCAAATTCTTCAGCACTTCTATCATACTCAGCTGCCAGCTGAATGTCCCAAACATCATCTGTATCTTCACTTTATCCCTTATGTTATGGTATATCTCCCACAAACTCTCAATAATACAGTCTAGCATATCAAGATGTTGCTCGAGGTTATGGAGTGGGTACATACAATAATTAAAATAAAATGCCAATAACATGTCCCGCTCCCGCGCAAAACCATAAACTTCCGTCTTTGTAAGAGTTCTTATTATCCGTGCCATAACTAGGACAAAAATTAATTATGTTACTCTACTAGGCTTTGATAAATAATTACATATAAGTATTAATGACTTCACAATCTCATACATAACTTAATTCAAAGAAAACTCATAAACTTTGAAAAAAGATTTTTACCTTGATCGCCGATTGAAAGTCGGTCGCTAGCTTGCTCGATGATGACAGACGGTAACTTTCTTAAATAGTTTTCCACAATCAAAAATATATAAAGTTCATATTGAACTTATTATCTAATTAAAAGAAAAGTCTACAGAAAAGTATAACCGCTCTGATACCACGTTGTAACACCCCGAATTTAAACTTCGAGTGTCACGCTAAACGTAATAACTTTCACTTTAATTACATGTAAAAATTTTTAAATAAAAGGTAATGCATTCTGGGAACCTATTTATAATTTGTAGTAAAAGATCTTTATGAAGTTTAATGGCCAGCAAAAGTGTATACCGACTGGAAAGATTTCTTTACATACATGGACTTTGTGCTGTTACGGCTAGTTTGGGCAGCCGGTTCAAACATTTTTATAAAATTCACCCGAACTCCGTTTCCTATGAAACTGGTGGCATCTGAAAGATATTTCCACATAGTTTCCCAGTTTAAAATATGGAGAGTTTTCAAGATCATATGATATGGACGTTTCATTAAAAACAGTGAGGTGTTGCACAGAAATTTCAGATTCGACCTTTCAACACTTAAAAATTTATATCTCAGGGTACAGAGATCCAAATTGAGTGATTCTTGTGCTCATATAAAGACAACCCAAAGAGGAACGTGGGAGTATTTTTAGAGTCTCAAATAGGTGTTTATAGAGTTTGAAATAGCATTTTGAACTGACGCTAAAAACTGTCCAGCTTCTGCCCTGTTTAGCGTCGTAGGAAAAACAACTATAAGCATGCCTCTTAGCATAACATGAAAGATATGATTAAAAAGTTTACTTCTAGTACCATAGTACCTCATGTCTTATACATGCTTATAATAAATACCATCATAAACCAAACATAAGGAAGGCAGTCTCTGAACAAAACATATGGGAAGGAAGTTTAGATACAAAATAACTTTGTCCCATCATCGAGTAGGCCGACCAACTTCCACCAACTCAACTCAACGATCATGGATCTGAAAATTTAGTATAACATACTATGAGTATAAATAATACTCAGTAAGATACCATGCTCGGATTTAACATGTTAATACTACACAAAAGAAAGCATTCAACCACATACTTGCATATTCTGGCTTGCCGGTGCCTTTCGGACTTGTCCTAAGACATAAATAGATATCTAACTTTGTGGACTTGTCCACACTTTCATATCACGGTTCTCATGCATAGCTTAAGCATAAATATTACCATGAAATCCTACCACTTGAACATAGAAAGTATCTTACCTTAACACTTGGGGTTGAAAATTGTACTCGAAAATGCTAGCCTTCGTTTTCCTTTTTCACGTATCCTATCTTTCTATTATTTGCAAGAAATATTCTGATTTTTATGTGTCATTTGCAGTAACCTTTCCCAAGTATTTAAAGGCAAGAAACATATGACTAAGCAAGGTGATAAAGGGTGACTAATTACCAAATAAATTGCCATGCTTTCCACGTAGCCATTTGATTCATTTTTATCCATGCATTGGCTTCAATTGTAACCAGCTCATGGTTTATACCAACACCTCATGCTTGCTTAATATTTAACCACCTCCAACTTGCTTAACACATCATGCTTGCACCATTACAATTTAATATGCATGCCAAACCTTTTAATTAACTAACATTGTATTCTAAACAATTAACTAACTAACATATTATTCTAACTCTCAATCACCAAATAATGCCACGAGGCAATCACTAATAATTTGGCCATAAAAAAATTTTGAAAAGTTAAATTACTATCCAAAAAAAAATTAAATGAGCAACCTAAACGATCATAAAATTTCGGAGTATTACATCCCTCCTCCCTTAAAAAAATTTCGTCCTCGAAATTACCTCGAACTTGGTTGAAGAGTTCTGGATACTTGGTTTTGATTTCTTCTTCTCTTTCCCAAGTTGATTCTTCGACATTATGGTTTCTCCATTGAATTCTCACTAATGGAATTTCTTTGGTCCTCAGTTGTTGGACTCTGCGATCCAAGATTGCTACTGGTTTTTCCTCATAAGTCATGTTTTGTTTGATATCTAATGGTTGATAACTAACCACATGACTTTGATCTGATACATATTGACGAAGCATTGACACATGGAATACGTCATGAATTGCTGACAAATCTGGTGGCAAAGCAACTCGATAAGCTGTATTTCCAACTTTCTGCAAAACTTCAAAAGGACCCACGAATCTTGGTCGAAGTTTTCCTTTTTTTCCAAAACGAAGAACTCCCTTCATCGGTGCCACCTTTATGAAAACTTTATCACCAACATTAAATGCCAAATTTTTTCTCCTTTTATCAGCATAACTTTTCTGTCGGTCCTGGGCTACCTTGATTCTAGCTCTTATTTTAGCAACCGCTTGATTAGTTTCCTCAATTATTTCTGGTCCTAAAACTCTTCGCTCACCTACTTCATCCCAATAAAGAGGAGATCTACATCTCCGGCCATAGAGAGCTTCGTAAGGTGCCATCTCTATCGTAGCTTGATAGCTATTATTATAGGCAAATTCTACCAAGGGTACATAACTTTCCCAACTGCCTCCTAAATCAAGGACGCATGCACGCAGCATATCCTCCAAAGTTTGTATAGTCCTCTCTGACTGTCCATCAGTTTGTGGATGAAAAGCTGTACTGAAGTTTAACTTGGTGCCCATAGCTTCCTGCAGACTTTTCCAAAATTTTGAGGTAAATCTTGGATCTCTATCAGATACAATTGAGGCTGGGATACCATGTAAACGGATGACCTCTTTAATGTATAATCGTGCGTATTGATCCATACTGAAGTTCATTCTTACGGGTAGAAAATGAGCTGACTTCGTTAACCGGTCCACTATAACCCACATAGCATCATTTCCCTTGGCTGATTTTGGAAAACCCATAACAAAATCCATAGTTATATGCTCCCATTTCCATAGTGGAATTTTTAATGGTTCCAACAATCCGGATGGCCGTTGATGTTCAGCTTTCACTTGTTGACAAGTCATACACTTCCTGATAAAGAGACCTATGCACCGTTTCATATTTCTCCACCAAAATATACTCCTTAGATCTCGATACATTTTTGTACCTCCTGGATGAGCAGTATATGGAGCTAAGTGTGCTTCTTCAAGAATTTCCTTCCTCAATCCTTCATCTTTTGGTACACATAACCTTCCCTTAAAGAGTAAGGCTTTATCATGGCTTAATTCAAAATCCTTTCGCTTGCTAGTACCAACTTCTGATTTAATCTTCTGTAGGAAAGAATCATCATCTTGTGCTACTCTTATTCGATCTCTAAGTGTTGGTCGAATCATTAGAGTCGCTATCCTGGTGATAGTTTGGGTCGGTGGAGCAATTACTTCTAGATGTAAGTTCCCGAAATCCTTTAACAACTGGTTCTGTACAGGCATATCTTTTGTAACCTACTGCGTAGGCATATCTTTTGTAAAATTTGAACAACTCTTTTTGATCGTTGAACCGCATACCAACCTCAAGCACAATCAAATCTTTTCCTAAATTATCGTCTTCCAAAGTTATTACATTATCAATCAAGTTCTTAGCATTGGAATCTACAAATACTTTGTCATCATCAAATACTTCCATTAGTTCTTTTCTTACGTCAAAATGAATAAGAATATGTTCAATTACAATAAAAATAGGAATCGTATAGCAAAAATCAGATTCATACACTAGTAATTGTACATTTCAAAGCACATTTTCAATAAATCTTGGATTCTACCTTTCTCAGTTGTCCGTTCGTTGTCACGTTCGTGATTGAAGTTGTGTTCAAACTGAAGCTTTGCCTATGAAGCTTTATTCATACTATTTTTGGGGATGGAGATTGAATCTTAGCCTATTCAAAAACCAAGATTTTCAGTTAAATTACAAAGCCACTTTTTCCAATAAAAATTGGATATTTTGTCCCAAAGTTAACGATTACAAATTCACATATTACAAGAAAATTACACCCACTCTCTGGACAAAGAAATAATGGAAAACAATGGGAATGGGTGTCCAAAAATTAGCTCAAATTTTCAAGCAACTTCGCAACGGTGATGGATTGCTTCGGAGATTTGGGGGGAAGGAGTTGAGGGAGACCGCGATTGGACAAAATTTCTTCGGAGCCGGGGTGGAGATTTTTTAAAGCTTCATGTCCGGTGGTCACTTGAGCAGATTTATTTCATCCTCACTGTTGACAGACTGGCCGGAGAGTGATTGGGTAGTAGGAGACTTGGGGAAGAGTTAGGGTTAGGTGGGAAATAAATCTGGGGGAGAGATGGGTTTCGTCTATTTTTTAAGAATCAGTTTCTTTATTCTTTTTTTTTTAATTCCATATTACATTGCCACATCATTGTTTTTAAATGTTGTGAAATTTGCTGTGAAAGAGAGCTGTACAACCAACTTTATTATTTTTCAAGTTCTGGCCCAAAAGTTCACAATAAAAAGTGCTTTAAGATCTCTTTTGGGCTCAACTCTTGAGTCATGAGAAGTTGGGTTCCAATAATTTAATTCGTTAAGTATCTGGGACACTTGGAAAGCCGAACTGATTGCACGTTCTGAGCTCCTGTTTTTATTCTTTTTGGAAAACATTTCGAAAGGGAATGCCGAACCCGTTGGTGGCATACAATTGACGTCAATAAATTATAAAAAGGGGGAGTAATAATTTTAGTTATTCCATTTTCATTCCTATTTTTACCTTTTCATGCCTACCATTTTTTTTCGCTCTAGTCGAATTGGTTTGCATTTATGTTAGACTTGTATAAATTTATTAAACTTCTAGAGATAGCACTCTCTCCTTATTTGCATGACAGAGGAAAAGTAGGATTTCAAGTGCTATTTGCCATTCATTTTGCACTACATTTTGTGAAGATTTGTACTTGGGACTCACCTCATTTGGCTGCTACTCTCTACAACACTCTTAATTATAATTGTGATTTGTTCAAATATAAAGTGTAGGCTAATTGCATAAATGCTTGACAGTTAAATTTTCACTTAGCCGTTTTAAATGGTGTCATGCATTTGGTGGCTTGAAGATAGCATATTAAAAGTAAACCATTTTCAACAACAAGTGACCTCATGAGAATTTTGATATATATGAATGAGTTACAGTAATTTCAGAATATGTTTAGAGTTGGAGTGAATAACATACTTTTACATGGCATGCTGGGAGATTAATAGCATTGAGAAACATGCTCTTTAGATGGTATATTTGAAAGCCAACTGAATTTAATAGCATCTTTTAATATGATTAGCTTGGATCTGCATGGAAATAATTTCTCTAGTCCATTACCTGATTATCTTGGAAGCATGTTCACTGTGCATAATTCAAAATTAGCAAACAATAACTTCAATGTGGTTATCCAAGTTGGCTGCACCTTATTTGCTGTAAATATTTAGGTTACATGTGCATGGCTATTTATCTTTAGAGTTGCCTCCAAGATTTGTCGATACTAAACTTGAGGTGAAGCAATTATGAGAAACCACAAGTAACAACTGTGAGACTATATTAGCTATACTCCAGTCAAAGTTAGCCACCGAACCGCTCCGATTATTGCTTCAGTTTCTTTCCATCTGGAATTTACTTGGTCACCTCATAGTGAAATCTGGTATTCTTACTGAAATTCATGCATTGGATTGAGAAGGTGTAGCTTCACGAATCTTGAAGTCCTTGTTCCTTGAAAAATGAAGAGGTAAATCGCTAGATGTTTATTTCTGGCCTCGCGAGATGCTTATTCCTCGACTCTCACTATTGTTGAGTATAGCTATAAGACATCGTCATTCCAAAGTTAGCCTAACTATAAGTCCTTGTCATTTCAAGGCCAGTTTATAAGAGTCCGATAATTTGAGAGCTATGTGTGGGATGTTTATTCTTCGCCTCGTCAGATGCTTATCCCTGGCTTCGTGAATCTCGAAGTCCTCATTTTTTGAATAAAGAAAGATGTAGTATTTTTCAAAGTCCTCGTTCCTTGAATAAAGGAAGAGGCAATATCTTGAAGTCCTTGATCTTTGAAAAAGGAAGAGGTGACATCAAAACAAGACCTCATTCCTTGAATAAAGGAAGAGGCATTATCATGAAGTCCTTGTTTCTTGAATAAAGGAAGAGGCCATATTTCAAAGTCCTCGTCCCTTGAATAAATGAAGAGGCGATGTCAAAATAAGACATCATTTCTTGAATAAAAGAAGAAGCATAATCATGAAGTCTTCGTTCATTAAATAAAGGAAAAGGTGATATTTTGAAGTCCTTGTTACTTGAATAAAGAAAGAGGCGATATCAAAATATGACTTCATTCCTTGAATAAAGGAAGAGACATTATCATGAAGTCCTAGTTCCTTGAATAAAGGAAGATGAAATAACTTGAAATCCTTATTCCTTAAAAAAGGAAGAGGCAAATCGCTAGATGTTTATTCCTAGCCTCACGAGATGGTTATTTGTTGTCTCTCACTATCGTTGACCCTAACTACAAGACTTGGTTATTTCGAGGTCAGTTTATAAGACTCCGATAGTACTATTGTTAAGCCTAGTTGTAAGACTTCGTCTATCCGGGGCCCTCTTATAAGATTTCGATAGTTCGAGAGCCATTTGCAGGATGTTTATTCCCCGCCACTCTAGATGTTTATCCCTTGTTGGAGACCTGATTCCTTGAATAAGGGAATAGGCAGACCTCGTTCCTCGAATAAAGGAAGATACAATATTTTAAAGTCCTCGTTCCTTAAAAAAGGAATAAGGCAAATCGCTGATGTTTATTCCTAGCCTCGTGAGATGGTTATTCCTTACCTCTCACTATTGTTTAGCCTAACTGTAAGACCTTGTCATTTCAAGACCAGTTTATAAGATTCCGATAGTACTATTGTTGAGCCTAGTTGTAAGACTCCACCTATCCGAGACCCGCTTATAAAACTCCGATAGTTCGAGAGCTATTTGCAGGATGTTTATTCTCTGCCACTCCAGATGCTTATCCCTAGTTGGAGACCTGATTCCTTGAATAAAGGAATAGGCAAACCTTGTTCCTTGAATAAAGGAAGATATGATGTTTTGAAGTCATCGTTCCTTGAAATAAGAAGAGGCAAATCGCTGATGTTTATTCCTGGCCTCACGAGATAGTTATTCCTCATCTCTCACTATCCTCGAGCCTAACTATAAGACCTCGTCATTTCGAGACTAGTTTATAAGACTCTGGTAGCACTATTGTTGAGCATAGTTGTAAGACGTTATCTATTTGAGGTCCGTTTATTAAGACTCTGATAGTTCGAGAGCTATTTGCGGGATGTTTATTCTCTGCCATGCCATATGCTTATCCCTGGTTGAAGACCTCATTCCTTAAATAAAGGAAGATGTAATCTTCATTCCTTAAATAAAGGAAGATGTGGCATTATCTTGGAGTCCTCATTTAGGAAACAAAGTTCGCAATCTGAAAAATTAATTTTGCACAAGTTCAAAAGTAATAAAAAGTACCTCTTATTGATAAAGATTGAAGGGGAAGCCTCTTCATAGATGATCTGTCCCTTTGAAGAGATGCGTGGGTACTTTGACAAGGAGTTGGATTCCAGAAAGGACCACATCTGTGCTCGCTAAGTGTGGCATATGCCTCGAACAACTAAGGTTGTTAAGGAAGCCTCAGCATGGGCGAACCACTCAACCCTATGCTTAGGAAAAGAAAGGCAAGCGAACTGCCTAGACTTGTGTAAATTATAAATAAAGTCAGACTAAAGTTTGAAGTGCTAAAAAGCCTCAATTCATAAACATTGATGTGCATACATTAAGAAACTTAAAAAGGTACACAACCTTCTAACACTTATACAAAACTATGAATTTGATATTATTATTGGAGTGGGCTAAGTTTGGATTATACTGAAGAGCATGACAATACATTAAACAAAAGCAGTAAATAACACCAGTACATGAGCTAAAAGAATTTTATTTATTTAACAAATATTTGACTCAGACTTGGGGGACTATTGTCTTAGTATCATTACATTATTACTGCTAGCATATGCATTATATTATTGCTACCGAGTACATACTTCACATCATTTCTTATGACGCATATTATATCTCAGAGAAATTTAAAATGTCATTATTCACTTTATCGTCACGAGTAATTTAAGGGGCAAATGGATCCCAAATTTATTTGGTATATGTGCAGTGGATAAATTGTTTTGTATTATAGGATTGATTTAGTTCATATTATAGAGGATATGCTGCCAAAATTTCGACAAATTATATGCAATATTTATCTTTCGAGTTAATTCGTAAGCCCTTACTTATTCAGGCTGCCACACATATTTTCTGAGGCATTTCGTAATTCCTTGCTTATTCGAGCTACTTATATTTTCAAGGCAATTTGTAAGCCCTCGCTTATTCAGGCTAGCATGTATATTTTCTAAGGCAAATCGTAAGTCCTGATTTATTGAAGTTGCTCGATTATTTGGGATCGAAGCATATGTTCAAGGCAGTTCATAAGTTTTCGCTTATAAGAGTTACTTACATTTTTAGGCAATTTATAAGACATGACCTACTGACATCTTTTATTTCGAAGTCCGACTCAGACTTGGGGGACTAATGTTATACTCATAAAATATTTTCTATTGGGCTTGGACCTCGATCCATTACCCATTCGGCCCATTCGTTTCTTTATATATATGTGTGATCCATTTCAATTAATGTATGTTCTCTACCCCTATCCTCTTCACCTCTTCCGTCTCTTGCACACATTTTTTCTTTTGTCCGGTCGTTGACTTGACCATCGAAGTGTAAATGATTGCCGGATCATTTTCATGACCGAAGGCCTTTGCCTCCTAATGGGGTGTTTAGTGTGCAGGTGATGTCCACATGGAGGAGACGTTGCGGGATTCTATTGGCACTTTTTTATGGTCAACAATATGTACCATGAATGTCCTAGACAAACAATATGCTAAGTAAAATTCAATTTAATAGGCATACAATTATGATATATTAGAAATTAAATCATATGATATATTCATTATGCTTATTATTTAATATATAAAGTAAATCTTTATACCTTTTAATATATACTAGTAGGAGTTTAATGTGTATTGCATGTTATTCTGGAATAATTTATAAATGCTGTAAATGATACCAATTTATTAGGAAGATTTTATGAGTCTCAAACAAATTAAAGAAAAAATAAAATTTAGAATAGGAATTTAGGAGAAAAAATTTATACTCTCAAAACCCAATCTCTATGATTCAAATTTTTTGTGATGATGAAATAATACAAATATAACATTTTTATACTACATTTTGAACATAAGAATTAATTTTTAATACATAAATTTAAACATCCATTAAAATTCCTAGTACGTGCATAGAAATAAATTCATTTATAATAATTCTAAATTCACGTAAATCAAAATTCATCAAGTCAAGATTCTTTGAAACTAGATTAATGTGAATGTTAATTAATTAAGAATTAATAGTACAAAATTCATACATGATAAGGGGTTTGTAGTATTTATTACATATTTAAAACAGAAAATAAAGTATTATTGAAATAATTGAATTGTAGTAGGGTTAAAATCATCCAAAAAATAATTTTCACTTGATGTGATATTTAATATATTATAAATAATAATAAATAATGTTTTTGAAATTTACATAGCTAAGAATCAATTAAAGGGATACAACAAACAACCCCCAATTTCAAACCACAATGGCAATTAATTCGAGGAAAGCGTCCAAGTTGACCAAAATATTCCACAAGAATTCAACTAGGCAATTTCTCAAACACTTTGTAGACACTATGCCCATTCATGCACTAACCAAGTTTTAATACCTTCAATATATGCCATACATCTAGAGTCCATACCCTATAAACACTATAACAAAAATAGTAATTTGCAACACTAAAAATGCAACATTTGTTGATAAATGTTGCTAAAAGGGTCTTTTGGCAACATTCTAGTAAGTTAATGTTGTCATTGGTTAGTATAAATGAGTTTTTACAATGTTTTATATAAAAATGTTACGATAGACCCATTTTTACAACGTTTATTGAGTGTTACGGAAATATTTGTTTTTCGCGACATTTATCAAACTTAGCAAAAGAAAAGTCTTTTGCAACATTTGTCAAACGTTGCAAAAGGTCTCACTTTTCACAACGTTTGTCAAAAGTTGTGAAAAGTCTCCTCTTGCAACGTTTATTAAATGTCACAAAATGTACATTTCGCAACGTTTATCAAATGTTGCAAACAATTTCACTTTTTGCAACGTTCGTCAAGTGTTGCGAAAAGTTTTTTTTCCAAATAAATGGGCTTAAATTGTATAAGCCCAAAATCTTGACCCCATGCCCTAGCTATATTATAACCCCCAAATCATCTTCCCCCCCTCATACAATTCTCGCGACTCACCACCGCCACCACAACCTCCTAATAACTTCGGACCATCACCTCTACGCCGCCGAAGCTTCGTTATTAAAGACTTGAGAATGCATACAAACGGTCAAAGCAGAAACAAGACCTCTCTATGCTTCGACAACATCGGCACTAAAAATGGTCAAAGCAATTAGGGTCCATGAACATGGTGGCCCTGAGGTATTCCATTTTTCCTCATTTTGTGGTAATTTTGTATTTTTGATCGCGTATGTGATTGAGGAATATGGGAATTTTGGGTTTGTTATATTATGCATTGAACGTTGATCCTTTTGATGATAGGTCCTAAAATGGGAGGATGTGGAAATAGGGGAGCCTAAGGATGGAGAAATCAGAGTGAAAGATAAGGCCATTGGGCTTAATTTTATTGATGTATATTTTCAGAAAGGGGTTTACAAGGCTTCTGTAATGCCCTTTACACCAGGTTCGATTTTGTTTCCTTTCTTTTTCATGTGCTAATTTTAAATTCTTGTACTACAGTGTCCTTAACATGGTAATGGTTGATGATGATTTAGAGTAGATCCCTCTGAATTTTGTTATATTGAAAATTAGTATTTCGTTGACTTAACTTATGCCTACACATCTACTGTCCATTGAGTTTCTTATGTTGATGATGATCTCTGGAGCAATGGGGACAGCTCCAAGGAAACCAGTAGACATACCATTTGGGAGAAACTAAGTACCCACTTGGACTTTTGATCATATCAAGTACATTGGTAGTACTAAATCACTATATTCCTTGTATTCTTTAGCTTGGCCATTCCCATATGTAATCTTAATTAGTGTTTTGTTGCAGGTACTAGTTTTTAGTCAAAGGGTTCTTACTTATCTAGGCACTTTAGTATGTGGATTAAAATGGTTCTCGGGGATTCTACTGGAATTGTCGCTGCTTTCTATGTAAGTGAGCAATGAATATTGCCATTGTCGAATTGTGCTTTTATTTACTGTTTATTGTATGATATTTCAGCCATCTTCTCAAAACTCAGAGCACGGCGAAATAGATTTCGAGTTCTTGGGGAACAGATCAGGGCAACCATACATATTGTAGATAATTAACATGAATGATGATAATTGGGTGGCACAGATTTTTGGTGGATGATGTCCCAATTAGAGTATTCAAAAATAGTAAAGACTTGGGAGTGAAATTTCCATTTGACCAACCCATGAAGATATACTCTAGTCTATGGAATGTTGACGACTGGGCAACCAGGGGAGGGATCGAGAAAACCGATTGGTCTAAGGCCCCATTTGTTACTCCATACAAGAGTTTCCATGTTGATGGCTGTGAAGCCTCTGTGAATGCCGGATTCAGTGATAGTCAAGGCAAACACTAGTAGGATCAGAAGAAATTTCAAGACCTCGATGCCTTCCAATACCGTCGACTCCGATAGGTTTGAAACAAGTACACTATATATAACTACTGCACTGATCGGGTCAGATACCTCACTGTCCCACCAGAGTGCAAGAGAGACAGAGATATAATATCATCATCATACAACTTGTTATTACTTATATGTTCAGTTTTGTTGACATCGACTTTCGAGGTCACTTAGTTCGGATTGACGTACCCAATAAGGGGATAATAATGCGAGTTTGGATGTGTAAAGTCAGTTCGGACCTTGAGTGGCTTACCCAAGAAGCATGTATAGTTTTTCAAGACAAAAATGAATGTAATGATTAAGGATCACTGGCGGGATATATGAATTACCAATTTATAGAGATACACCTGGAAAGGTCCTACGTCAGCACCCACATAATCCTCCAATTGAAAATGATAGCTTCCACTTCTAAGTCACGCATTAATTGCTGAGGCCCACCAGCCATTAATGCTCAAAAGAAATCTGACGGAATCTAACTCGGCAACCAATCTTATTGCACCAGCAACTATACTTCCTCAGCTCGAAATTACAATGAAAAGACAGGGAAGACATCATGCATGCATATGTTCCCCTATAAAATGAGAATTAAAGCCTAGAAGAAGGTGGTGGAAAAAATGTGGATACAAGTTCATGCAAAATCTTTAAACACTTTCTCATATTTCAAATATCTCCTATCACTGGGATGAAGAATTTTTGTATTACGATCTTGTAAACACTTGATTATTATAATAAAGAATCCACGTTTATTCCTTAAGTTAGGTTGAATATTGTCAATACATTTTTCAACGTCAATAGTTTGGCGCTAGAAGGAGGGCCCTATTTGGGAAAATAGTCCCATCTTTCCACAAAGTCTGCAAATCAGTATAATGGACGAATTTTCAGCATCTGAAAATCAATCCCATACTCATCCCAGACAAATTGGTAATCCAACAAAGTTGAAAGACGAGGTCGCAATGAAGCTATTGATCCTCAAATGGTGGCTATGACGAAAGCTATTGAAAAATTAACAAATGTTGTCGGTCGACTGGAGAAAAAACAAGTTCAAAATCCTCTATAGGATGCTGAGGTAGAATCTTCTCAACAAGAAAGAACCAGGCAACTCTCCACTAGGAGAACCCTTTAGTTCTCAAGCGGAGAATCTTCTAAGAGCCGAACCGAAGAGGTTAGAAGCTCTCCCGCCACAATAAAATCAACTCCTAGGAGAACAAATAGTGTATTCAATAGACTGGGTTCTCAACACTCATTGACACCCCCAAATAAAAGTAAGGGGCCTCATGTTAACCGACTTGCTGAACGAACTAAACCTAAAATGAGCACTCTCGGGAAGCGCATAGCCGATTTAGAAGCCAAAAACAAAGGGAGCATAGAAGAATATCTTACAAAATGTCTTTCTCTTTTTATGTGCCGAGCTTTCTCTTTAACCTTGGAAGACAAAGCTCAAAGATGGTTCAGGAGACTATACCAAAGATCTGTAAAATATTGGAACGACCTCGCCAAAACATTTCTAGCTCAGTTCATGGGTTCTAAGGCAAGAACTATACCAAAAGAGAGGCTGGCGAGCATAAAACAAGGGAAAACTGAATCGCTTAAGAGCTACTTACGGCGGTCCTTTCAGGGTTGAGGCCAAAAACAAGATTTTGGTGGTCCGTTCACGAAGATGGACCTCAGACCTATCATGAACTATTCGGCCGAGTTGAGAAAAATATAAGTGCAGATGAAGCTACCTCGGACTAGGAGGATACCAAGAAAACTTCCCAATCCCCACGACGAACTAAGGAAAAATGAACAGATAGGGACTCAGGTTGGGAAAAAAGGATGGATAAAGGGATCAGGGTCACTCCATGCCTTTTCCCGACAAATTTTGCGAATATCAACCCCTCAACGCTACCTTGGAAGAAGTCTTCTACAGACTGAGGAAAAAGAAGCCTTTCGTCGACCTCGATTGTAGCGACCACGAACTTTTAATTTATATAAATTAGTTTTCTCGAAAAACGTGTCGCTAAAACGTTAACCCTAATTTTCTAGAGAAGCGCGTTCGTCTAGCCGTTATAAAAACGAATTCAAATCTATTCGATCAAATCCAATCCCGAATAGTAATTTTATTATCAATTTCGATTTATTTTATTTAAATCCAGTTTTTAATAATTTCAAGCCCAATTATTATAGTCCAATGTTTATAGTCCAATTAATTGAGTCCAAAACTAGAATTTATTTATTTTAGCCCAATTAGAAAATCCTAAAGCCCAACTTATTGGCCCAATTACCTGCCTAGGGTTTTGTGCCCTAATTTACCACTATTCATACCCCACTCCACTTATACTCACACTCACACAATATCCACTTGGTAAGAATTTGTCCATCTCTCCAACTCTCTCTCTATAGCAATGTGTCCAATAGTGAGCTACCCCAAGCTGCAAAACAATGCAGTTTCACATTTCACCATCAACTAACATTGCCCAGCTATAAACCCCAACATTCCACTCACTGCAACCGAGACCAAAATGCAAACCACAACAACCACCATCTCATTAGCTCAACACTCACTGCAAAATAAAACTGCAGCCAACACTCACGAGACCAACCAACCACCACACTACCACCCAATGGAACCACCAAAAATGAACCTCCATTTCTAAGCACCACCGTAGCCCCAGCTCAAGCTACCACCCAAAACACCCCAAACCCGAGACCAACTCCAATCATCCCCAAAGAAAACCCCAAGTCGAGCCCAAACCGAGACTTTAAACACCAAAAGTCGAACCCCAAGTTCACTGCACCTCCACTACCGAGCCACCAAAATCAAGCCCCAAACCGGAGCTCCACTACCCCCACAGTCGCGAAACCAAAACCCAAAAACATCACCATCAAACGACCAACACGAAACCTAACACAACAGTCACGCAATCCTAAGCCCCAACCCTAATTCGAACTATCAAATGCAAAATCGAGGAAACCGAGACTTCAAGCACCCCAAAACTGCCACCAACCCACGTTAAACCACCCAACACCATAGCTAACTCCACACATCCGCCAAAATCGAGACCACCCATATTCCACCAAAACCGAGAGCAAATCGCCCAAAATCCCAAGCAAAACTGAACCAAAAACTAACCTACGAGCTCGGCTCATCCCTACCTTAGCTTTGGCGCCACCTGCTCCAGGTGGCACTGGCGTCATGCCGCCGGTGGAAGCCGGAATAGGGGCTACGCCCCTTGTCCCGTCGCCTCTCTCTCTCTCTATCTCTCGGTGTAATGAGAGAGAGAAAGAGGATGAGACGGTTTTATTTGATTTTGATTTTTAAAATCAAACCCTTAGCCCCCAGCTTTTTAACGTTGTCCATTTTAGTCCCTATGTTTTAAATACTTTGATTTTAACCCTTAAAATCTTATTTCAGTTTTAATAATGTTCAATTCAGCCATTTAGTTTTATTTTCAGTTTTATTATATTTACAGTTTAGTCCCTAAACTTATAAAAGTTATTAATTCAGCTTTTAAGTTTTATTTTCAGCTTTATTATATTTACAGTTTAGTCCCTAGTTTATATAAGTTATTAATTCAGCTTTTAGTTTTATTTTTATCTTTATTATATTTACAGTTTAGTCCCTAAACTTATAAAAGTTATTATTTTAGCCCTTAAAGTTTTATTTTCAGATTTAATAAATTTCCATTTTAGCCCTAAACTTTACAATTCCAATAATTTTCAATTAAGCCCTTAAACTTAATTTCAACACTTTAAAAATTTAAAGTTTCGAAATACTAATTCAAACTTATTTTCTATTTTAGCTTGACGAAACGTACGGACAATTAGGAGATTGAAATTACTTCTCGCACCATTTTCATGAAACTCAAGATATTGAGGTAGACTCACCGCCATTAATTAGTTTAAATTATAATTGCATGCTTTATGTGAATTTACGTGATTTATATGCTTTAATGCATGAGTTGAGAATATGTCCTATGAGATATATGATATTGTTATGCTTGCTATAACTTATATGCTTAATTGCATGAGAAAGACGAGAATCTCTTATGAGATAAGACGAGAATATTATGCATAACTTATGTGTTTTATACGCACGAGAAAGAAAGACTACCCATACCCTATGATTTTAAAGAGCCTATGATTTTCAAGAAAATGAGCCAAAGAAGATGATATCACATTGTATATTGCATAAGTGTGTATTCAATTATTCTGTAAATTAATTATCGACGATGAGTCTACTGAGTATTTCTTCGAAATACTCATTCTGTTATTTTAACAATATTTTCAGACTTCGGAGGCGATCGTGATTGATGGGCAGTGGTGGCACAGAAAAATTTGATTATCAAAATTATTAAATCTTGAAGTTTATGTATTTGAATATTGATAACATTTTGTCGTTTCCGCTATTTCTAAAATATGATATTTAAATTTTAAAGCAAATTCCTATGAGTTTACTTGTCGATGAAGTTTTTAAATTACAAATGTGATTTCAAAATTAGGTTATTTCCGCGATTTTTGATTATGAAATTAGGGCAAAGGCGATGACGTGGCAATCTGGGTTAACAGAACTCGGGGCGCTACAGATTGGTATCAGAGCCGGTCTATGTTTCTGTAGACTGGCAAATTTTCAAAAAGAGAAATTTTTCAAAGAGATTTTTTTTTCTTATTATTATTATTACTGAAAGTTGCCACTGCCATCATTCGATCCGTCAACTCCGAAGGTAAAAGAAGTTTATAAAGTTTAATGTTATTTTATTCGGATACCTGTTTTACGATTTACGAGATTTAGCAGAAGAGAAAGAAATGTATCCGGATTAGAAAGAAAGAAATAGTTTGTGCATAATTTATAAGAATTTTTAAATTTTTACGTCCTCGTAAATTTTAACTAAGAGAGATAAATAACCCCGCATAATTGGACTTTGCATAATTGATTTAGGACATGGCACCCATCCGTAGGAATGCACTAAGTGACGCGGAACAATTCGCTAGAGACTACGATCGTTTCAGGCCTAGACTAGATTGGACTATGGCCCAACACGTAGAGCAACTGAACATTGTACGCGATCGGGCCATACAACATGGCTATGTGACCAATGATCACCGATCGATCCATCATTTACTATCGACCTTCCGGGGAGACTATGCGGAGGTAGCTAGCAGCATATACATAGATGTACTGGTGTCACCTAATGTAGAGGTTGAATATGATACCTTTTGCGTGAGATTTGTGGCATACTGGCCTATGAGTTTACTTGTCGATGAAGTTTTTAAATTACAAATGTGATTTCAAAATTAGGTTATTTCCGCGATTTTTTATTATGAAATTAGGGTAAAAGGTGATGACGTGGCAATCTGGGTTAACAGAACTCGGGGCGCTACATCCATCCCAAAGACAAGAAGTAACAAGAAAAAATCAAGGAAGGTACTTCCGTTATCACAGGAGAACATGTTACAATATTGACAATTGCAGAAATCTGAAGGAAAAGTTAAAGTCCCTTATCCGGTGAGGTCACCTATAGGAATTTGTAACTAAACCCCGAGAAGCAAACCCAGCTAGGCTACAACAGCCTAATCCACAAGGGCCTCTCAGAAAGCTTGGCTTGGATCCCAACCTCGTGCCGAGATCTGAATGTTGATAAGTGAGAACCAATACCATGAAGGTTCACAGAGAACTAGGTATAGATTGCCACATGATGCCCGTATTTGGCAAAACTACATTGTAATGTGCCCAGAATCGAAAGTTGTTACCTTGCTACACCTAGAATGGTTCGAGTTTTCGGAAAAGGATGCACATGCCGTCTTGCAAGATCAAAGTAACGCACTAATCATAGCTATGAATGTAGCAAAAGTACAAATACATCAAACCTTAGTGAATAAAAGAAGCTCGGTAAACGTGCTACACTCTCAAACTTTGGAGCAGATGGCTATTCAAGAGCGATACCTTCAACCATATTCCAGGAGACTGAAGAATTCTCTGGAGATCCCATTGAAGCTCGGGGGCAGATAGTGCTCAGTGTAGAGCTTGACAAACTCCCTGTCACCGAAGAATCTTAGCTGATTTCATCATTGTGGATCTCCCTTCGAATTATAATGCCATATTGGGGAGGCCAATATTGCATGAATTACAGGATGCCACCTAGATATATCATTACTGCTTAAAGTTCCCAACCTCAAATGGGCCGGCCATAATACGCAAAAACCAAGTAGAAGCAAGAACTTGTAATGTCGACCTCCCAAATCCTCAAGTTCGAACACTAAAAAATCAACACTACCAGCATACCTAGGTTACAAGGCTCAAAAGACCCATCGTAGCTAACCTCTCTGAGATCGGCATTACAGAAAAACATCGCAAGAGGGAAAATGATGACCGGCCTTTGTTTGAAAAGAGAAAAGCAGACCCATAACCCTATCCTGGAGTCTTGATAATCTCTTTGTTTATATCCGAAGTCAATGTTGCCAAAGTTCTGGTAGATACGGGGAGCTCTCTTAATATACTTTACGCTAACACGTTTGAACAAATTGGAATTTTCCTCAGTTTCCTGCAAACTTATTCAAACATGATTATAGGACTTAACGGCACCCTCTTGGAACCAAAAGGAATAATTAAACTCCCTGTAGAGGTCGAAGACTTCCTTCGCTGAGTTAAAATGAATGCGAATTTTGTGGTCCTAAACTTGAAGTTCCCTTATGATGCAATTATGGGACAACCTTTGCTGTTTGACCTCAGGGCAATAGTATCAATGTACCATTACGCCATCAAATTTCCCATGCCCCATGGTGCTGGGCAACTCAAAGGGAATAAGCATACTACTAGTTAGTGTCAAGTGGTGCAAATTTAAAGGGAAGAATGATTCATTACTCTTTAGAGATCTACATGACATGCACAGCAACGTCTTTGCCAAGCTCATTAGATCCACGATTGAAAGTGTGGGAGGGAGAGCCTATGGAAGAACTGGATGTTATTAAGGCTGGTACAAGTAGCCTGCAAAGAGAACTAAAAATAGGTCACGAATTGCGGTCTCCACTAAGAGATCAAATCATCAATTTCCTCCAAGAGAACCTTGATGTCTTTGCTTGGGAACATGACGACATGAAAGGAATCAACTCAAAGGTAATGTCCCACAAGTTGGGGATTGATCCTTTGGTGCGGCCTAAGTTGTAGCGACGGAGACCCTTAAATCTAGAACGGTATGAAGTACTAAACAAAGAGGTACAAAAGCTGCTCGAGAATGGATTCATCCAAGAAGTAAGGTATCCAAATGGATTGAAGCCGAACCTTTGGCCAAAATAACTGAGCACAAGACTACTAAATTCATCTGGAAATCAATCGTATGCAGATTTGGGATACCTCATTCCATTGTAACGGATAATGGAAAACAGTTCAAAAACATTCGTTTCGTGAACTTTTGTATGGAGCTTGGGATACATAAACATTTCTCTACACCAAATCATCCACATGCTAATGGCCAAATTGAAGCTATTAATAATCTCATCGAGCATACACTGAAAGCGAAACTTGATACTATTAAGGGATTATGGGCAGAGGAACTCCCCAGTGTGATGTGGTTTTATCGCACCACTACTAGAAATAGCACCGGAGAAACTCCTTTCTCCTTAGCCTTTGGAGTGGAAGTTGTTATCCCACTTGAGATTGAAATCCCCTCAGTCAGAACTTCAACATATAACAAAGATAGAAACAAACAAGTGTTACGATGGGAACTGGATTTGATAGAAGAGAAAAGGAACGCTACTGAAATCAGAAATGCTGCCTACAAGCAACGAAATGCGAGGTACTAAAATCAAAAGGTAAAAGAGCGGAAATTTAAGATTGGTGATCTTGTATTGAGGAAGGTCTTTTTTGCTACAAGAGAGCTAAATGCTAGGTCCCTAGGACGTAACTGGGAAGGACCATATAAAGTAAACAAAGTACTACTTAGAGGGGCCTATGAATTAGAGGACATGGAAAGAAAACCCTTGTTGCATCCTTGGAACCCAGAGCACCTTAAGAAATATCATCAGTAGGAGGTTGTGTTATGTGTTGTTTATAAATAAGAAAGTACATTTCTTTAATGGTTTGTAACAAGGAATTACCAAAGTCCTACACATAAAGCAGGCCGAGCTAAGGTTGTAATTGCTGCAACACTTAGCACAATTCCTACAAGGAATTACCAAAGCCCTGCTCATAAAGCAGGTCGAGCTAGGTTGTAAGTGCTGTAACACTTAGCGCAATTCCTATAAAGAATTACTAAAGCCCTACTCATGAAGAAGGCTGAGCTAAGGTTGTAAGTGCTACAACACTTAGCACAATTCCTACAAGGAATTACCAAAGCACTGCTCATGAAGCAGGCCGAGCTAAGGTTGTAAGTGCTGCAACACTTAGCACAATTCCTATAAAGAATTACCAAAGCGCTGCTCATGAAGTAGGCCGACCTAAGGTTGTAAGTGCTGCAACACTTAGCGCAATTCCTACAAGGAATTACCAAAGCCCTGTTCATGAAGCAGGCCGAGCTAAGGTTGTAAGTGCTGCAACACTTAGTACAATTCTTAACTTAAGCTCACACATGCCATAGAAGTATTTAATACCATAAAAACACTTGGATTGAACATGTTAGTTCGTACAAATTATCTTTTCAAATTATTATTGAAGCAAGAAAAGTTTAAAAGAAAAAGCGAAGCCCAGATTTTTCATTAACAAAATAAAGCATTACAAGAAGTCTTTTAAACAAAAAGAAGGGGAGTACATAAGGGAAAATAAGAAATAGGGAGATCTGGAGAAGTGATGTTTTCCTTTCCTGCAGCTTTTTGGGCCTCAACCGCATTCAACAGTTGCTCCACCTCTTTTTCCTGCTCCTTCCAAGCTTCTTCCAAGAATTATATATCCCAATTTGGCTGCTTTTGATTTATAAACTTTAGCCAAGACATCTGATTCCTGAGCTATGGCATCAAAAGTTGAAGAAGCCTTCCATTCCTCTTCGGCCTTGGAGACCTTCAGCTCAGCCTCCTTCCCGAATGCCATCGCTTGAGCCACTGCTTCATTAGCTCATTTTTTCTCACTCTCAGTTCGAGCGTTTACCTTTTCACCCTAGATCTATAGAGCCTTGTTATCGTCCATTAGCTTGTGCTCTATAGTAAGGCTGGCATTAAGTTCTTCCCCCATCTTGTTAAGACGGTCCTCATAACTCCTCATCTTGGAAGCAATGGCCACCCTCTCTGCTTCGACTTCAGCAAAAAGTTTATTAGCTCGACTTTTGAATTCGAGTACTGAATCGAGCTCAGCCATAACTTGATGAACACAAAATTCAAGTTAAAATGTTTATGAAATAAAGTAACTTTTATAAAAAAAGCTTTTCAAGGTTTTACCTTGTCCACCACTAAAGTCAATTGAAGAATAGCTCGGTGACAGTGAAGCTGAGCTGACATAACGCTTTCTCCTATAGGCATCTCTGCCAGAAAATTTTACTCCTTGTCATTCCAACTCCTTATCATAAGAACATCAGATTCTCTAAGAGGCGAGGGAAAGGCAGCAACAGTTTCCCTTGTTAGAGAAGGAGCTCAGAGGAAATCTAGGAATATCTCAGGTAAGCGTCCTACCAAGCCTTCGATATCTAGCCTCTGAAGATCGGGGCATTTCTCCTGGGATCTGGATGAAGCTGCATCAATGATATGAATTGCCGAAGGAATGGGCGAACTTGGAGGAACAATAGGGATAGGTGTGGTAGGTAGTTCTATTGAACAACGCCTTTACAAAGGTTGCACAACCTCAGGCTCAGACTCCACCTCTTTAGGTCGGTCCTACTCTTTAGCAGCAACCTCCTCCATTTTTCTCTTAGCAGCTTCAGCTGCTTTGGCTGCTCTGGTAGCACGAAGGTTCAACATATCTGGTTATTGACCTAAATACACAAGAAAATAAGTATAAAGGTTTGGTCAAAAGAAATAGAAGTAATGAAAATGTAAAGTTAACTTACGAGGAAGGGCAGAAGCTGAAGTAGCAGGTCCGCTTGGCGCCGGAGTTGGACGCAAAGCTCAAAGTAGTCCTACTTAGAAAAAATTCTCATTTGAGATCATGAACTTACAAGACCTCTCTCTATTTGGAAAGAGCTCGGATGGAGTCAGCCCGTTTCTGAATGGCCGAACTTAGGAGGCAAGGTCGGTAAACTGCAAAATAGGAACAAGGGAAAATTAGACTCCTAGCAAATAACGAAAAGTATGAAGACACGACGAGCTGTCACTTACAAAAAGAATGATAAAGGAAAGGAACTATATCCTCCTTATCCACCTCGTCAGGATGGAATTGCCAATCCCCCAAAACGTAAAAGAATTCTTCTTTCCACCCCTTGATCGATAAAGGGGTATCTAAAACTAGAGGCCCCCATCTTCTAAGCCTGACAGTAGTATACCACCAACCCGTATTTCTTCCATCTTCCTTAAAAGAAAAGAGAGAATTAAACTGGGACACATCTAGTTCGGGTGACCTAATTTTTTCCATAAGATCAAGGTCGCAACTAAGGTCCTCCACCCATTTGGGCACAGCTGGGTAAGGGCTATTCCCCAAGAAGAAAAGAATAATCGAATAATTTTGAGGAAGTGAAGTCTCAGACCGGCCTGAAGAATAGCGATATTGAGAGCAACACATCTCATTGGAGAGTCTTAGCTCGGTCAGAGGAAGAGGGGATTACTAACTCTACAGAAGAGACAACAGTTATTATCGGCCTAAAAGAATCTGCCCCAAGGCCGGTCCCTATTACTACCTTCCACTTGGGCTCTCTTCTCTTTCATCTTACGTCGATGTTCCATACTCCTAGGCAAGTTCGAAGTAGGGTTGTGAGGGGGGTGGAAGATAAAAGAAAGCAATGGGGACAGGGGTAAACACTTTCTAACAATCCGAACTAGTAGAAGAGGGGCTAAAAGATTGGGTGGATGAAGATGGTTCAAGTTCTTCCTGTTGATTTCCACAGGACTGCACACGAGATTCATCCGAACTCATATAAGGAAAAAGGAGAAAATAAATATGTAAAAAGAGAGGTATTCTAATTGGAAAAAGAATACCTGGACGACGACCTTACTCAGAAAGAATAAAGAAAAAAGAACCAAAATGTTGTGGAGCAAAATCTGGGAAGCTTGAAGTGTGAAAGTAAAAGAATGAGAGGCGGAAAGATTGAATATAAGGGGATATCAAAGGACAAGATCTAAACTGTTTAAATGAAGAATTAAATGTTTAACAGCTGATAATCAATGCTTCTAGAAGAAGGAAGTTGCCTTACAGCTTACAAAGTGAGTTTGTCTTTGGCATTAATGAAGGGTAATCATTACAGAAATTGGAAGTTGTGCCAAATTACTTTCAGAAGGTCAGTCCCTCACCTAGGTTGGCATTGACCTAAAGGGTAACTGTTGACACCGACCTCCAAGGTCACTTAGTTCCGGACTGACATACTCAGTAAGGAGATAATAATGTGAGCTCGGATGTATAAGGTCAATTCGGACATCGTGTATGCATATGCTCCCCTATAAAATGAGAATTAAAGCCCAAAAGAAGGTGGTGGAAAAAACGTGGATACAAGTTCATGCAAACTCTTTAAACACTTTCTCATATTTCAAATATCTCATATCCGAGGGGAGGAAGAATTAATGTATTACGTTCTTGTAAACACCTGATTATTATAATAAAGAATCCACGTTTATTCCTTAAGTTGGCTTGAATATTGTCTATACATTTTTCAATGACAACAAGTTTCACATGAACATTAGTGAGTATGATTGTGTGACTTAAGTCCCATGTCTCCAGAATTGTTCTTGGCTTTTATTAATCTCTTCATACCATCATGCTTAGGTATCAGCTTCTGTCAATTGGGTTTCTTAAGTAATGTTGCATCACATTCTAATGGTCAAGTGTATGGATTCAAAAATTTGTAATGAAATTATCAATTTTTATACAATTCTAAAATTTGTTCATAAAGTGCATTTTCAATTTTGCCAATTAATTTGCATAATTTTTTGTTAAAAAAAAAAAAAAAAAGACCTACGACAATTTTTTAAATGTTGCGAAAAGGTCTTTGACAATGTTTAAAAAATATTGCCGTATCTTTCTACTCTACGGCAATACCTCAATTTGCAACACACGTCCAACTAACCAAATACCACCATCAAATGCTCAAATGCATTCCATAGAAGAGAGAAATGTTCCATTAAGAGTGCACTTACCTTATGTGGTAAGAATGTCAGCATCCAAACAAACCTTGTGAAAAAGGTGGAATATAGTGAAGCAACTAAGATGTGGAGAATATATTTTCTTGGAAGAAAAGTAAAGGATTTGAAAATAGGGCTTAGGGCTTCGAATTGGGTTAGGTTATTATGATAGAAATGTGGTGTAGGTTGGAAGAAAATATAGGATGAGGGGTTTTGAAACTTGGGAGGAAGTAGGGGAAGATTTACAGGTGAAAATTGAAGGAAAGGTGGGGAAGGGAGGAGAGAAATCGGCAGGAAGAGAAGGGAGGAAATGGGGAAATAAGAGAGAGGGAGAGAAAAAAAAATTTATTTTTCAAAAAAATACATGGTGCCGTAGTGCCTATGGTTCGGCAAAACAACCAAAAAACAAATTTCTTTCTTTTTTTAATTAAAAAAAGTGAATCAAATTTTGTTATAATCTAATTATGAGATAAGATACTTAACAAATTAGGTCATTTAACTTGCACAAGTATTCTAAAATGTTTCTTAATATAATCGACTAGTTTTGTTATGGAATTGAGACACAGAGACCCAACATAACATATTGTCGTTTTAAAGTTAGGTGCCGTTTCAACTATTTTTTCGTTCTTTTCACTGTATGTCAACCCCATATGCATATGTAAATGAACAAAGGCAAGTTTTTGGATACAAAATTTCTTAGATTGAAATCAAGACCTCGTGAGCCAAAACGGCGTGCTTTCGTTTTAAATGACTGGATGCCATTTTACCTATTTTGTGTTCATTTCATTTTATATTCACTCGTATCTATATGAAAATGAACAATACACGTTTTCGTTACATTTAGATATCAAAGTATCAACAAAAGTTAATGGGATAGTGACCAATAATAATGTTCCGTTAGTAAACTACGCTAAATTTTACTATGAGTGAATATAAGTAACTCGAATTCTATGATACTCCAATTATGAGATACGATACTTAATAAATTAGTATATTTAACTTGTACAAGTCTTCTAAGATGTTTCGAATGTACGATTTCACTACATTTGGATACTATGATTGATACAAAATTCATACGATATAGACTAACACTATGAATGAAGATAAGTAACTTAAATTTCATTATATACCGAGACTACGAGACCTAAATGGCATATAATCGTTTTAAACGTATGGGTGTCATTTTAGGGTAGGTTTAGGGTTTAGAATTTATGGTTTAAGGTATACAAAACACAACACGTTTAATCGTTCAACGTTTACAGCTTAGGAATTTGAGTAGGACTGTTGTTTCTACTAATTTTATGTTCGTTTTGCTTTTTTCTTACTCATTTATCACTTACAAGTATTCTATGGTGTCCTAAACTAGTTTTGGAGTAAAATAGAGACCCACGACCCAAAACGACACATGATCATTTTAAACGTATGATTGTCGTTTCTACTAATTTCGTGTTCATTTCACTTTGTTTACTCGTTCATCACACACAAGTCATCTACGTTGTTCTAAAATAGTTTTGAAGTAAAATCGAGACCTCGTGATCCAAAATGGCGCGTGATCGTTTTAAACATAGGACTGTCGTTTCTACTAATTTTGTTACACCAATCTATTTTTTCAAGCCCATACATGACGTCATAAAAATTGGATAATGCCATTTAAACTAAACTTCTTAGCATCTGAATTAGTGAACTAGATAGATGATCTAGCAATGATGGAATTTCTATTCTATTTACTAAAGAAAGCATCCATACAATAATAAACATTAGTGAGCATCCATACACTTATTCCTCAATCACAATCAAAAACACCATTACCAATTACACAAAATTATCATACATGCATCTTTTTTCCCAACTAAAACATAAAAACCACTACCATCTAGAAAAATTCAGCTTCTCAGTCATATATCCACCATCTAAAAAAATTGAAAAATATACAAACAAAACTATTATGGATTTAAATTCATAGTAAAAATTCCAACAACTAGACAAATGGCATATAATCAGCTTCTGAAGCGAACACCAATTGAAAATCATGTCTCATTTTCTTTTTTTGGTTATAATCATCCTAGTTACAAGCTGGTAGACTAGTTGAGCTATAAAAGGTATACCCTTCATTTGATATAGTTGTCAGAAACAAGATTTCATGAACATTTCTCTATGAACATTATCTAGCATCTCCCAAATATATTTGAGTTTTTGAATAGAACTCTTCGATAAAGGTCTGCATTTAAGTTTATCTTCAACGGGAATCACATACTCAAATAAGTGTTCTGTTTCTCTAATGAAAAATATAAAACAATCATGTTAAGTAATCAATGAACAATTATGAAGAACCTACAATAATACCAAGTGATATTTAGTACAATCCATTTTCAAGAAATAGATAAACTACAAGGTGACATTTTTCTGAATTACATAAATGACAGGGTGCCATTTTTAGAATTAAATAAACTACATAAATAGCAGGTTTGCATTTTTCTCAATTTGATACTTGACATTTTTTTATAATGGATTGTAATGGTTAGATAGATTTGCGTGTATTCAATTGTTGGATCAAGGTTGACCCTTTCTGGAACCATATGTTGCACAAACGATAAGACTGTGTATATTTGTTTATTATACTTTAACCTTGAGTCCATAGTTGTATAGCATTGTGGAATAGAATAAAATAAAATTGTTAGGAACTAGAAACAGACGTACATCATGAAAGGGATGTTAATAAAATCAGCAATGGGGCTTCCTAATGTTAATTTCACAGTAAAATAAGGTTCGAGGATTCAAGATCATTGAAGGACGAGTGAAAAAAAATTATAAATTCAAATCATTATTTATGGTATTGTCATGTATCTAATACTAAAAATTGAAACCCATTTTCTCCATTTTCTTTTAAACTACATTTTAGGCACTAAAGTTCAATAGCCAAACAAAAATGTTGATGACATAAGAAGCAGCTTAAACATGCCATAATCAAGTAATATCCCACTTCACTCTCTTATTGTCATATAACCATGATCATCCTCACCCCCAGATGTCTCACCATGATAATTGGAATTCGACTCCTCATCTTCCTTGGTCACAGCTAAAACCTTACGCCTTTCTCTTCCAGGACTCTTCTTCAAATTACAACATTCACTCTTGATGTGACCGAATCCCTTGTGTTCATGGCATTGGATAGACTCAAATTTTCTAGTGGGAGTCCTAGAAGTATTCTTTTCACGTTTTCTCTCGAGAGTTGATTAGGGACATAATTATTCCATTCCTGAGTCATTCTCCTATTCCTCATCACCTTTTGGAACTTTTTCACGAAGTAGGCTATCTCCTCACCTTTGAGGGACTCTTCATCACTAGACTCATAATTTTCTTTCCTACGCGTGTTCAAGGCAATAGATTTCTATTTCCTAGGCCGTGCTAAGGTTAGTTCATAGGTTTGAAGAGATCCTACAAGTTCTTCTATTTTCAGCGCATCAAGGTCCTTACTCTCTTCAATAGCAATTACCTTAGATCTAAACCTTTCAGGTAGGGATCTAAGAACCTTTTGAAAAGGAAAATTAGGTCGGGCCATAAAACATCGCTCGAGGAAAGGGGCGAAGGTCGAGCGAGGCAGTCTCTGATTCCTCCACTCGAGCAGCACTCCGGCGAGTAGCTAGAGAAAAACCAGCGTGAATCCTTCTTATTCCAAACATTGGACCCCGAACCCTACGCTATCCTACCAACTATGAAACATTACAATTCAGTCCCTAAACTATTATAATTGTTCAAATTGGTCATTTTGATCAATGAATTGCCAATACAAATATAAAACTAACAAACTTTAATCGAATAGTAAACAACTTTTGTGATTTTTTTATACTAATCCCTAAATTATCAACTAAACTAATAAAAATATGTAAATGATTTTTTCAAATATGTAAGATGCATTGCTAAGATATCGAATCTCCCTTATTATTCCATTTTTAGTGTAACAATTAAAGTGACAATTTGAAATTATTCACGTTGGTCAATGTTACTAATTCAATTGAAATCCTCTCTCGATAGCGATCAATTCTATTCCCCACATGTGATCCTTCTATCTCTCGATGAAAAATGTAAACATGATAAATGCATTAACAAGCATCAGAACACCCATTGAAACCATATAAAGCATGGATGTATATTTCTATCCTTTATCGAATCTTACAATGTTTATTATACTATGCTTAAACCCTATTGTCTCTCTCGATAATAATAAAATTCACTAACAATTCAATTGTTGGTCAAGCAATTGAAAAGAACGATAATAAACACCCATAAATCAAATCAAATAAAAGTCAAAATAATTAATTAAAAACTAAAAATATAATAATAAGGGTTCATCTCATCCTAGAAATGTATAAAATTAGTCTAGTATATTAAAATTACAAGAAATCATATTTAAGTGAAAAGATATAACCCGAGTTTTTAATAAATTGAGAAGATGAAGATGAATCTTGAATTTTGAATCTCTTCAATGGTTTACTAATTTAAGTAACAAAATTAAAACGAACCAACTACTGAGTTTTTTATTCGGGTCAAGAAGAACTTAAAATGATTGAGTTCTATGAATTAAATCACAAGAGTAGTTTAGACAAAAAAAAAAAGTATCGTATGCTATAATCCCACTATATGACTAAACATTTAATAGCTTTTTTTTTTTTGATGTAGGAACCCGCAACCACTACTGGTGAGTGCGCACGGGGTAAATATATTTCCATGTGCAGTAGTTTGCAAACCACACAGGAGAGATAAACCGCACTAGGCAAGCCCATTGCGTCGGGCTCGACCATGGAAGTGTTGACAGGGGATTCGAACTATAGAAGAAGCCGAAGCCCCGTGCACCGAAGACCTCCAATACGAAGTTTCTCGAGGCCAAATTCCTTATCGTCTATAGAGGATCTGTAGACAATATTTAAGAATAACTGATATAACGCTTGTAACGATGAATATCAGGATACCTAAAATATAACGCCCAGGGTATAGAGTGGATAATCTATTGTCAATGTATTAAATGGATAGCAGACTAAGTGATGTAAGGTTTAGACCTAGGAGATAAGGCCATGTGCTTATAATCCAACGACGACCACCTCTGCCAGAATGCTATAAAGGCTCACAACTTATTCCATTTGAGGAATAATGAAACTAACCTCATCATTTATTGAGGAATTAGTAAATACATATACATATACTTTTCTTCTTGCACCGTTCATGTTCCTTAAAGTAGTTTTCGATTTGGTGTTGGAAAGATGATTATAACATTTTTTTAACTACAATAAAATTAAAGAAGTGGGGAGCGAAGGAAAGTTTGAATTAATATTGGTTATATGAGATAATGAATGATTTTTATTTTTCAAACAATACAACTGGAAATGGGGACCAGCTTTGGACGTCTTCTACCTTAGAGATGGAAACATTTAACTTTAATTTACCATATCAATGCCTGCAAATCAGAGAAGTCGAGTTTCTTTACCATGATCACTACAAATTCTGGAAATAGAATAACCCTTCTCATTCCTAAGTCTTTTGCACAACGAGATAACAAGACTGACCACTTCTATGTTGTCTCTCAACAACTCAATCCACGTGAACCGAGAAAAGTCATCCACCACAACCAAAATATACCTTTTACTACCAAGTCTTTTAGTCCTTGATGGTCCCATAAGATCCATATGAAGCAATTTAAGGAGCTTGCTTGTCAAGATCTTAGAAGTCTGCTTGTGAGGTACCCTAAGCTGCTTACCTTGTTGACACGAACCACACACAGTGGTATCAGTAATATCCAGCTTAGGCAGACCATTGACAATCTCCTTCTTGGCCAGTTTAGACAAACTGACATGATTCATATGACCCAGTCTTTGATGCCACAACTCAGTGATGTCTATCTTGGCACTGCTGCAGAGATAGTTTGAGTTAGGCAAGACTTCGTAACAATTTTCAGATGTTCAAACACCTTCAAGAACAATGTTACCCGTCGAGTCAAACACAGAACACCTTTTATGAACAAAGGTTACCTCAAAATCAGCATCACAAATTTGACTAATGCTCAACAAGTTGGACTTTAAACCTTTAACATACAGCACATCTGAGATGGCAGGTTGTCCAGCTATACTCACAACTTATTTGCCAAAAATCGGTGCAGTGGCTCCATCCCCAAAAGTAACTACACTGCCATTGCATTCATCAAGGGATGAGAAGAGGGCTTTATCACCACACATGTGTCTTGAGAATGCACTGTCAAGGTACCACATAGAATGGTTTTAAGCTTTAAAGGTAAGGTGAGCAACATGACAATTCAGCCCATCTCTAGCTTGTTCACTCTCACCCTTCCTTTTCCTTATCTTAATCTCAGAGTCAAATACAAGGTCAGCAATCGAGGTGAATGTCATATAACCATGATCATCCTCACCCTCAGATGTCTCATCATGATAACTGGAATTTGACTCCACATCTTCCTTGGTCACAGCTAAAACCTTACGCATTTCTCTTTCAGAACTCTTCTTCAAATTACAACATTCACTCCTGATGTTACCAAATCCCTTACATTTATGGCATTGGACAAACTCATATTTTCTAGTGGGAGTCCTAGAAGTATTCTTTTCACATTTGTCTCTCGAGAGTTGATTCCGGACAAAATTATTCTATTCCTGAGTCCTTCTCCTATTCCTCATCACCTTCTGGAACTTTTTCACGAAGAAGGCTATCTCCTCACCTTTGAGGGACTCTTCATTACTAGACTCAGAATTTTCATTCCTACGCATGTTCAAGGCAATGGATTCCTATTTCCTAGGCTGTGCTACGGTTAGTTCATAGGTTTGAAAGGATCCTACAAATTCTTCTATTTTCAGCCATCAAGGTCCTTACTCTCTTCAATAGCAGTTACCTTAGGTCTAAACCTTTCTGGTAGGAATCTAAGAACCTTTCGAACAATTTTTGAAATTACAAGAAATCATATTTAAGTGAAAAGATATAACCCGAATTTTTAATAAATTAAGAAGATGAATCTTGAAATTTTGAATCTCTTCGATAGTTTCTTGATAAATCTCCACTTGTGCCATCTATTTTTTGCCCAAAAATTAGGTTTGAATCTTCACTTGATTGAATTCTTGCAAATCCTCTTCAATTCTCCAACAAAAACTATGAATTCTCTTCCTTTGATGATAATAATTGATGAATATTGGAGTATAATATGTATATCATAGGTCTTCAATATTTACTTTGCTATTATTTATTTGTAGGAGTAGAAAATTGGTTGAAAATTGTGTCCAAATTGTCTTCCAAAAGAGTTTCAATTGAATAAAGAAAGTTCCATTTGCGTGCAGATTTTTTGTCTCTGCACAATAGTCAGTAGTTTGGCCATACGTTCTCTTCCAATATTCAATTGATGCAATTCAAAGTGAATTATAAAGATAACTCAAAGGGCTACAACTTTGTTGGAAATAGAAATTTTCTAATTCGAACGTTTACTATGCCAAAAATTGATTTCAATCTTTGACTAAATATTTGGAATATAACTTGTGCGATTGGAAACTGATTGTGAACATATTTCAATCCTTTTTGAGTTCTAATTCCATTCAACTATCTCCTAAAAATCTTTCAAGTATCATCGTTTGGTCCGAATCAACTATTAAATATTTGCAATTTGGTCCTCAAATTTTGGATTTTGCCATTTTCACCATTTTTCGCTTATTTCTTTCAATTCCTTGTTCAACCATTGAGTTTTACCTATATAACATAAAATACAACAATTTAGGATATATTTTGTCAAAAGAACTATCAAATATTGCTGTTTTAGATCCCGAATAAATGTATAAAATACACATATCATAACATATTGCACGTTGAATGGAATATAGTCAACCTCGTTAGATTACTTGTATGATACATTTAGGAAGCCATCTCTTTTATCATCGATGATGATGAGGATCTGCTATGCTACGTTAATCGAATCATGGTGCTATGATCTATGTTTAATGATCTTGAAATGGAATCGTGAAGTGAGCATCATCCTACTAAGATTCCAAATGAATATGATCGTAGAGATTTACAAGAAAATTAAATGCTTCCTACTAATGCTCTCAAAATATAGATGAATTTAAACATCATTAATTGTTTCATGTTCACAAAATAAATGGACGTTCAACATTGGGCATATCCAACTTTTCCCATTCTCATTTGCTTCAATAATATTCTCCCCATATCTGCACCAATACATAAATATTAATTTCCTTCACTTGAATTGCATTGATTTAATGTACATACCTTATGTATAGACAATCTCCACATAACATCCCAGTTGAGCCCGTGCATCTGCTGCATTGAATGCGAAGGCCTAGAGTTTTATGTCTGTAAAATCATTAATAATTCATGTACGATTCAAGAAAAAGAAATGGGGAAAAAAATTAAGTGATCATAGGAACCTGCATTGATGACAAGTCCTTCCATTGAATTTATCGTACAGTCTTCTGCCATTTTCATATCCATCACGAAGCAAAATCCTAGGGATTTTGTAATCCCCTAATTGCTTAGCATCATCTCCAATGTATGTCTCAAGATTCCACTCTTGTTCCTTAACATTCATAGTACCATCAATCTTTTCCATTTCTTTCATTTTCTTTGTAGATAGAGTTAACAAATAAGGAATCTTATGCACACTTTTAGACCTAATTCAGATGTATAAATTCAGAATAAAAAGATAAAAATCAGAATAACTAAATTCAACTGAGTCGTAGTCAATATTATTGTAACCTGGATGTGGTAGTTTTATGAGAACACTACAACAAAAACAGCCTACGGCAACGTTCAAAAAACGTTGCCGTAGGCCTACGGCAACGTTTGGACGGATGTTACAAATTGAGGTGTTGTCGTAGAGTATAGGGATACAACAACGTTTGGCAAACGTTGCCGTAGAGGATGGCAAACGTTGCGGTAGACTCTACCGCAATATTTTCCAAACGTTGCCATAGAGGGCTACCGCAACGTTTGGTAAACGTTGCGGTAGAGGTTCCGAACTTTCTTCGGAAACGTTTGGCAAACGTTGCCGAAGGTCATTTTACAGTTTTTTTAAAAAAATTGCATAATTAATATATTTGATTTCCAACCAATGCTTACAAATTAATTATATGTTATCAGATTTTACATAATTCTAATAAAAAAAATAGTGGATATGATTCAATACAATATGCTAACATCATTAGCATACTCAAAAAGTTAACATCATTACCCTACTCAAACATAAAGTAATCACAATTGACCAACAAAGTTTTACAAAATATTGGATTCATTGACCAATCACAATTGACAAACTCCTTCCTTCTCTGTCTCTCCTCCTCTCTCTTTTCTCCATCTCCTCATTCCTTTTTGCCTGTATATCAAGGACCCTCTTATCCCTCTTTTTCACAAACTCTGCCAATCCCTTTACTGTGTCATTGTATTCCCTCTTTGCCTTTTTCCTCAACTTCTTATTCTCTCCCTCCATTACCCTTCTCGACTTCCTATTTGGTCCAACCATCACATCATACTAATCTACCCAACAAAAGTCCATAGAAGTCGCAAACCCTAACCAATAGTTATAAAATGCAATCACCTGCATACAAACATAAAATCAAAATATTAACTCCAACATACATCTTCAAATGTAAGTTAAAACCCCCAGTGACATGAGCTTCATCATTGTATATTGATTAAGAAATATGGAATTTGTCATTAATAAAAGATTCAAACGACCATACTGGAGTTTTCAATATCATTCATTTCTTTTATAGAGAACATAATTAAAATACTGCATAAAGAGAATTGATAAGTGCCATGATCTCAAAAACATATAGAACATAAAAACAAATTAACATATAGTCAATAAAGTTAAAATTTCTTGAGTCCTTCCAAATTAACCTGGTCGCCAAAATTTGATTGAATGTATCAAAATTCTACAATCGTACCTGGAGTGAATAGTAGGGCTTCCCCATAGAAACTGAGGACCGAAGAGCGTCCCAATGCTAGATGACTTGGAGTCACCATATGATGACACGGGTCCAGGACTTGAACTGAACTTAGAATCAAGTATGGGATAATGCTGCTGATAAGCCACTCATTGTGCTGCATTAGCCTTAGTAATTACCTGGTTCACATGGCTTATCCGTACAGGGTCTTTACCAATTGGTGCAATCTTCACGGGATTTGAAACCTGGGATGGAAGGATAGAGGCCAACCCAGGCGAGCGGTTACTTCCAACAGGGCTGAGGTTCCCTAAAACAGGTGACCGACTATAATCAGGAAATGAGTTGTGATCAACTGGACTCCCAATAATTGCCCAACTACCTGCAAGTACAAACATTGGCGCCAGGACTATAGGTATAAAATTAGCAAGTGACAGCTTTCTTAATGTAGATCATCCATCCACGTACCTGGAGGAGAGTTGGCTACAGGTGAACCAACTTGATGGTGGAAAGGCAGAGCTAATTTTTCCGCCAAGATCCCTAAAAATGATGGCACAACTAGAGCAAAATTTTGATTAATCCAAGCTACCAACATCCAAAAAGTCAACCACATATCAAGATTGCATTACTGAGACGAGTATGTTCAATACCCTGTAATTTTGGAAGCCCAAGCATGCTAAAATCCTCTAAAAAATCTACCATTCACCTAAGCAGCATTGTTATTCAAAGTACTCAAGATTTCTCTTAATGTTACCTAATATGTTCGCAGTTTCACGAGCACCTTCTCTCTTCCCAGAAAGACAGAGACAGACAACCAAAAACGAAAAAACAAATATTGTGAAAAAGATGCCTTGTAAAGCATTCTTTTCCAGTCAGATATTGGGCTTCAGCAGAGGTAAATGCATCAGCAATTTAATGATTTTCACAATTTTAATTAAAATATAAATGACGAGACTAATTTACGATACTTCCTCTTATCACAGGTATATTTTATTTAAGAGGAGCAACACGTGGAAGTTGACTGCATGTAAATTACCAAACAAGTAAAAAACAATGGCATTGACAAGAGGTTATATGTAGTTAACTGTCCACAAAAAAAAACGACATATTAAAATAGACACACTCCTATTAGCATTTAAAATACGAAATGTACCTCCGACGGGCTCCTCCAGGGCGGCTAGGTTCAAGTTTTATCATCACACACTTATTGATTTATTATAAGATCATACCTCTTGATCTTGTAATTTGGCTTTCGCAAAGTGCTGCTCCAAAACACCATCTCCACGAAGTATTTTTCCCCCCACATCCAGGGGCATCTTTTTTGCCTATTGATTCTTCATCAACAACCACAGCATCTACTTTATCTTTTCCAGTCTTGACATCTGGAATCTAAACAAGAGAATTTAGTGTTTCAACTAGAAGTGGCAGAAAAATAATATGATGGTAGACCAATAAACATTAATGAGATAGCCACAACGCCTATAACGTGCAACAGCCAGGTTTACCTCATACATAGAATCAGTTAAAAGTTTTTCCAGTATTGCTCTTAACCCTCTTGCACCAGTATTTTTTGCCATTGCTGCCTTTGCAATGAGTCTCAAAGCGCTGACCATACTGAAGTTCCACCATCCACCATAGACTTAACAGTTTCTTCCCGTGGATTACCATCAGAGTCATACTCTGTTTACTGAATCTAGGTACTAACAACCTTCAAATACCAGCTGCTCAACAGAAAAAGCTTCGAATTACAAACTCAACAACCCCACAAGAATCACAGTTTTAGGGACTTTAGAGATATTCTCAGTATGGGTAGCTAGAATTGACCAAAAAACACATAATTATACTGAAATTGTAGAGGAAAAACATAATATTATGAACAGAGCTAGGGAAGCATCAAGATATGAGCTCCAAACAAGATATGCACCTACTATACACTGTCAATTTTAGTTATTAAAGGGCAAATCCGAGTCGAGTGGATCTCACGAACCAATATGCCCTCTACTAACCCTCTCTTAAAACTATACTTTTAACACCCAGAATTCAAACTCCCTAAATCCCTAAATCCGAAATAAAAAAACAGTCACACAGTGTTACAGTGAGGAAAATCGAAACTTACCTCAGGAGAAAGGTGACCGGTGACGCCGCACCGAGAGTTGGAACGGGAGGAGTGGAGACAGTCGAACCGTCACTACCAAGTCTGCCGTGGGATTCTGGTCGTCTAGGACTGCGGCCTGCGGGTGGGAGACGGGAGAGAGGGGAAGAGAAATGTGGAATAAAGCTTGGTGGGAGACGGTAGGACTGAAGTGGTGGATTGGTGGTGGCCAGTGGGAGAGTTTGAGAAGGGAGAGTCAGAGAGAGAGAGAGAGCCTGTGGGATTGTTAGAGAGGAATGGAGTGGAGAAATGGATAGAATTTCATGTTTTTCCATTTATTTGGGAAAGAAAAAGAAAAACACACTTTTGGCAACACTTATCGAACGTTGCAAAAAGTGAATTTTTTTGCAACACTCAACAAACGTTGCAAAAAGTCTCACTTTTGGCAACGTTTGTCAAACGTTACGATAGGCCCCTTTTAGTAACATTTGTCAAACGTTGCAAAAAGTGAAACTTTTCGTTCAACGTTCAATAAACGTTTGCCGTCAAACGTTGCGACCCCTTTCAAACGTTGCAGATTTTTCGCAACGTTCAGTAAACGTTGCCAAAAGTGAGACTTTTCGCAACACTCAATAAACGTTGCAAAAAGTGGTATATTGCAACATTTTTCTAAAAAACGTTGCCAAAAGTCATTAATACTAATCAATGGCAACATTCACTTACTAAAACGTTGCCAAAAGACCCTTTTAGCAACATTTATCAACAAATGTTGTCTTTTTAGTGTTGCGAATGACTCTTTTTGTTGTAGTGGAAGTATTGGTAAAGTTTCTCCCTTTAGAATTATGTTTATTTACTAATGCTTTACTTCCCAGAACCAGATGCTTCTTTCATCCGGTTATACTAATGCTTCTTCCCACCCCTTCATTTTACTTGAAATGGATTCACAGCCAAGCAATGGTATATATATGCATTGGGAAGTGGAAGAGTCCACTACAAGAGTGGGAAATTTCAATTGAAACTGGCAGGAATCTATTTCACTGTTTTTACAAATACCTTTGAGAAATGCATTTGGGAGCTAGTTATTAATTAAATTTTCTTCATGTCTTTCAAGTTATTACATAGATAAAGCTGATTTTGCCCTTTCTCAAAGCAGTTCTTGAAGATATAGCCGTTGATCATGAATTTTCTTTGGGGAATATACAAGGTAAAAAAATAAATTGGACATACATTAAACTAGAGAAAAATATTGCGGAATAATTGTTGGACTGAATAGTTTGGAAGTGATGGAAAAGTTGTTAAAATAAAGAGCAACAAAATAACCCTACAAAGATCAAATAACTCGTATACCGAAAATAGGGTCCAATCAAAAAACAAACAAATGATTTGTTTCAACAATTTCGGACCATATTAACCCATTCTACTAAAAGTCTCAAAATAAATAACTAAGCCCCTGTTTGAAACCCATTTTTGGGAGAATATAAATTTTGGAATAGTGATTGATGTGAGAATGTGTGGTGGAAAAGTGATAAAAAGTTTTTGATTTGTGTGTAATATTATTTTATTTGAAGAACGTGTGGTTGAAATGAAGAATAAGAATGAGAATGAGAAATAGAAAGAGAAATTAATGGGTGTCAAACGGGGGCTAAGCAATAAAAATAAAAGATTTCAAGCCTCGAGCTAGATGAAAGCTCAACCATGATACTTAGCCATGAGGATTAAACACTGGCCTTGCATAAACCCATCACACCTTTTTCCATTCTTTTTGTTTCTCTGAATGTAACATTTAAAAGGATAATCACATTATCTTGAATTCAATTACTGGTTTAATACTTTTGAACCATTTTACAAGATTTAATATGCATTTTTATCATATTCGATGGACCACTCAAAACTTGCAGACTAAAAAATAATAGTTTTTTCGATTTATTGGCAATCTATTCCAACTCTATCTTATAGTGATCATTCCAAAACTTTCCAAAACTTCATTTTAACATTCTAATAGCATCTCCAAGAAACTCTCTATTTTTAAAGAGCATATTCTACAATTTAGAAAGCATCTACAAATTCAGAGAGTACAAATTTTGAAGTATTCCAACAGACATTTTATATTTAATTAACACTTAATTTTACTACTCCCAAAAAATATATATTTTTTCTTATCTTTTATTTTCACTAATTTTCAATTATAGAGAGTAAGTTTGACCTCCAAATTCGGAGAATCAAACTCACACTTTAAATTAAAATGCTAATTTAAAGAGTCACTTAGAATATAATTTTAAAGGTTGACTCTTTAAAAAAATATCTTATATTTAAATAATCTCTTGGAGATGCTTTAAAATTCATTTACAATAAAAGCTCAATAAATGAATGTTCGATAAATTAATAATCTCATCTAACTAATAAAATTTTTCGATCCCAATTTGGGTCAATGTACTAAATTAATAACCGCGCTAAATGCATAAGGTACTATTTTTTCAGATCCTTGAAGGCACAACGAATATACAAAATAATAAGTGCTTAAATTTATAAAAGTTTATACAAAATAATAAGTACAAATGAACAAACTTTTAATTTTACATTTTTTTTTTCAATTCACATCCGTTTTAAAATATGCATCTTAGGTCTTTTTGCTTTTTCTTTGCATCCAAGCCAAACTCAACTTCATTACAAATTTTTTGCAATGCACATACTACATTTGGCATATATTTTTTTCATTTTGGACTGAATAGTTTGGAAGTAATGGAAAAGTTGTTAAAATAATGAGCAACAAAATAACCCTACAAAGATTAAATGACTCGTATACCGAAAATAGGGTCCAACAAAAAAAAAAATGATTTGGTCCAACAATTTCGGACCATATGAATCCTTTCTACTAAAAGTCTCAAAATAAGTAACTAACTAAGCAATAAAATAAAAGATTTCAAGCCTCGAGCCAGATGAAAGCTCGACCATGATACTTAGCCATGAGATTAAACCGTTTCCTTGCATAAACCCATCGCACCTTTTTCCATTCTTCTTGTTTCTCCGAATTTAACATTTAAAAGGATGATCACATTAGCTTGAATTCGACTAGTGGTATAATACTTTTGAACCGTCTTACAAGATTTAATGTGCATTTTTATCATATTCGGTGGACCACTCATAATAATTAGATTGGATGGTCTAGGTTCGACTGGACATGATCTAATTATTGGAGCTTGGAAAATATATGTCCGATTAGGACCTTGTGGTAGCTCTATATAGTAATTGAACTTAATTATGGTAATTATAATAGTTTTGGACTTAATTGTAATTAAAATATAGTTTTGTACTTACTTGTAATTATTATAAAAGTTATTAACTTAATTATAATAGTAATTGAAGTCCTAGGACTACAAATGTAATTAAATGTAAACTAATTGGATTTGGATTTCAATTAAAACTCCTACTTGGATTTTAATAAAAACTTATTATTATTCTACATGGATTCAGACATCTTTTATCTCTATAAATAGAGATTAGATGGACATAAAAATCCTACAACAATTATAATACATGATTTTTATAGTGTCCAAATTTGGAGAGAGAAAAAACTGAGAAAAATAATATTTTCTTATTGTCCAATCCAGTAATTAGTTTCTTGATTTAATTAAAAGAAGGTGCCCACCCACCGGTGTAGAAGAGACTTTGGAGAATGCCATAGAAGACCATCAAATTCTTGCAATTAAAAGATTGGAAGCTCGTGATCCAAAATGCTGAAAGTTCGTGACTCAGATGCAATTCTAGAATTGATCATCGAATTTAGGAAAAATTCGAATCCCTAATTCTTGTTATAACATACACGTGAACATCTAGACGATCTTGTTTAATGAATAAAATAATTTTTTTAATTTCTGGATAATTTCATTTCCACATTCCAACAAATGGCATCAGAGCGATCTAGAACGTTCACGTGTGTGTTATTTCTGAATCTTGATTGCATGTTCTAGTTGAGCAACGTTTGGAAATATTTTATTATATGATGATTGAATTATTGAATTATTTTAAATTGTGATCCAATTATTTATGGCTAGTTCTTGATGCAATTTGTTATTTCGAGTCTATAACAAGATATGTGGATTACGACTCCATCATCTTGATTAAATTTTCTTTTCAATTAGATTCAAAATTGTGAGCCTACGAGACAGGAATTATGCAATTCTTTTAATTATTTGAATCTTGTAAATTGATTGAAGATTGAAGACTTGGAAGACATATGACGAATAAAATCAAGAAACTTCAGCAAAAAAACATATGAACAGTGTATGGGCAGATGTCTGCCATGGGTGGATGTGCTATCTGCCATGGCAGCTTCTATCGTGTAGATAGTTGCTGCCACGTGGCAGATGACTATCTGCATGGAATACTGCCACTACTACATGGCAGAAAATCATTGGTCCGGGTCCTTTTTATAAGGCCAGTTTGGATCTGAATGATTTATGTTCAATGTTTAATTTTTACAAACAATGGAGGAGTCATATTGCTGTTTGGATTGCTACTGTTGGATCCTTGGAGATTTTTGGACTGAAGAGTTAGATTAAATATTGGGATTGGGTCCAATTAGTTTTTAATTTAATTCTTGAGTCATTTTAGGCCACAAATAATTGTTAATTTACTACTCATGAATGCTTTAAATTAATGTTTGAAATATATGGTTCTAGATATCATGACATATAGATTTATTTGTGACATCCCTCGTGATACTATGAATATGGTGCATGTCATTGAACACCGATCCTTCCTTGATTAATTTAATTTAGATTAAATCTTTTCAAATGGAAAAATCATAATAATTGAACCGTATGTTGATATGATTAATGTGAAAGGTTGGTAATTAAAATTCATTACTTTACAAATATTGAGTGGGAGAGGGTGTTCATTTACATAAAAACCTATGGTCTCCTTTGGTAAATCTATAAGCAAAGTAACATGTTTGCCTCGTACCAATATTGCAATGGACTCCCTATAGGAGGGCCGTGTTGTTCGAGTTGCTTGATTGGATTTATTTATGATAACATCATCTAGATATAATATAATTTGTGATCATCCTATAGATGACAAGATTATTTTCAAGTATTTAGAGATTGAGACAAAGGTTATACACTCAAATCAGAATTATCTACAAACCTCCTATAGAGGCTCTTGTCTATAATTGTGATGACCAAATAAACAATACTAGACTCAGTATAAACATTTGTTGTTGGATATAATTTGCCTAGTAGGAGGGTCTCAGCTTGATCAGTGGATACAATGACCTTTCCTATAGAGAGGCATGTTGGATTACAAGGATTAAGTTATCGTTGCATTATTGTTGTTGGATCTACATATGCATTCATGCATCATATGCTAATATATTATTTGCTGCTCAATTTTAATATACAATAAATGGTTATTATTCACCAAAATATCTCTCAGCGCATTTTTCATTATTCTAAAATAAAACCAACTTGTTGGGGATAATTATGTGGATTGGAAACCTAATTTGATGTTTTTGCTTATTGTCGATAAACTTGATTTTGTGTTTGAGAAGGAATGTCCCGAAAAACCTACTGAGACAACAGGCAAAGCCAAGAGGGCTGCGTATGATAAGTGGATCGCAGCTGACAAAATGGCTCATTGTTACATTTCGGCATCAATGTCAAATGTGTTTGATCACGAAAATATGTTTCAGATTTAAATCACCCCAAGTGAACAGTTCGTTGACAAGTAATAAAGTAGAAATTCAAAAATTTCAAGTATCGTTCCCATGAGGATTGATTTAATGTGATTTCTATTATCTCGACCTTAACCGAATCTATTAAATTCAAGATGATTGTTTTTGTGATTTTTGATGAAGCTATGAATACTACGTAAATTAAACTAAAATTATGAGCTAAATGCAAAAGTGATGGTTGAATGCGAAAGTTGAAGAGATTAATGTAGAAAAAGCGTACTAGGATCCCGAATCACCAAGTAAGTTCACTTTTAACTCTTATCTCACAATTTAACAACACGATGAATTGGTTGAAGAATCAAAGTTTCTAACTTATCTAACAATCTCTTTCGAGTAGAATTGAACCTATTCTAGCATACCATTTGACTATATTTCTATGACAAATGCAATATACAAGAATGCATGACGTTTTGTAAATACTTGGAGATTCACGTAAAACATATCGGTATATTTCTATCATCTATGAACTAAACGATAATTTATACCTTGTCGAGCTTATTTCCCTTCTTTCAAATGCTTAAAATAAGTCACCACACTCATACAACTACTGCGCATATAATTGTAGAGAAAAAGTTATGTATATAAATCATTCAACATCCATCAAACGTGTTTAAATATCAAATTGAAAAATAGAAATTAAAAGATCACAATGTGAGGTTTATCGTTCACCTAGTACATAAAAAGTTCTAACCTAACATAGATAAAATAAAACAACAATGAAAGTAATAAATAGAAGACATCACCAAAGAACTAGAAGTTTAAAGCTTGAATCTTGAATCTTGAAGTGAAACTCTTGTTCTAGCCTTTCTCCTTACTCTTCAATGCTGTTTTTCTCTCCAAGAATGTGTAACCCTAGGTTATGGATGAGTTTTGGGTTAAATAGATTCTCTAAGTATCATTCCATAAGTGGGTAGATCAAAAAAGGAAATAAAATTTCTCGCGCCAGAAACCTACCTTGCGATTGCACAGTGTATTCCCATGAGATCGCAAGGGCTAATTACATTGCTCTTGGGCACTCCCTAATTGAATTTGGGCGAACGCAAGGTACATTCCCATGCAGTCGCATGGGACAATGTTTCTTTTAGTGCAATTTAGTCCCCAACTTTCCTTTCCTCCTTTTTTAGAAGTTGTTTCCTCTTCTTCCTCCTTCTAACTATAAACATTGGGTCCTTAGTGAGATTCCAAGCTTGACTCATCATTCAAGTATACTTTAAGTAATTGCACTTTAGTCCCCGAACTTTCATTTCCTTTCATTTTGGTCCTTTTTGCCTTTTTTCGCGTACATTTCATTCATTCCATCAAAGTAGCCCTACAAAAACAATTCATATTGAATTAAGTCATATTCAAGCACTTATATCAACGATTAGTCATGTTTTGTCGCATAATTAAGTGCGCAAAACGCACTTATCAAATCTCCCAAACTTGAACTAGTGTTTGTTCTCAAACAAGATGATGACCTAACTTTACACAAAATATGGTTTAACAGCCTACCGTATCTCAGGATCAGAAGTCAGTAATCAACCAATGAACAGTTCCACAGTGCAAACTCAAATCAACCCTACCTATCGAACGTAGAACTTGATGTATATGTGTGTGCATAATCATGCAAAGCATACAAAACTGATGATGTGTGCAAATCTCGACCTACAGTAGTCAAATTTTTCCTTTCTTTGCTTGAGAGATTCACACCCCCAAACTTATTCTTTTCACTCAAAGATCTATGGGTGTGTTCTAGAGTAGAGTTTTGATGTACTTAGTCCTTACCCTCTCGGTTTGGATAGATCTCGCTGTCATAAGTTTACACTTCAACAAGCGGGCAAGGCCATTAAACCCACACAAGCACACAAATAAATAAGTACTGAAGAAAATGAACTTTTTTTTAAATAATCGCTCCGAAAATCATCAAAACATAAGGTAAATGCGGCAATAACCAACAAGAAATCAAATGTAGAAGCACGATTCATATGAAGTAAACAAGCAGACATGAATAGGAAAAGAATACAATGCAATAGTCTTATGCGAATGGCTGAGATTGTCATACAAAGCCTACCACCAAAATCCCCTAAACTTAGTACAACATTGCCCTAATGTCGAAAATGTAAAGTGCGATGTAGAAAGTGAATGATGAAATGAATACAACACAAAAGGTGGGGATTAGGAAACTCCCTTATCAAAAAGGAGGTGGAGAGGACGGTGGAGGAGGAAAACTGGGTCCAGCATCTTGTAGTGGAGTCAGTCTTACAAAGATCTGTTGCATCATCTCTGTCTGCTCCTAGAGAAGCCCAGACTGCCCTCGAATTAGCTCTGAATGCTCATGAAGTAAACCTGACTGTCTCCGTACCTCAACCTCAAGAGTGCCTAAACGATCCGCTGTCGAATCAGCCCGAAGCTGTATATCATCCACCCGACCAACATACAAGCTCAATCTCTCAGTCATCATCTCAAGCGCTCCCCTGGTGGCGATGGTCTCCCTACTCGTCCCAGAAGCCAACGTGTTGGTGGCGAGGGCGTCTGACATCACTTGCTGCGTGTTGGTACTCATAGCCCCAAGGGCCTGCTATAGACTCTGTAATTCTTTGTTGCAGCCAGTCATGGTGGCAAACATTTGTCGTAATATCTGTGTATCAACTCCAAGAGGTGGTGCTGCTGCTGCTGCCAGGGGCATATCCATATCATCAGCCCCAGCACCATGTACAGACGTCTGCTGTTCCTGGAGGGCTCTCCTCCATACGTCCTGGTGTTTAATCCTTGCTCTATCCTAAGCTTCCAATGAACTTATTTAATGAATGAACTGGACTTGATCGGAAGTTTCCTTGGTGGGATGGTAATACCAGCGAGCTTGCAAATGCCGTTGATAAGGCTCGGGAAGATTAAGGAATTTTGACGATCCCTTGAAGTTCCCAATGTGTGGATCTATTCATAGATGAGGGAGGCGAGATCAATCTTAAGCCCTCGAACCAGGTGAAAAAAAAAGGCCTGCTTTAGGAGTCGAAAAGGTGGAGCGGTGTTGAGTCGGCTCAATGTTATAGCAAATGAATAGCCAAAGGATGGCGATGGATGGTGTGAGCTCAATCTGGTACCACTCCTCTATGTCCAAGGGCCAAGCGTTGTCCCGCCCCAACAAAACCGCTGCCACTTCAGACCATAGAAAATTCCCAAGTATCGGGACTATGTGATCTCAGGTAAGCTGATAGAAGTTATGTATCACCTTCGGTGTAAACATAATCTATTTGCCCCGAACCTACATATGGTGATGGTACTCCGATCCAGGTATGTCTATGTCCCCATTAAAATTGGTGTAGAATTCCCGGACTAGACCGTCGTAGACAGGGTGCGGTCGATCTACCAATTCCTTCCATCCGCAGTTCATAACCAGTGTAGTCAACTCAAATCCCGGGAAGTCTTCCAACTTAACCGGTCTTTCGGCATGGAGTTGCCAATGTGAGATGACGTCTGTGTATCTGAGGTGAACACTGGGACCTAAAGTAGGCAACGTAATCTAGCATATATCAAAAACTCATGCAATTCGGATGTCATTTGGGTAGGGAAATTGACGAGCAAAATAGGTGTCATGAGGTAACACGCCCCTAGCCATGTGTCTCACATGGTGACATGGATGAAAACAATCTCAATGGTGAAGGCATTCGAACATGAAATGCATTGCATAGCATAAAGATAACAACAGAAGAATTGAAATGAGCTATGAAAATGGAAGACACGTGCTTAGACATTTTGACAAACACCTAGAATACATCATGATCTCACAAAAATGTCTCCATCATAATGGTGAAATCGAAGCCCAAAAAAATTGATTCAACAACACACAATCCAACAACTACCTAGACCCCTTATCCTCAATACATCAATTCAAGCACAAAAGAATAAAATTGGAGGATGAAAGTATAGGGTACAAGAAAACATACCTTGAAATGTCTAAATGGATAATTAGGGGAGATGGAAGGGAGTGTGGTCATGTGTTGTGGTGCTTATGGAGTAGTGGGCAAGTGAATTGTGGAGGGGGAGGAGGGAAGGGGTCGTGTCTATATGGTGTGCGTGTTGGTGTGGGGTGTGGGTTTGTGTTTGTGTTTATGTTTGTGTTATAGAGAAATAAAAAAATGGGACGGTTGCATGGAACATGAGGCCAATTTTGGCCCTATCTCATGTTGGGCGATCGCATGGCTTACCAATCAGCCAATTTTATTTTTATTTTTAAAAAAAACAAGTGTACATGAGTAAACTAGTGTAGTTCACAAGAATTATGGAGAAAAACACACGTCAAACCCAGAAAAAAAAAGAAACTCAATATGAGTCGGTTATCACGAAAAACCCGAATTTTAACCTCCAAATGCCACTGGTGCTTCAACGCTCTCACCACTTGTCACAACTCATTTACAAACGCTGTACGTGCATGCAAACTATGAAATCCACCCAAAATCATGTCTAATTCGAAAACACATGTGAATTCTAAAAATACAAGAGTTTCTTTTGCTCCAAAAACCCGTTAAATGTGCACAAGATTGAGAGATGATCATGTAAACACCCCCACATGGATTCTCAACATATGATAAACTGTGTTGGACCAAGCTTTCATTGGTAAGGATCGCTAGAGTTGGTGAACATCCTAACATGCCAAAAATACCAGCAAACATGGAAAAAAACTCAATTTTCACCAAAAAGCCTCTTTTTACCCCCACAATGCAAAAAAATGGCATTCCATAACTTTGCAACCTGTAGAATTCTATTCAAAACTTGAAGAGTGCATGGATGCAAAAAGTAAGTTTGAAAAGCATATGGCAAACTTAAAAACACACCATGTTATCGAAAATCTCCATTTTATGGACAATGAGTCCCCCATTGCATCCAACATCCCCAAAATTATTAAACCACGTGTTTCACTCCCCGCAGTGCTGATGAATAGTGATAATGCATCCAACACCAGCGTCAAACATGAAATCATGTGTTGGACTGCCAAAACTCAGAAAATGGTCTTTTAGCCTAGATATGCATAAGTTTGATTTCAAACCTCCCAAAAATATTGCTACCACCACACATGACAGATATAACACATGCAACACTAGTATGAACTATGCATGGATGCTTTGTAAACAAAATAGGAGTATTATGACCCAAAGCTACCAAAAAGTGCATAAAAACTAAAAGTCTAAAAATCAGAAGAAATAAAGTAAGTAAAAGGGTAGAAATGATGGGTTGTCTCCCATCCAGCGCTTGTTTATAGTCGATAGCTCGACTGTGCCGTATGGAGATCATTTTGGTGGCTAAAGATGAACGGTGGATTTATCTTTTGAGAAATCCCCGCTCCAATAGTGCTTTAAGCATTGTCCATTTACCTTGAATGTCCCTTTGCTCTCATGAGTGATTTCCACAGCTCCGTGTGGGAACACCTGTGCAATAGTGTACAGACCAGACCATCTTGACCTCAGTTTTCCCGAAAAAAGCTTTAGGCGAGAATTGAACAACAGCACCTGCTGCCCCACAAGAAAGTCCCATCTCTGGATATGCATGTTATGAAACTTCTTGGTGTGTTCCTTGCAGATTTTGGCATTCTCATAGGCTTCATGGTGAAACTCATCCATTTCATTCAACAGAAGTAACCATTATTCCCCTGTTGATTGAAAATCTAGGTTAAACTTGCGGAGTGCCCAATAAGCCCGATGCTTCAACTCCACTGGCAAGTGGCATGCTTTCCTAAATACTAAACGGTATGGTGACATCATGATAGGTGTTTTGAATGCTGTTTTGTAAGCCTATAGAGCATCATCCAACTTGGTGGACTAGTCCTTCCATGAAGAATTCACTGTGACCTCTAGTATTCTCTTTAACTCCCTATTGGAAACGGGGTTGCAATGTAGTGTTTGACTCCATACTTGCTCATCAATTACTCAAACGGGCGATTACAGAAGTGTTTGCCCCCGTCACTGATGATAGCCCTAAGTGTGCCATAACGAGTAAACATGTGCTTCTTGAGAAATCCAATCACCACTTTTACATCGTTGGTGGGCAATGCCACTTCTTCCACCTACTAGAAGACATAGTCGACCGCCACAAGTATATATTGATTGGAGAATGATGATGAGAACGGTTTCATGAAGTCAATCCCCTAGACATCAAATAACTCCACTTCTAGAATACTTGTCAGAGGCATTTCATTCTTTCTTAAGATATTCCTCGTGCGTTGACACCGATCACACCTCTTCAAAAATTCAAAGGAGTCTTTGAACAATGTAGGCCAATAAAACCACGACTGTAAAACTCTTGTTGTCTTGGAAGCTCCAAAATGTCCCGCATACGCTGATGAATGGCAATGCTCCAAGATCTGATTTACTTCTTCTTCAGTCACGCACCGTCGGATAATCTAATCTACCCCGCACCTATAGAGAACTGGATCTTCCCAAAAATAATACTTCAGATCTACAAAGAACTTCTTCCTTTGATGATCAGAATACTCTGGTGGAGGAATAGACTTGGCCAAATAGTTCACAATATCAGCGTACCAAGGTGCTGTCTCCACACTGAGGAGGTGTTCATCTGGAAAAACCTCTTTGATCTCCACTACTGCATCTGGTTGACCAAGCTCCAACCGGGATAAGTGGTCGGCTACCACGTTCTCACTGCCCTTTCTATCTCTGATTTCTATGTCGAACTCTTAGCATCCTTCTTTGTCATCAGGTATTTCAATGCTGCATGATCAGTGTAGACAATGACCTTTGACCCTACTAAATAAGGGCGGGACTTATCAAATGCATACACAACTGCCAATAACTTATTCTCTATAGTTGCATAGTTCATCCATGTATCATTTAAGGTTTTGCTGGCGTAGTATATCACATGAAAGATTTTCTTTATGCGTTGTCCCAAAACCACTCCCACGACGTAATCACTGGCATCACACATTAATTCAAATGGCAATTCCCAATCTAGTATGACTACTACCGAAGCTGAAGTAAGCTTCTCTTTTAGGGTGTGAAAAGCTATCAAACACTCATCATCAAAGTCAAATGGGCTATCTTTCATCAATAAGTTGTAGAGTGGCTTCATGATCTTCGAGAAATCCTTGATGAACCGTCTATAAAACTCGGCATGACCTAGAAAGCTGCAAACACCCTTGACAGAAGTTGGTGGTGGTAGTTTCTCAATGACTTGAATTTTTTCCCTGTCCACTTCAATTCCCTTTGCAGAAACCCGATGTCTCAATACTATAACTTTCTGCACCATTAAGTGACATTTCTCCCAATTTAATACCAGACTCGTTTCCCTACATCTTTCTAAGACTAAGTTCAGATGTTCCAAGCATTCATCAAATGTAGACTCGAACACCGAGAAATCATCCATGAAGATTTCAATGAATATCTCTACCATGTCGAAAAATATAGCCATCATGCATGTCTGAAACGTGGCTAGAGCATTGCATAAATCAAAGGGCATCCTACGGTAGGCAAAAGTACCATAGGGGCATGTGAATGTGGTTTTCTCCTGGTCCTCTGGTGCTACTAATATTTGGTTGTAACCTGAATACCTATCAAGGAAAGTGAATGGCCTGCCAACCTCTCCAACATTAGATCAATGAAGGGGAGAGGAAAATGATCCTTCTTAGTAGCTGTATTGAGTTTACGATAGTCAATGCAAACCCTGCATCTCGTAACTGTTCTGGTAGGTATAAGCTCATTCTTCTCATTAGGCACAACTATAATTCTCCCTTTTTTCGGCACGACTTGAATTGGGCTTATCCATGCACTTTCCGATATAGGATAGATAATGCCAGCATCCAAAAGCTTCAATACCTCAACCTGGACCACTTCTTTCATATTTGGATTTAATCTCCGCTGACTCTCCACACTTGGTCGAAAATTTTCTTCCATGAAGTAGTTTCTCTTCATCCACTTTGCTGATTAAGTTTGATATAATCACTGGGAGAGTGCATGATTCTCCCAAATAAGCATATCTGAGGTACGGTGGTAGTTGTTTGAGCTCTAGTGAATGGATGGTACATATTTCTTAGTTCCCGTTCCAAGTTCCTCAAAATTTAGCAAACATGTTTTCCGAACGTATGTTGGGTTGGTTTCCATAAACCGTGCACAAGTCTCAATCTCCAGTAAATCAGAATCTATTGATTGTGAATGAGTGATGCATGCCTCATATGCGTCGAAATGATGGTGAAGCATGAATGTATCATGCACCACCTTGTCATTGACATCAATTTTGAAACAGTTATTTGCCTCTGAAGGAAACTGCACGGTTTTAAAGACATTGAAGGATATCTACTCTTCACCCAACCTCAAAATTAGCTGCCCCTCTGAACATCAATCAATGCTCTGCCCGTGGCCAAGAACGGTTTGCCCAAAATTGGTGGAACATCTTTGTCTTCTTCTATATCTAATATGAGGGAGATCTGTAGAAAATATGAATTTTTCCACCTTGATGAGCACGTCTTCGATGATTTCTCTTGGGTGTGTCAACGATCGGTCAGCGAGCTGCAACATGACCGTGGTTGCTTTAGCTTCTCCTAGGCCAAGCTTTCTGAAAACAAACAAATGTATTAAATTAATACTTGCACCAAGATCACACAATACTTTATCAAAGAAAATTTCACCAATAGTACAGGGCATAGTAAAACTCCCTGAATCTTTAGTTTTGGTGGAATCTTTTTCCAGAATCCTGGCACTAACTTCTTTAGTTAATATCACCGTCTCATGATCCTCTAGCTTGCGCTTGTTTGATAGAATGTCCTTCAACAATTTGGCATAACTAGGTATTTGAAAAAGTACATCAGCCAATGGGATGTTTATGTGCATTTTTCTGAACACTTCTAGAAATTTCTTGTACTGCTGCTCCATTCTTTACTTCCGTAAGCATTGTGGGAATGGGATTGGTGGTTCATAGGTGTTTACCAAAGTATTCGACTTTTTTTGTGGTTTTTTTGGAGTCTCTTCTACTGGTGTCTCCCTGATGTTGTCAGCCTATTCCCTATTATCTTCTTCAGATAACTCCACCTGCTCTTTATTTGCACCCGACCTCTTAACATGTATCTCAGGCAGCTGAACTCCACTTCGTGAAGTAATGGATTGAACATGCTCCCTAGGATTTATTTATGTATTGCTTGATAATGCACCAAGCGCCCTCCCTGTATAGAAAGAGCTAACTGTCCCACTTGAGTTTCTAGATTCTTAATGGCTGCACCCTGATTATGGAGGTTAGTTTCAGTTTTTCTCATGAACTGATTTGTGGTTTCCATGTACTTATCGGTCTTTTCCATGTATTTTGCGAACATGTCTTCCAACTGAGATTTCTTTTCCTGCTAAAACTGACCCTGAGCCTGATTATGATTATGATTATGATTCTGGTTTCCACCCTAAGAGAAATTTGGGTGATTTCTCCATCCTGGATTGTATGTTTTAGAGTAAGGGTTATTTTGCTGACGTTGACCCCATTGAGCAAAATTCACTTGTTCCATTCTTTGTGTAATGACATGGCATTCGGCTGTGGGGTGTTCAACTCCACATTCTTCACAAACCAACTTCCTGGTCTGTGCTGAGTTAACCGTCTATGTCATGTTCTCCATCTTGTGAAATAACGAATCAATTTTTGCAGACAAAGCCAAGTAGCTATCTACCTTATACACTCCAACTGCTTTCTTTGTGCCTATTTGATCGGATGACCACATCGCTGATGTATTCGCTATTCTCTAGAACAACTCCCAAGCTCCCTCGATCTACCTTGTGATTAGGGAGCCATTTGAGGAAGAATCCACCATGCTCCTAAAAGTTGGAGTTAGTCCCATATAGAAAATTTTGACTTGTGTTTTCTTATCAAACCCATGTTGAGGACACTTCCATAGTATGCTCTTGAATCTGTTCTATGCTTCATCAAAGGATTTAGTTTCATGTTGGCTAAATATTGATATGTTGTGCCTCATTCTCGCCACTTTGGCTGGTGGGAAGTATTTAGTGCAGAATTTTTGAGCCATGTCATTCCAAGTAGTTATACTCGCCACCGGAAGTGAATCGAGCTATTCAAGTGCTTTATCCCTAAGAGTAAGTGGGAACAGCCTCAGTCTGATTACATTTTCTGATATCTCTTGGTACTTGAAATGTTGACACATATCCAAGAAACAGGATAAATGTGTATGTGGATTCTCGTTGGCTGTCCCGTAAAATTGATGTCTATTCCGAAAGAGTTGAATGACATTTGTCTTCAGTTGAAAGTTCGGCTACTCGAATGCTGGGTAAACAATGCTAGATTGGCTCTGAATAACAAACGGTGATAAAAAGTCCCCAAGCAAAGCATTTCCATCATCGTGTGCTTCAGCATTGGCTGGAGCTGCAGGTTCTACAATTGGTTGCAGTTGTTGATCAATCATTTGTATTAGCTCTTGATTTTCTTGTTGTGCTGCACTTGCTATTCTCTATCTTAGATGAAAAGTCCGTTCAATTTCCAAATCAGTTGGGAGTAATTCACTGCCAACCGATCTTCGCATGCAAGACCTGAAGAAGCGAAAGGAGTTAGTAGCACTTAGCTCAGCCTATGTAAATAAACTTAATAAAATAAAATAAAATGCAACGAAAATAAAAACAAGTTCGAATTAGTGTCTAAATAACAAAAATTAGATTTATACTCAATCCCCAGCAGCGAAGCCTAAAAATTGTTCAGGAAAATATGTTTCGGATTTAAATCACTGCAAGTGCACGGTTCGTTAACAAGTAATAAAGTAGAAATTCAAGAATTTCGAGTATCGTTCCCACGAGGATTGATTTAATGTGATTTCCATTATCTCAACCTTAACCGAATCTATTAAACTCAAGATTATTGTTTTTGTGATTTTTGATGAAGCTATGACTACTGTGTAAATTAAACTAAAATTATGAGCTAAATGCAAAAGTGATGGTTGAATGCGAAAGTTGAAGAAATTAATGTAGAAAAAGCATACTAGGATCCCGAATCACTAAGCAAGTTCACTTTTAACTCATATTTCACAATTTGACAACACGATGAATTGGTTGAAGAATCAATGTTTCTAACTTATCCAACAATCTATTTTGAGTAGAATCGAACCTATTCTAGCATATTATTTCACTATATTTCTATGACAAATGCAATATAGAAGAATGCATGACGTTTTGTAAACACTTGGAGATTCACGTAAAACATATCGATATATTTCTATCCTCTATGAACTAAACGATCATTTATACCTTGTTGAGCTTATTTTCTTTCTTTCGAATGCTAAAAATAAGCCACCACACTCATACAATTATTGCACATATAATTGTAGAGAAAAAGTAATGTATATAAATCATTCAACATCCATCAAACGTGTTTAAATATCAAATTGCAAAATAGAAATTAAAAGATCACAATGCAAGGTTCATCATTCACCTAGTACATAAAAAGGTCTAGCCTAACATGGATAAAATAAAACAACAATGAAAGTAATAAATAGAAGACATCACCAAAGAACTAGAAGTTAAAGCTTGAATCTTGAAGTGAAACCCTTGTTCTAGCCTTTCTCCTTGCTCTTCAATGGTGTTTTTCTCTCCAAGAATGCGTAACCCTAGGTAATGGACGAGTTTTAGGTTAAATAGATTCTCTAAGTATCATTCCATAAATGGGTAGATCGAAAAAGAAAACAAAATTTCTCGCGCTAGAAACCTACCTTGCGATCGCACAGTGTATCCCCATGCGATCGCAAGGGCTAATTATATTTATCTTGGGCACTCCCTGATTGAGTTTGGGCGATCACAAGGTACATTCCTAGGCGATCGCATGGGACAATGTTTCTTTTAGTGCAATTTCGTCCCCAACTTTCCTTTCTTCCATTTTTAGAAGTTGTTTACTCTTCTTCCTCATTCTAACTATAAACATTGTGTCCTAAGTGAGATTCCAAGCATGATTCACCATTCGTGTAAACTTTTGAGTAATTGCACTTTAGTCCCCGAACTTTCATTTCCTTCCTTTTATACATTTTCCCCTTTGTTCATGTACATTCATTCGTTCCATCAAAGTAGCCCTACAAAAATAATTCATATTGAATTAAGTCATATTCAAGCACTTATATCAACGATTAGTCATGTTTTATTGCATAATTAAGTGCGCAAAACGTACTTATCAGTGTTACAACAAAAGCTTAAAAGTTAGGAGACCTCTTATGAAATACTAAAAATCCTGAAGGGTATGTTTGGACATTAAAGTAGGAGGGCTCATTTTGAGGCTGTTCATACCTTGCAGAACATTCGCATGAAACGCGAAATGCTTGTAAATGATCAAGTTGATATGGTATTGAATTCTTTATCCGATATGTTTTCATAGTTTACTATGGACTATCACTTGCACAAGATGGATATGCCATTAATTAAGTTGATAAATGAGTTGTAAAATATGGAAAGTGGACTTAAAGGTAAGAATGGCCATGCTTATGCGGCAATTGCTAGCTCTTCTAATTTCAAGCTAAAAGGCGGAGTTGGAAAGAAGAGGAAGAGATCTAACAAGAAACCAGACATCAACAAAAAGTTCAAACAAAATGAAACGCCAAAAGGCAAGTGTTTCCACTGTAGTTGCAAAGAACACTGGAAAAAAGACCGCCCTGATGCATTAGCTAAAATAGGGTACAGGTGAGTTTTTTATTGCTAAGTCCTGTTTGGTGGTTGATTCTATAAGTTTTTGGGTTGTAGACTCTGGTACCACTAATCATATATGCATGTCTATGCAAGTGCTTCAAGAGAGTAGAAGACTCAACGAGGGCCAGTTTAAAATTACTGTCTGCACATGAGATATAGTTTCAACAAGAGCAGTAGAAGTAGTTTACTTTTATTTCAGTAGTGGTAGACATTTAATTCTTAGAGATTGTTATTATGTCATGCGAATGAAGCGTAATTTGATTTTTGTTTCTCGTTTAATAGGACAATGTTATTTTGTAAATTCTACGATAATGAGCTTTATATTTTAAAGAATAAAGCTCCTATTTGTGCTGGATATTTGAATAATGGTCTTTACATTTTAAAGTTTGCCACAAATGAAATAAATGTTACTTCTACAAAGCATAAACAAATGTCTTAACATACTAGTGATACGTATCTATGGCATCTTAGACTTGGACATATTAACCTTAATAGGATACAAAGATTGGTTAGAGATGGTCCACTTAACATACTTAAGATCGAACCATTGTCAGTTTGTAATTCTTGTTTGGAAGGTAAAATGACCAAGAGATCCTTTCTAGCAAAATGACATAGAGCCAAATAAATATTCATTATGATGTGTATGGACCCATGAATACACCTACGAGATGGGGCTATGAGTATTTTATCACTTTTACAGATGATTACTCTAGATTCGGATACATCTACCAAATGGCTCTAAAATTAGATGTTTTTGAAAAATTCAAAAAGTATCGAATTGAGCTCGAGAAATATTTGGGTAAGAGTATTATGACACTTCGATCAGATTGAGGTGACGAATATCTATCGGGAGAATCCATGGACTACTGACAGAAAATGGTTTTGTTTTTCAACTGAGTGCGCCAGGTACTCCCCAACAAAATGGCGTTTCAGAAAGAAGAAATATGACATTGTTAGGCATGGTTAGGTTAATGGTGAATTTCGCAACTCTACCTATCTCATTTAGGGGATATGCATTGGAAACATCATCACATGTTCTTAACTTAGTTCCTTCTAAGTCTATTCCCAAGGCTTTCCTTGAATTGTGGAATGGGTGCAAGTCCAGCTTACGTCATATTCAAATTTCGGGATGTCCAGCTCATGTATTGAAACAAAAGGTAAAAAAATTTGGAGTCTAGATCAGAGATATGCATGTTTGTGGGATACCCTAAAGGCGCCAGATGATATTATTTTTATAGTCCTCTAGATAGGAAGGTCTTTGTTAGCACAAATGCAACCTTCTTAAAGTATAAGTATATTAATGAAAGTTAGTCCAAGAGTAAGGTCATGTTGGAAGAGATGAGTGGGAACAATTCCATCTCATCGATTCCTGAAATGCAACCTCGTGACAAACAAACTTTGGTGTTAGAAATACCTAAACAATGTGATTTGAGTGGGAGATGTGAGTCATAATCTAATCTTATAGATCAAATAAACGTTGAAGGTATTGAGGAGGTAATGGCCTCACTTAATGGTGGTACCAACATTGATACAAACGTTACGATTCCAAATGGTGCCACAATTCGGGATCCATCACCCCTTAGAAAAGTTAGGGGGTTATCAAACCACCTTCTTGTTACTTGTTAGTTGGAGAGTCAAACTAGACGATCTCCATGAAATAAGTTGATGATCCAACTACATATAAGGAGACTATGAATGATGTGGATGTAGATTTATGGCAACAAGCTATGCATACTGAAATGGAATCTATGTATTCCAATCAAGTTTGGGAACTTGTAGATACACTAAAAGGGATAAAACCTATCAGGTGCGAGTGGATCTATAAAAGAAAGATAAGAGTAGATGGGAAAGTGGAAACTTTCAAAGCAAGGCTAGTGGCTAAGAGTTTTACCCAACGAGAAGACATCGATTACGAAGAGACCTTCTCGCCTATGGCTATGCTTAAGTATATCTAGATTCTTTTATCCATTGCCACTCATTTTGATTATGAGGTATGGCAAATGGATGTCAAGATGGTATTTTTGAATGGCAATCTTTAGGAATGTATCTATATGATACAACCAAATGGATTCATAGATCGTGGTCATAAAAGCAAAGTTTGTAAGCTTCAACAGTTCATTTATGGGTTGAAGTAGACATCAAGATCTTGGAACAAAAGATTCGACGAATTGATTAAAACATATTGTTTTGATCAGAACTTTGACGAACCCTGTGTCTATAAGAAGATATATGATACAATTGTAATTTTTCTTGTATTTTATGTAGACGATATTCTACTCATTGAATATGATGTGGGATCGTTATCATCTACGAAAGTGTGATTGGTCCAACAGTTTCATATGAAGAACTTAGGTGAAGCTAGCTATGTTCTAGGCATTTAGATCTTAAGAGATCGAAAGAACATGCATATAGCTTTATCTCAAGCTTCATATATTGACAAAATACTTGTCAATTTACCATGCAAGATTCCAAGAAGGGTAACCTGCCTTTTAGACATAGAATCCAACTCTCTAAGGATTAGTCCCCTAAGACTCCTGAAGAGATGGAACGCGTGAGTAGGATACCTTATGCATCTGCAGTTGGCAGTCTCATGTATGCTATGCCGTGTGATGAAAATGTAAAATGCATATTTTTCCCTCCTTATTTTATGTACTTGTATGACTAATTAGAGCAAAAAATGTACTAATTACGTTCATATTTTGATTTAGGTGACAATTATATGGATATGGCATAATTTAGAAAAAAATAAGCGAATAAGGGCCGAAATGAAAGAAAATGAAGTTTGAGAGACTGAAATGCAAATATTCAAAAGTTATGTGGAACCTCACAATGAATATTTGAGAGTATTAGAGGTCATTTGGATGAAAGAATACATCAAAGGGATGAAATACAATCAAAGTATGATCACACATCAATTTCCAATCGAAAAAGTTATGCACCGATTTTCAGCCTCATATGGAGACCCATTTTTGACATGGAAAACCATCGAATTGAAAGATGATATCTAAAGAAGAGTTGTATTTCTTTGAGTTAGCTTTCAAACATAACTTAAATTGCCTCAATCTAACATCAGTAGTGGAAGATATGACCAAAATGCTAAAGGTTGTCTAGTTGTATTGGTCGGACAGCCGTCCAACCTTAGAATTCAACAATAGGATACAATTTTTATGCCTGGGCGGCCACCTCATTTTCTACTGGACCTCCGCCCAGGGTAGTTAGGGAAAAAATTTCTAGTTTCCTAATTTAAGTCAACCACATATAAAAACAACTATAAATACATATTTTAAAACCCTAAAACATACAGAATGCCTCCCATCTTCCTTCTTCTTTATTTTGCTCTAAGATTCATAAACTGTAACTAAAATTTTACACTTGGTCGAAGGAAATTGAAGTCTCGGAACCACATATTGTGAGATCTAAATAGCTTTTCTTAATTTAATTCATGTTTTTTTAGTATTGAATATTTTTCTGTACTTATTTACATAATTGTTATGTTTAATTGCTAGGAGGCCTACTAGTTTGTTATTCGTTGCAATCTATAGCTAAGTTAAATTTCAAATTCGTAATTGTTTGATTTCTTTAACTTGTGAAGAACTAGAATTTGATGATTTTCTGCTATAGATGTTATTGAATCTTAAAAAGAATGTTTAAATAAATTAAATACAACCGTGGGTGTTTGTGTTATCTAGTTCATCGATTTCTCTATTATGTAAAACTGTTATTTAATTGAATCTTAAGCGCTGGTCTGGGGTTATTTAATAATCAGGGTTAATTAGAACGCTGGTTCCTAACTAAGTAAAATTAAGGAGAGATAGAAAAATAATTTCAAGGTTAATATTCAAAATATGAATTGAATTATCCTTACAGATATGATCAATTGTAGCTTTTCGACGATGGATGTGGACTTAGACCAAATTGAGTCTTTTAATTATTTTCATTAATTTAATTTTTATTATTATTAATTGTGTTACTTACAATTGTTTGCATACAACCATATCATTGTATGAGCATAAAATATTAAATTACATATACTTTGTGGGATTAATCCTTACTTTCACTACTACATTAGTTTTAGAGGTTAAGTTATTACTTTTGGGTGTCTGCGACAGCACACACCACTGTGCAATAGACTTGACATTTGTTATGCTTTTGGTATGGTGAGTCGATATCAATCTAATCCTAGACTGGAACATTAGGTGGCTGTAAAGCATATCCTTAAGTACTTTTAGAGGACAAGGAATTATATGCTAGTTTACTCATCGCGAGATCTTGTTCCAATGGGTTATACAGATTTGGACTTCCAGGCTGATAAAGACTCTCACAAGTCTACATCAAGATCATTGTTTACACTTGGTGGTGGGGCCATTATTTGGAAAAGTATCAAACAATCATGTATTGTTGATTCCACCATGGAGTCTGAATATGGGCAGCTTGTGAAGCTACTAAAGAAGCGGTGTAGCTCAAAAAATTCCTAATGGACATCGAAGTGGTGTTTACATCTGCACAGCCCTTAACACTGTAGTATAGTTGGGGCAATGGCAAATGCTAAAGAACCAAGGAATCATCAGAGAGGTAAACATATCGAACAAAAGTATCATCTCTTGAGAGAAATAGTTAGTAGAGGAGATGTGATTGTCAGTAAAATTGTCACTGTGGATAATCTCGCGGATCCATTAACCAAAAGCCTATCAGCTAAAGTTTTCGATGGATCTGTAAAGTATGGGGTTAAAAAACATGACACATATACTCTATGGTAATTGGGAGATTTGTTAGGTTGTGTGCCCATATAGTATAATTTTACTGATGTAAAAATAACAATATTCTTATATTAAATAAAATTGTTTTTATTTCATTTATTGTGTTTATTTAATTTTTTAGCATGCGAATTAAAGTGCCCATTATCATTTGTGATAATATAAATTGGGTACTTGTGATGAGAAGTACAGTGTGACACAACTTATATTTTAATCATAAATAATGTGTTCACTACCTATGTATAAGGGTTGACACCATGTACGGGAAGGTTGTAGCGTTGTCCGATTCACTATTCAGGTTTGTGATTTGTCCTTATCACAAAAATAGTTAAAGGTGACACTAGTGCACTTGGAGTGTATTTAATGGACCACGTGTTGAGTTTAATTTTATAGCATGACCGTGTGAAGAATTAAATCAACTTGATCGCTATGTATTTCATCTAAATCCCTTGACAAAATTATGTATATATTTTCGTGATTCTAATGGTTATTTTTTCTATCAATGGGTGAATTCAATCTAATTGGTCAACTATCTTGATAAGTTGGGAACTTGAAAATGAGCGAAGTGGAGAACATGAAATCGTGTCGGGAACCGTCGCCCTAAAAATGGGTAGAGTGACCACTTAAGTATTTTCCATTGAAGGGTTAAAATCTGAGCCCAATCTTTAGCGACGGCTAAATTTTGACATTGTGATTTGTTCATCGGACCATTGAAGAAAATGGTACTTAAGTTAGTGAGAATAATTAGAGGGGCAAATGGTCATTTATGCTCGTGCATAATTATCGAATCTCGAACGGGGATAAATACTTATACGGCATGTCAGAGGAAAGTATTACAAATTTATTGGCTTCTATGATCCTATATACAAAGACTAATAATTAGATTGGATGGTCTAGGGTCGACTAGACAAGATCTAATTATTGGAGCGTGAAAAATATATGTCGGATTAGGTCTCCATGGTAGCTCTATATAGTAATTGAATTTAATTACAATAATTATAATAGTTTTGGACTTATTATTCTACAAGGATTGGGCATTTTTATCTCTATAAATAGAGATTGGATGGACATAAAAAATCCTACAATAATTATAATACATAATTCCATTGTGTTCAAATTTGGAGAGACAAGAAAGTGAGAAAAATAATATTTTCGTATTGTCCAATCCAAAAATTAGTTTCTTGATTTAATTAAAGGAATGTACCCTCCCCCCACCGATGTAGTCTTGACTTTGGAGAATACCATGGAAGACTTGGAGGTTTGAAGCATCAATTTTTTGCAATTAAAAGATTGGAAGCTCATGATCCAAAGGGCTTAAAGTTTGTGATTCAGATCGAGTTCTAGAATTGATCATCGAATTTAGGTAAATATTCGAATCCCTAATTCTTGTTATAACATACACGTGAACATCTAGACAATTTTGTTTAATGAATTAAAGAATTTTTTTAAAGTTTTGGATAATTCCGGTTCCGCATTCCTTCAATTACATGAGCTAGCTTCTTGAATTATGGAGAAACTTCCTCTTAATGAATTGATATGAAAGGTATTGGAATAGTTGGAATTTGGTAAGGAAGAAGTAGAACTGAAGCATGTTTCTATATAAACTTTTGGTTTTTCACTTTGTTTCTTTAAGTTGTTGAGGGGGAGGAAGGTGACCCAAACGTGCTATTAAATATGCCCCTTTATCTTTCTTGAAATTATTTTAGCATTTTTATTTATTTTTTTGCTCGCTTTAAAGCATCACCAGACATCTCCGATTGGCATTTTTTCTTGTTCCCATCCATGCATATTCTGTACTTGTCTAGCTTATATGCCCCTTCTTTCTTGATTGTTTATCTAAATTTAGTTAATTCGTCTTGAAAACTTAATAATGGATGCAGCGATTGATCAATTTAAGTTTCAAATATTTGAATATACTCAAGCTTTCGTTTTCATTCCCAAATGCAGAATATGTCAAAAAAGATGGAGTTCGCAGATTAATATTCAGGACATTCAGGGCTAACTTATTCATTTTTGCCTTCATTAAACTGGCATAAATGAAGTCATGAAGAGGAAACTCCTCTTTATTTTGTTTATGTTTGACGACAATTGATGACCTTTTGTGCTCATCTGTTAAAAGGATATTCTTTGAATAGTTCTGATACTTGCAAACCCAAAAAAATTAACACAGCAGATGGAGACGATGCACCAGCTCCTGCAGCAGTGGACAAACTATCAACCCTGCAAATACACAATCAAGCTGACCAACAAAAACAATCACAAGCAGCATTAGAGAAGACTCAAGAACAAGAGGATGATTCTACTTGTGTTCCCAATTCTGAAATTCAAGAAGCCCTATTGGATGAGGATCATACCACAGAAGCTGGAGAAAAAGAGGGCAATGAACCAGCATTGAAGAAAATTGGAGAACAGGAGGACTCCAATTCCAACTATGTGGGCTGTAAGTATCATCTTTAGATATTATTTGTGAAGGCCCTTTGAATATAGAATTTCTAGATGAGGCCATGTTAATTTTATTATTATGAGTATATATCTGTAAGTCTCAACTAGGACTTTAACTTTATGTGTCCCTTATGAGTGTGTATATATATTTTTAAGTGTGTAAATCATAGAACATTCAAGTTTAAAATTTTTTCATATTCTTAAGCTAGCTTTCAAGCTTTTATCTTTATTCCCGACTGAAGAATATGTCTAAACATGATTTCTTCCCAGTTTTTAGAGTTTAATCTTCCTTTTTGAATGTCAAATGTATTGGATTTTATCATAATTAGAGTGGCTTAAATTAAGAAAGTTCACTTTATTTTATTTCTTTCTTCCTCTTGAAAATTTGGGAGAAACTTCTCTCTCCCTTTCAAGTTTGACACCAATTGATGGCCTTTTCTGCTTAATTATCTGCTGAAAGGATAATCTTTAAATAATTCTGATATTTGCAGCCCAAAAAATTAATACAACGGATGAAAATGATGCAATTTCTGAAGCAACAGCTTCTACGGCATTGGACAAAATATCTACACAGCAAGTGCACAATTAGGCTGACCCAAAAAAACACTCAGAAGGAGCATTGGAGAAGACACGAACAGGAAGATGAACCTATCTCGGATTCCAATTCTTACGCTCAAGAAATAGAAATCAGACCACAGAAGCTGGACAAAAAGAGGTTGAAAAAGCAGCATTGGTGAAAACTAGAGAACAAGCTCTCAGCTATGGTTTCGATTTTCAAAACAAAGCCATCGTGGTTGTTGAATCCTCGAACCCCGAACCCCATAGAAATTCCTCTTCAACCCAACAAATTGACCGATATTCAAGAAACTAATAGGAAGAAACCCGTAGCTTTATATGGTCAAATCTTCACGGATGACGATGTCATTGTTTTGCTTCAAGGTATGATCGACTTCAAGTCTATACACGGGGACAAAAACATGACTGATTTTTACTTTTTAATCAAGGACAAGCTTTACACTCAGTTTACGATTCAGATCAAAATATAGGATTCATTATGCTGAAGAAGAACTGGAGTACCAATTCAAGGTATAGTGAGGCAGAATGGAAAAAACTTTTGATAAAGGAGGTCGAGCTCTACTGTAAGAAGTTAGATTTGAAGAAGGAGATGATGTTGTGCAATCTCTTAAAGTTAGGTAGGTAATCATTTATGGGTTTCTATTGGGTTTGAGTTTTTATTGATTGCTCTATTTTTCTTGAATTTATTAAGAGAAAAAAAAAATGAAAGACGAGCTCACATTTCTTGTTTAACAGTAAATTATTATAGAATGTAAGAACGATGCACGAGAATTTGGTTTCATGGATTAGAGTTTCGTTTCACTTGTTACTTTTAACACTAGAGTAATTATTTAGTTCACGATTTCCATTATTTATTCCATTGCTTGTGTTAGAGTTACTTCACTAACTATGTTGGTGTTGCCCTTTTCAAGCATGGTGACTATTTCTGCATTTTATATTATATGGTTAAAAGCTTCATGAGCTTATTATATAAATTTCAGTATGAATGTCGTAAATGTTAACTTTGGAGTGTGACTTTGTTGCTTGTCAAAGCCTAGGCATGACCAGTCCATCGATGTGATTCTATTTTCTACTCCCTTGTCCATGTTGTGAAAAGTTTTTTCAATCAATATCGATTAAAGACCCCTCCATCTATTTTCTTTAACTATCATCTCACTTTAGCCAGTTATATTGTAATTAACAAATCGATCATCTCTCTTTATAATATTTTCAGAAAGCCAGTATGAAAAGCATTTTGTTATTCTCACCTCGTGTTGTCCTAATCGTTCGAGGTTTTGGTTCATTTCTCATTGACAACTCTTTGTTTCTGAATTTGAGTTTATGATGATTATAATATTAAGTAGTTTAAATAATCAGTCAATGTTTAAATTTGAATAATAGAGTTAAAGCGAAATTTTCCAGGACTACTGCCTAACTATGTCTTCGAGTAACAAAGTGTTGGCTAGTCAAGAATGGCCTCCATAGGCATGAACACAGATATTTACATAGAAACTGGAGTCCCGAGTATAAAATTTCAACTGCCGATTTCAGCATTTATAATTCAAAAACTAAATCTTGTCAGAATATAAAGCAAAAAACAAAGTCTTATTCTCAATTATGGTGAGATATGATTGGGTTAGAATTCTTCTACAAAAAAAAAAAACCTCCCCCACTCTCTTTCTAATACCACATCTATATGTAAACTATGTAACTGTTTATATATAAGTAGCATTATTCTCTAAATAAAGTAGGGATCAACTACACACATATATATAAAAAAAACATACACGCGTGGCGCGCGCGCGCACACATATATATAACGCTTCGTTTCTAATGGACTCATCAATCCAGTGTATGGGCAGATGATCTGGAAAACAAGGGAATTTATGGAAAGGCTTTGGTTATGTCATAAATGAATAAATAAATTGGAGCCTAGAGATTTGAATTTGGAAAATTCAACAAAATTTGAAGCAGATTGAAACATATTGTTTGAAACTCTTTCTTGATTTGTACAATCATTTAGAAAATAGTATATTTTCTATCGAGTATTTAGAAAATATAAAGAGATATCTGAGCAAATTATACGATAGCAAAAATGAAAAGTAGTAGATAAGTGCGTTTTACACACTTATTTTGGTTCACAAACATGAATTATTGTAGAAAGTAAATGTGAAAATGGCTTAATTCTATGTAATTTGTGTTTAGACTAAAACGATGAACATTGTGAAAATTCAGAAAAACAAGCGAAAAGGACTAAAATAAAACAAAATCAAAGTTTGAGGACTCAAGTGCAAAACTAAAAAGTTGTGTCGATCTCATGGTAAAGATTTGAGAGTGTTGGGCATCAATTGGATGAGGACAGAAGCCAAAGAGATAAAATATAGTCGAAGTACGATCACATATCAACTTCCTATCGAAAAAGTTATGCTTCTAATTTTTAGCTCAGTTTGAGACCCATTTTTGGCATAGAGGAAATTTGAATCTGAAGATTTATACCTCTGGATGATTTGTAGTTATTTGAGTTAGCTTTCCAACTCATTTTGAATCAATTCAATCGGATATTTAGAAACAAATATATGATAAAAATACTGAAAGTTGTCCGGTGGGAAAAAAGTCTAACTATTGGCCGCATAGTGCATTTCAGGGCCAAAATTGATGGTTGGACATCCTTCTATGCAACCGCTTATAAATGTATTATGCGACCACATAGTAAAAACTTTTGGCGAGATTTCCTTTTCTAACTGAAACTCTACTTTGATAACACGATTTTTGAGATCCTATATATACCAAAACAGGACCAGAACGTGAGGGGAGACTTTTCTTCAAGGTTTTGAGAGAGGAAAAGAGGCAAGAACATGAAGAACAATACCACGAAGCAAAGATTAAAGTCAAGAATTAAATTGGTGATGTCGTTCCTTCAATGTTTTTCTAATTTACTCATTTCCATCATGTTAGCCTAAACTCTTTTGTGCTAGGATTTATGATGAACCTTGTATTATGAATCTTTGACTCGAGATTTTATTTTTGACACTCAAAGCACATTTTTAATTATAAAATGATTGACATGTATTTAATTTTTCCTAAAATTACTCGATCAATAATAGTATGAAGATTGTGGCTTGTTTTACCCTCGAGAGATGCAAAATAAGTTAAACATTGTGTCAATTGTCGTAGAGTCTGATGGAGGATAGAAATATACCGCTATGCTTTATGCGATCTTTAAGTAGTCAAAATTCATTAATGCATTTTTATATATTTGCATCCATCACAAAAATATAGTTGGGTCACATGTAAAAATAGGTTTAATTTTGCTAGAGAGAGATTGTTAAAAAAATTAGGAATATTGATCTTCATAATTAAAATGTGTCATCAAATTAAAAGGTCGAGTTAAAGAGGATTAATATAAGGAAATTCGAAATCCTAGTACGTTTTTTGTCATCATATTTTTACAATACTTGCATTTAATTTTAATTAATTTAGGTCTTATTTTTACACGTAGATTATTTAATTTATAGAAAAAATCATAAATTTCAATTGTTTCGGTTAAGGCTAGGTTAACTCGAATTAAACTAAATCAATCTCTGTGGAAACAATACTTGGACTGAAAATCCATTTCATTACATTTTAACAAATCGTACACTTGCGATGATTTTAAAACAAACAAATATTTTTGTTAACAAGTTTTTGGCGCCACTGTTAGGGATTTAATTTAGTTTAATTATATTTATCTAGATACTAATTCGAAGATTAGTTTTATCTTTACTTATTTTCGTTTTAGTTAGTAATTTTTATTTTTAGTAATTTACATATGTGCTACTTTTGATTCTTCTTAACGGTCGCTTAACAATGACTTGATTCCATCATATCCAGAAATCGAACGCACCTTCCATCGTAGGTAAATAGAAGCAAAAGCAGTACAACATGGCTAATGTACAAAATGAACAAGTAGTGCAAGTCAATGAAGAGGAAAGTGCTGATTAAGGAAACATGCTGGTTGGGGACTTCATGACACCGTTGTTCACGAAAATATTAGTTCGTTTTAAATCACAGTAAGTGTACGGTTCGTAACAAGTAATAAAGTGGAATTGAGAGTTCCGGATATCGTTCCCACATAAATTGAATTAATTTGATTCTAACTACCTAAACCTTAACCAAATCTATAGAGTTTGAGATAATTGTAAAGATTTGTAACTAAATCAAAGTAGATATGCAACTTAACAAAATTTTACCAACTAAATGCAATTTGACTGTTTCTTATAAACAATAAATGAGTACTAGGATCATGAATCCCCGTGCAATATTTACTTTTAAATCTAGTTCTACAATATCGACACACATGTTTGTACAATTTGAAGAATTAATGATCCTTACCTATCCAATAATCTCTCTCGAGAATTATCATACCTATCATGTAAATCACCCGACTATAACTCTATGACGAATGTAAATTCACAAGAATGCATGTAGTTTTATGATCACTTAGAGATTCACGCAAAGCAAATAGGTATATCTTTATCCCATATCGGACTCTACGATGACTAATACATTGTCAAATCTATTTTCCTTCTCTCGAATGTATGAAATAGATCACTACACTCACACAATCACATGCATAATAATTGTGGAAACAATAAATGAGTAAAAATCATTCAAATCATAAAAACATGTTTTAATTGTCAAATATTGCAAAACTAGAATTTAAAATTTACATAGCAAGATTCATCGACCTCCTAGCACGAATAGATCTAACCAAACATGGAAAAGAAAAGAAAATATAAAATAGATGTAAGAGAAGACATCACAAAAAATCACACTTTAGCTTGAAGTCCAAGAATTCTTGTAGTTTTCCTTGAAACCCTTGCCCCATAATCTTTTTTTTTTTTTTTTTATGTATTCTAGGGTTCTTCTATCTCATATGGTGTCTCTCCTTTCATTCTGGATGTTTTTTTGGCTTTTATACGTGACCTAGGTTCTTTTCCATAAAAGGTTGAACGAGAAAAGAAAATCAGAAAATTCACACTGAAAATTAACCATGCGGCCGTATGATAGTATTCCATGCAGCCACACAGAACAAAAATTTCCCTCTTTTGAAGCCCTAGAATGGTGTATGTGGCCACATGGTTATACTTTTTTTTCATCGGACAACTTTTAGTATTTTGATCATATCATTCTATCTCAATATCCGATTAAGGTGATTCAATATGCGTTGAAAAGTTTACTTAAAGGGCTACAAATCGTCAAAATATAAATCTTCAAATTCGAACATCTCCTATGCCAAAAACGGGTCTCAAACTAAAACTGAAAATTCGAAGCATAACTTTTTCGGGAGGAAGTTGATATGTGATAGTATTTCGACTATATTTCATCCATTTGGCTTCTTTCTTCATCCAATTGATGCCTAACACTCTCAAATCATCATCGTGAGATCGACACAACTTTTAATATTTGCATTTGAGTCCTCAAACTTTGATCTTGCTTCATTTTAGTCCTTTTTCGCTTGTTTTTCCGAATTTTCACCACGTTACAAAACACAAATTAAACAGAATTAAGCCATATTCACGTATTTATTGACAATTATCCATGTTTGTGAACCGAAATGTACGTGTAAGAATGCCCTTATCAACTCCCCCAAGCTTAAATCATTGTTTGTCTTCAAACAAAGTCATAACTTAATTCTAAATAACACACGGTTTGACAATTTGCCGTATCTCAGGTTGGAACTTAGTAAGAAACACATAAATGACTACAACCGTGCATAATCAAATCAATCTCCACATATTATATGCAAAACTCAACGTGTGTGTATGTGTGTAGACTCATACCAACATAGGATCATGATTGACTTTGTGTGTAGACTCATACCAACATAGGATCATGATTGACTCATACTCGACCCAGTGTAGTCAGATTTTCACTTTCATCGCTCAAAAGATACACACCTCCCAAATTTATTATTTTCACTCAATTATCCCTGGGTGTGTTCTAAGGTTGAACTTATTTATATTTATTCTTTCCTCTCTCTTAGTTTTGATGAATCATATAATCACAAGTTCACACTTCAACAAATAGAGACTCTCCTATTTTTTTATTTTTTCAACCTTTGAGACTATTCTAAATAATTGTCTCACATTAGAGATATAGTCTTATCGACCGGATGTCTGGGGCTAATCAATGCATTTCATACATAAGAGTATGTATGTTATTCATCGGTAGATAATTTTTTTTGTGGTATCTTTCATTTACTTTTTCTATAACCCATGTAGTGAACTTTAGGCCAATGACTCCCAAGTCAGATGATTGTAGGGCACCAGGTTTTAAACCTTTGTAGGCTTAATCACTCTAGTTATATAGGCTCGAATAGATGTTTTTATTTATTCATTGATTATTACAATGCTCCTTCTCTTTTAGACACCCAGTTTCTAAAACTAAACTCTAACTTGGAGCTTTCACCTCATTTTCATCTCATTGATTTTAGATAATCCACACATAATATCATGTACGAAATCCCTATTCATTTCAGCGCTTTCTTACAATAGTGCAATTACATCTAAACTATTCTAAAAATTGGTTATGATTTAGCACAAAAGAGATTTTTCGGGTATATTCTCTATGTTCAACTATTTGTAAGCAATGAGTCAAATCATTAGCACAATATGCACACATAAGTGTCGTGTGCAAAATAAATCAAGTCTCACATAAACATGTATTGATCAATCTAATAGTGCACAATTTTCATCATTAACAGTCCATACATAGTCCAATATTAAGCATCATGGACAGCAGAATTTTCAAATCCACACAAGCACACAAAATTTTAAACTACTACTAGAAATGCAACAGTAAAACTAATGATAACTTAGCTAACAAATGGAAAACTGAATTTTTCTTTCACACAAAAACTACAGTAACATGATGAATGAAATATTCTCACCTCCAAACTTATATAGAACATTGTCCTCAATGTTTAAGGAATGACAAAATGCAACTTAACAACACATAACGCTAAGGACAATTTCACAAAAAATACAGAACAAGGAGCTAGGGGTACTTCCCTGACCAATGTAGATGTGAATTTGAAAATGATGGAGTAAAATAGGTATGGACCATGCATAGACTCCTTGTATCCTATAAAGACGATGAATGACTCAGAATTATTGAAAATTATAAAAACTTGAAAAAAAAATTTCTAATCTAATGCATAAAGCGAAATAAATAAAAGAGAAGAATTGTTGGATTGCCTCCCAACAATTGCTAGTTTATAGTCTATAGCTTGACTATATGGCGGTTGATTACGGGCACCTAAAGAAGGCTTTTGATGCCTTGTCCATTTTTCTTCTTTTGACTTTGATCCACTTTTCATTTGATATCCTCACATATTCCTTGCCATTTTCAACATAATAGGACTTGTCTATTCCATCCGACTCAACTTCAAGTATGTAGATTTGTATCTCCTTGCCAGGCTTAATCACAAACTCAATTTTCGGACAATTAGTAAAGTCAGAAAAATGTGAGTTGATTTCCTCCTTATTGATAGCCTCATCCTTGTTTAGCTCCATTGTGATTAAATTCTCACTCGTCTTTGGCTCTTCTTCAATTGTTGAACTTTCACCATGTGGAATGATTAGTCTATAATCTAAATCCAGGGTCAATAAGAAGTTGGTCCTGACGACCCCTTCAAGTGGATTGTACCTCCAATGTTGAAATTCTTCCCAGTACATGTAATCTCCCAAAACCATCTCTCTTTCATTCAACTTGACCAATTTTTTGAAATATTTTGCAATTACCTTTTCTTCTAATAGAGGAGGACCGTCTCCTACAAATTTGATGTCTTCGTCCCAATTGTAAGGTATTAAATCTCCAACAAGCGTGTACCCTTCATCATTTTTGTCAATTGCTTGCTTATGACACCTTAAATATTCTCTAAACCTCAAAAGTTTTGGAGTGCGTAAACCAGAGTACGAGAACAAACATTGTCCAGTAGAATGCATCGTTTAGCAATTATCACAACTCGAGTATCCTCCAAGCATATCTTCATAATTTATGTAGAAATTATCCATTACAAAAGTTTCATTACCTTACCAAGTTAGAATCATGCAAATATTTGAAAAAGTATAGGGAGAGATTGCAAACACAAGATAGATTAATAGTACGGGGTTAGCCAAAAATAAAAGCACTAAATAAAATAAAAGTTTGAATTAGTGTCAAAGTAAATAAAATCAAACTAAAGTTAAATCCCCGACAACGACGTCAAAAAACTTGTTCACGAAAATATTTGTTCGTTTTAAATCATCGCAAGTGTACGGTTTGTAACAAGTAATAAAATGAAATTGAGAATTTCGGATATCGTTCCCACAGGGATTGAGTTAATTTGATTCTAACTACCGAAACATTAACCAAATATATAGAGTTTGAGATGATTGTAAAGATTTATAACTAAACCAAAGTAACTTAATTAAATTTTACCAACTAAATGCAATTAAATGATCGAATGCAATTTGACTGTTTCTTATGAACAATAAATGAGTACTAGGATCATGAATCCACATGCAATGTTGACTTTTAAATCTAGTTCTACAATATCGACACACATGTTTGTATAGTTTGAAGAATCAATTATCCTAACCTATCCAATAATCTCTCTCGAGAATTATCAGACATATTCATGTAAATCACCCGACTATATTTCTATGACGAATGTAAATTTACAAGAATGCATGTAGCTTTATAATCACTTAGAGATTCACGCAAAGTATAGGGGTATATCTCTATCCCCTATCGGACTCTACGATGATTAATACCTTATCAAATATAATCCACTTCTCTCGAATGCATGAAATAGATCATTACACTCACACAATCACATGCATAATAATTGTGGAAACAATAAATGAATAAAAATCATTCAAAATGTAAAAACATGTTTTAATTGTCAAATATTGCAAAACTAGAATTTAAAGTTTACATAGCAAGGTTCGCCGATCTCCTAGCACGAATAGATCTAGCCTAACATGGAAAAGAAAAGAAAATACAAAATAGTTGTAAGAGAAGACATCACCAAAAATCACACTTTAGCTTGAAGTCCAAGATTTCTTGTAGTTTTCCTTGAAACCCTTACCCCAGAATCTTCTTCTTGATGTTTTATAGGGTTCTTCTATCTCATATGATTTATCTCTCCGTATTTTGGACGTTTTTGGCTTTTATACGTGACCTAGATTCTTTTCCATAAGAGGTTGAATGAGAAAAGGAAACCATAAAATCCGCGCCAAAAATTAATCATGTGGCCGCATGGTAGTATTCCATGCAGCCGCATGAAACAAAAAATTTCCTCTTCTAAAACTCTATAATGGTGTATGCAGCCGCATGGAAGTTCTACCATGCGGCTGCACGGTTATACTTTTTTTTTTTCCATCATACAACCTTTAGTATATTGGTCATATCTTTCTTTCTCGATATGAGATTGAGGTGATTCAAGATGTGTTGGTAAGTTTACTTAAAGGGATACAAATCGTCAAGTAATATAAATCTTCAAATTCGAATGTCTCCTATGCCAAAAATGGATTTCAAACTAAGACTGAAAATTCGAAGCACAACGTTTTCGACTAGAAATTGATATGTTATAGTATTCCGACTATATTTCATCAATTTGGCTTCTTTTCTCATCCAATTGATGTCTAACACTTTCAAATATTCATCCTGAGATTGACATAACTTTTCAGAATTTGCATTTGAGTCTTCAAACTTTGATCTTGTTTCATTTTAGTCCTTTTTCGCTTGTTTTTCCGAATTTTCATCACATTCATCGTTTTTAGCCTACAAAACACAAATTACACAGAATTAAGTCATATTCAGATATTTATCGACAATTATTCATGTTTGTGAACCAAAATGAACGCGTAAAAATGCCCTTATCAACCGCAAATCATTCAGAGTCAATTTAGCATCGTCTACCCTTCGTTTGGGCAACCTAACTTCTAGTTGAAGACCAATGTCGTACATCTATTCCAAAATGAACATCAGTTTTATGGCAGAGCTGAAGAAAACTCACATACACACGTCTCTCGATTCTTGGAGATGTGTTAACACTTCCGATATCAGGGTATCTCAGATGATGTTATCAGATTGCGACTGTTCCACACACACTACGTGATAAAGCACTGGAGTGGTTGGACTCTCAACATATTGCCAGCATCAGCACATGGAAAATTCAACAAAATTTGAAGCAGATTGAAACATATTGTTTGAAACTCTTTCTTGAATTGTACAATCATTTAGAAAATAGTAGATATTCTATCGAGTATTTAGAAAATATCAAGAGATATCTGAGCAGATTATACAATAGCAAAAATTAAAAGTAATCCTTCCAAATATTATAATTGACTTATGAGAATGGAGACTATCATATTTTATTTTTTATTCTTTTAACAAATATAAATATAAAGGATCTTTATTGAGATGTTTTTGTGGTGTTACTTGATAAGATCCGAAGAGCAACACGCAATTGTTTCTTGGGCATTGGAGTAGCCATATTCCAAGCACACAAACATCAAGTTTTGAAAGCAAAACCCTTCTTTTACTACAACTTCATTACTTGTTGATACTGATTCTTGGAACTTAGCATGCCAAGTATTATCTTTGTTGATCCACTCTATTTTTGTACAATAAATGCCAAATTAATACTCCCTCTATATCATTTACATAGACTGACTTTCTTTATTTTCTTGTTCCAAATTATACTCCTATTTCTTTATTGTGAGTATATTTGTTTTGTTTGTTTACTAATATACCCTTATTTCATTTGCCTAGTTACAACCAATTTTCCTCACTTAATCTTGAAATTATACAGATTTTAATTTACCTACTTCTTAGAATCAACAAATTACAAACACACAATTCATGGAGGGAGTAGAGCTTAAATGGTTCATAGTATTTCCCGCAGTTATTTTTAAATACTACTACTAGTTGTTGATAATTAAATAAGGGTGAACTAAGAAAATTCTTTGCGAAAATTACTTTTGCAATAACATTAAATAAAAATTCTTAATCCGTGTAAGAAACAAAATCAGCCTATATAAATAGGATGGAGAAAGCAATTGTCATATAACACTTTATGTGAAAGTATAATTACATGAGACCCATAGATGAATATGAAAAAAAAAAAAAGATACATATTCAAACAGCAAAAATAGTCAAATAAATAAATAAAGCCTGCTTAACTGCAAGTATAAAATACACATTCAAACTCCTTTCACGCATGCTTTCAAGCTAACATTAATGATAAAAGTTGATAAAAATAACAAAAACTGAGGCTTCTACTCCTCTGATGTCCCAAAGAAACAACCAGTACAAAGATTCCACAGGAACTTGACCTCCACCAAATACGAGCTACAAATAATGGTCGATACAGAGAGCAACTTTCTTCCTAGGAATTATTTCTCTTCACATTGAAAAAAAAAACCAACAGAATTCAAAACGTGCATCTGTAGGTAAGAATACAATTCCATAGCGTTTTTCTTCTCCAGACTCAGTAGCCTTAACAACAAACTTAAACTCCCGTCCGTATAGGTGTGAAGCTGCTGCAGCTTTGTAAGTTAAAAGCTCCAAATCACCTGTTGCCATAAGAAAACAGAAAATTAGAAACAAATATAAAATCAGCAGATAAAATACTAATGCATCTACATCTATCTCCATATGATAAAAAAGTATGTTTTGACCATTCGACTATGTTAACAGCATGCCAAGTCAAGTGAAATACTAAATACTTATTGCATGAAGAAAAATGTCTCATTGCTAATTGGCTGATCTTCTTCCACCTAAAATTGACAAAAATTTAATGGTGTGCTAACAAGGCTCCCACAAATAGCAAAACTTAGCGATGGCCTTTACCGAGCAATAGAACATAAACTGCTAGAAGCAAACAATATAGGAAACATGGTTACCAGTTGAAATATCTGATAGGAGAATGCTGTGGCTGAAATGGCGATTAAGCCACCATCTGCAACGGAGCTTCCAATTTTTCCCTGATTCACTGCTAGTAAATATATTCGGAATCGTGTTAGAATGATAAGGATAAACTTGATTGTACCCATCTTTTCCATTAGAACATGCAGACATTCTATCATCTTCACTCAGACGAAGTCTCAAAAAGCAAGATGCCAACTCCTTCCACGTGTCAGATTTTGCATATGTAGCATCTAAGTGTAAGGCTATCATTTCCGCCAGTTTTTCAGTGGTGTAATCCCCTGTCATTGAGTATGCAAACATCATATGATACCTACGATTTAGTTTTGGAAATGTGGGCCACAATTATCTGGTAACACAACAATTTTATTAAAACTAAGGCAGAAGAGAATAATTCCATAGAAATGCAAATTCCTCTATTATTTCATTAACAGTAAAACTGAAACTAAACAATTCAACACAACGGCACCAATAGATAGAGAAAATGTTGGATGGCATTCGAAAGCTTATTTTATATTAGCAAGTGCATAATATGTTCTACAGGAAATATTATTTTATTGTCAGAAGACCAAAAGGTCCTTGTGAGTTCAGTTGCGAGGAATTGTTTTCGAACCCTCAACAAGTTACAAACTGACCAAAAAAGAAACGTCGCTTGGTCTTTGAAGAGGATTTCCATCCATTAATTTCCAATATATGGAAACAATTTCAGAATGGTGGGCGGGTTTGTCTGTGTGATTGTGGGAGGGGGGAGAGTGAACATTTGAAGTATAACAGCAAAAATGAGTAAAAGAATATAGAGAAATGACCAATTAATAGAATCTCATGGTTAAAAATAATGACATAACAAATAATGCCGGAACTATTCAAAATTGATCTTATTAAGAAGTGATTAGATAACGAAACAAACAGCTTGAAACCTTCTGAAAAGACACTAGTAACATACCTCGTTGATGCATGACAACAAGTCTAGCCAACGAGTTGCTGCACGTTGGATCCTTCTTTAAAATGTCTTCAAAGCATGTACAGAGTTTCACATTGTTTATGCCATTAAAATGCTCCAAGAGAGCAGCTTTCATTCTGCAAAAAATGAAACCAATAGGTTCAAATTACACTTGCATACACATACATATGCATTTTTCTTTCATATCATAAATGAAATGACTCAGAAAAACCAAATATAACTAGCTACCTAAAGCGTACACTAAAATCCATCTTGCAACATCACAATACATCCTAGGTTCTTTCAGCACATCACATGAATTCCAGGCGAGAAATAGAAACGATGTTGTTTCTTTTAAACTATCACAAGTACTATTTTTCTACGAAAGACTAGCCGTAGAAATGCCTTAATCATTATAGGACAAAAGATTTACAAGTGTAATTCAATGAGTTAAAAAAAGGTTAATTCGCAAAGCAACAAGAACTTGGAAGAATGACTTGCAAGATAAGAAACCTCATAAAAGAACCCTTTTGACTATTCAAAAAAGCTTGAAAGAAATAATTCAAGGATAGTCAACAAATAGGACGCATCTATAATCTCACTACGTCGAGTTGTTTTGTAACTGAAATTTCCAGTGTCTCATTTAATGAAATGATCCTACAGATATGAGAACATTTTAGAGAGAGAAAGATCACATTGTCAATGGGTTTAATTTTTGTTAGTTTAAAAAGAACTTGTCAGAAATTCATGCTATTTAAACAAAATGGTCCTCTACATACAAAAGAAACCCACGATAAGATAAGGATATTCACTTTGTTTAAAATAATATTGGAGGTTTACATGTCAAATCACGAATAATGACAGGCTTTCAGAGAACGCATCGAATCCTGCATATTTCTGATGCCTATGCCTCATGACAACTAAGGTATTCATTCATTCGTCTTGCGTCGTTTCATAAACATTTTACTAGCCTTGGATTTTTAGGTTGTTTCTTTACTACCTAGAATGTTTTAGGGGTGGGTTCTTTTATTTCACTCTTTTTCTATTTATACAGAAAGAGAAGAGGAAGACAATACACCATTGCAAGTGGTGGATTACGATGATGAATGAGAACAAATTAAGAGCGATCAAGAGGATGATGATGATTATCTCAAAAATCTATTAGAAATGAAGATGCAGAGATTTCTAATTGTTTCTACTTCTAGTAGTAGAATATAACTTTGTTACTTGATTATTAATTTAAGACTTTTTTCTAAACTACTTTATCCATCTATTTCAGGTTTCTTTCCAAGTCGAGCATATTTTAGTATTTAGTATTTATTATTTTTCAATTAGTTTATTGGAAAGCCTCTGATTAAGCCTTTTTAATCATTCAATATTCATGGGAATTTCTTATATAAATATATAGTTATCCTTGTTAATTCCACATCTGGCATTTATGGGCATTGTTACTACCCTAACATTCATTTTTACAGATTTCTTGTCTAGGTAAAAACACCTACTATCATACTAACTAAATAACAGAAATGTAGCATCTATTTCATTTTCTTATTCTTTTCTCAAACTGTATCACATTATTAATTGAATGCCAATAGTAAAATAGTCCCTATTCATTCAGTTTGGTTTGCATCCTCAGCAGCCAGAAAACCATTACCTTAACTGGAGCGCTGTTTCTGAAATTTTAAATGATTTTTCAAGTTCATCAAGAGCCTCGTTGACCCGATCTCCTAGAAGAAGCATCTGCCAAAATAGCAAAGATGGAACCTGATCCAATTAAAAAGAAAAAGTAATTGACTGCTTGAATTGGAAAACTAGTACACAATCAATAATTCTACATCCGTTGATTTTTACTTTCACAGCTTACTTTCTTTTTGCTGTGTTTTCTTATGAAAATCTACCCACTAATTCTACTGTGCAAGGTTGACTGTGTAGTTCTGTAACATTCTATACGACTGGAAAACTCTGTTGCTTCAAAAGGAATTACGTAAAAAGTAAATCAGTTTCTGAATTAGCAATAACCTTGTATGGACACAATTGGTTCTATTTTCATCCAACCTCTGAGTAAATGCAGCATTAAAACAAAAGAAGAGGCAAAAGTTTACGTAGCTGACATCAAGTTTAGGAGTTACAGGGCTTAGCTTCGTATATTAATTTAAATATTGCCTTAAAATATATTGCTGTATAAGGAATAGTAGCTGGATTTTAAAAGCAAAACAGAATTCTGCTCATTTTTCAAAACAAATAAGTCATTTGATGAATATGACAGACAATTGCCATACAAAGCATAATAACTGCAGTACCTGTATTAAAGGGTGAAAAGCCTCAATTACTGGCACTGTCGATTGAAGGGAAACGCGCAAATGCTTCAACGCACTCTTATAGTAGTCGTTGTGAAATTTCCTGTGCTTATTCATCAAACCCTCATAAGTTTCACGAGAGCTGGGCAAATGCAAAGGCAGCAGCCATGGAGGAAGACCTACATTTTCCAATATATTCATGAATGTAATTGAAGCATGGCATAAAGGAACTTACTTTTTGTTTGAACACCTTAACAAGATAAACAAACATAAAATGCATGCAGCAACAAACAATTTTATTGCTAAAAAAGCCAACGATGTAAAACTAGAACCCAGACTTTTCAGGTACAAA